>OY728156.1:1556100077-1556700077 GCA_963277665.1 Viscum album
GAAAATTCATCTAAATTGCATGGATACAATGAATATGGAAATGAATAAGGTATCTAATGGTAATCTGAAATCATGTGACCAAATCATTTTCATTGGATTTCATAATGAGATAACAAGAGGCAGTAAATGACAATAGCGTTGGCCATGATATTGTATGTGTATCATGTGATGACATAATGAAAAGAGAATAATTGTTTGCTGTTCTCATGAAATGATCTTGTGATGCACTGGAAGACAATGTCACAGATCTCATTATTTCTATTAGAACATATGATGGTATCATTAAACAAACTCATAGACAATGATTATGATAACATGAAGAACATGCGCCATAATGATTGTAAAATACTGTAGTTCATTTTACATAATGCAGGAAGTCACATAAATCTCATTATATTGATTGATGAGGCAGTATAATAGAATGATGTTTGTGATTTTTTGGAGTTAAGTAGGTTTAAATTAATTTATAAATATTCAATGACTTTTCAATAAAATATTATTAAGTTTTTCAAAAAAAATTCACTTAAAATAATGTCCGAAAAGGGGTTTTATGTGAATAAAATGATTATATGCGATTAACAAAACATAAGTGTCTCACATATAGAGATTTAATAAATTATATGGGATATTTTTACACAATTAATCCATATAAGGAACTTAATTTTATCTTCTTAATGAATCCACTGAAGGCAGGTATGCACATGGTGGTTGAATAAATAATAAAACAACAGATATCTTAAAATATACATGAAATTAACATGATCTTAGAATCCATAAGAACTGAACACGATCACATGATACCCATGATCTAAAAAAGATCTCATGATCTACATGAGTTGAAAATTATCTTGGATAGGTTGTCTCATTCCAAAATCGTTCATAAGGGATACATGCCAAGACCTCACATAAGAGATATCACACAAGGGATTCCCCCTTGGAACTTGTGAAATGGTTACACACCATGACCATATGATAAGGTTCTCATGAAGAGTGCCTCATTTTAGTATTTTTGATAACTTGTATTGATCTATGATCGTATCCCAATGATTATATGAATATATATAATACAAATGGTCTCTCTCAAGGATATTGTGAATGTGGTTTTCTGTGGGAAATAGGTGCTATTTGTCTCACTCGATGATCTCATGAAAAGAATATGTTACAGGTTATTACATATATAGATATGTTCTAGAAGTATCCTATGTGAAATGTAATTATGATATCTAAATGTATAATATGAAAAATAATATAGAGCATCTTTAACATTTTTACATACATTCAGATGTAGTTAATTCACAACTAGAACCAATGTAGTGAATGGAAGTGGTGGAATATTTGGATGGTATTTCCAAGGACGGCATGATATTCCATGATATATTAGGGTAAATTTACTCTATTGGTGTTCAAAAAATTATGGATTTAAAGAATATCATGATTTTTTAAGTATCATATGATGCATTTTATGCAACTCTCCACAATAGAAGATATTGTTATTTTGAAGTTGTGATAATATTTCCCTCATAAGTAAGTTACCATAAATGGGATGTGTGAGGTAACTGATCTTAAGATCATATGTATCTACCCCCAAACATTTTTAGGGGAGTGATCCCAGTCAACAATGACCATTCCAAATCAAATAATTGTTTGATTTTTTGGATTTGGGGTATTAAAACATTATAATTTTATGCTCTATAAACATAGTTTAATGTGTGTAAACCTAGTAAATATTAATATTTCCTTTGGATTTCATTTTTACAATATCTTTTATAAATTATATTCAAATAGTTTTGAAAATTATTAGATCAATATATAATATTAATATAAATATATGAGACCCTAAAAAATAACGTGGTTTATACCGAATTGGGTCAAATAATTTTAAAACATATATATATATACCCTGATTCACCCCCTTATTAGGAAATCTAAGCTTGTTATTTTACCTAGGGTGTAATGTAATGATTCTAAAATTCGTTCACTCTTATAGTAAAATGACTTTTTTTTATTCAACCTTTTTACCATAATGAATTTAATTATTAAAAATTCTGTTATTTCTTAATTAACAACAGTATCACTTCCATGTACATAGTTTATCTACACATAAATCAACATATTTATATTGGGAAACTTAATTTTGTGTTATGTAATTTCAAATACATAATTATATTATCTTATTTTTAAAATTATATTTTATTTCCACTTTTTGCACGGTTTTTTAAAATAATGTATTTTTTAATATATTTAAATTGATTCAGAAAAGTGAAAGTTATGTTTATAAACCACATCACATTTCTTATTAAAACCATTATGTAAAAACATGGACAATTATGGGAAAATAATTTAGATGTAAATGTTTTTTAAAAAATTTCCCTTACCATTTTTAGTGCGACTTTTTAAGGTTACCAATAACATCATCATCTTTGAGTATGGTAAAAATAATTTCTAAAATCATTTTAATGGTTTATATAACTATTTGAGACATATTTTTATGATGAATCCATTCCATTTTTTTATTGGTATTCTAATTGTTTTTAACCCTTCATGATTTTGAAAAGAGGATAAAAAATTGTTATATTTAAAAAAAACTTTAAAAATGAATTGATGATTTTAAAATGGATTTTAATGATTTTTTTAAAAGTATTATTTTATTATTCTATACTTTCTTAATGGATGTTTTTGAATTAATATTCATCTTTTTTCTCAAAAAAAATTTATTTAAGGGAATATTTCTTAATAAGAATAATTTATTTAATTTATGATAAATTTTATAAATGTATGTCATGACCTTCACCAAGGAGTTATTTGTTATTATTTTAACTTTGATTTATCAAGTGGAATTAAAATAATTTTTTATTATATAAACTACCATTATCCATCAAATTTCACTCTTCGGATATTTTTATGCCACCATCCATATTAATTATCTCATTTTCTTATGAAATGATATATGAATAAATTGTTTGAAACCAATCTCTTTTTCATGGGATAATTAAAAGATGTTTTCTTTATAATTTTACCATATTCTAATGGAACACATATGTAAGGGTGAATATTTTTATGACTATTGGGGTCATATAATTCAGTCCAGTTCATTGGATAAGGATTTATATCACATTTATATAATAATATGAGAGGAGACACTATTCTCAATCAACTATGGGAGTTGAGATCTAATGCATGATACACCATGAGAAGTGAGACGTACAGTATAAGACCAATGGGAAAAAGGATGTTACAATTGATCTAATCCAGTAAATATTTGATGATTCCAGATTCATTAAGGGAAAAAATATGTTATTTCTGATATACTACATTATGATTTATATTATAACTATTTTTAAACAATTAAATGGAATATTCATATGATTATGGTTTATGGGTCATGATTAACATATCACAGATTAACATAATAGAACACATTTTTTGATATATGTGGATATGTCCTACAATCATGACTATTTGATAGAAAATTACACCTATGTTCTTCTGAATAAGATATTTATTCCTTGATCACAATTTTAAAAAATCTTATGACCCATCCAAAGATGACTTGTTGACATGTTTTCACTTACTGGTCCTTTTATCTCTCCATATTTATATGATTCCATTCCCATGGTTATGAACCTCAAATAACATTATGAGAAGTCGAGAATTGATTATAGTGGGTTTTTTATTATGGATAAATTATTACATGGATCATAAAACAAGGTTAATATATTGAATCCCTTAAAATAAATGAACATTTGGTTATTGGTATTGAGTGATTATGATGAATAGAAATGAAAAAATAATTATTATATATGTAAACATAGTTTGGGACATCTCAAAATATATCAGTGCTACTTTGGAATGATAGTTTTTTTAATTAGACCTGAGTGGGTGGGACGGTTGTCCCCCAATTCATGTGAGAAATGGATTTAGTTATATTTTATTATTACATTAGTTATTTTTTGGGATTATTCTAGTAATTCTGAATATTATGAAAATAGAACAATAGTGTAATACCTAGAGATAAGTTAATGTATCGGATATAATCAAACATTGTGTAATGTGTTGACTCTGTGGCTTCCTATAAATTACATCCATAAAATTATTGTAAAATATTATGTATTCTTGAAAATAGGTATATCGTGGGTTGATAACACATGAAATGCTATTTGAGTATCAACTCAAACTTCATTATGTGCATGATGTGTAGGATTAAGGAATATCACCTAGAAATGAGAACATATGGTATATGCTATGAATAAATATCATTTTTTAAAAAAATTGATAATTTATATAAATGTATTTTTATTTACAATATTACATGTTGATTATAAATCTAAATAGAAAAAATAAAATAGGGAACAAATGATAAATTGAATGTGTTATTGGTTAATTAAAATATATGAATCTTGAATATAATATATCATAATATGAAATAATGGTTTCATTTGAGAATATGTAATTGTATTGAGTATTTATATTGGCATCATATTATATACTAAATTTATGGTAAATTATCATAACTATTCTCATATTGATATTGATTTGTAAATATAATCTTGAATAAAAATATTTGGAAGGTACGACTATAGAAAAATTGTAGACTTATAGAAAAATTAAAAGTCATTATTTGAATATATAATTGAATTTCTCAATGTGTGATTATTATAAATGAGTATATGTTTTTTTAGTGTTACCCATTAATGGAGACAATGTATTTAAGGATTTAATTCGATCATGGTTTAATCTCCTGTTTCTCTTAGATACTTTTGGTTGTTTAATTTTACAACACCCCTAAATTCTAAAGGAATAATATCTTATTTATTAACCAATGAAACATGAATCACAAATAATTCATGAAAATAGATTATTATGAATAATTATGAAAAATATGTACAATTTTTAATAAATACAATCTATTCTATAACTTTAAATGAACACTACTGGCCGGAGTGGATAATCAAGTGGGGGGAATTGAGTTCCAAAAAAAATCTCTGTTAAAAATATTAGGAATAAAATCCCCAAGTTAAATAAAAATAAAATTGTAGTGAATTTATAATGATTTTATGTTTTCAATTAGTTTCTCAAGAGATTGATTATTTCTTAGTTAACTCTATCTGAAGATTAATTAACTTTTGAAACTAATTTATTGATAAAAAAAGTTATAAACATGTGAATGTTTAAATGTTAGAGTTACTTTAAAAAACATTTGAATTTCAAAGAATATAGCAGTGGAATAGAAAATAACATAAACTAAAAATAAGATGCAGAACCGATATAACCAAGAGGTTCAGTCTCAAAACGGGACTTAGTCCTCTCAAACTATTAATATAAAACATTGATCCATGCCCTGGATCCGGGTAAAAAAAAGTACAACGGCTGTCTATGTAATAAGACCTCTAACAGAGTTATATGTGGGAAAACAAAAATAATAGCACATAGGCTATCCAGGTCACGCATGGCCTCTACCACAATTTATAGGTGGAATAAGGAAAGGTTTTAGAAAGATTGAGTGAGGATATTAGAGATCCTCCAGTTATGCTCAAGAGACAGTGTGTAAATATTTAACACAAACTTCTCAAAATGTAAATAAATGAAACATAATAGAGCTAAAAAATAGAGATGAGTTTTGAATGATCTATGTGTTTTGAGTGTAGCTCTGGACACCTTGGATTGATGCAGATGAAGCTTTGAGTCATTCTTTAGAAGTTGTAAGGAAAAAATATTGTCGTGGTTCTGTTCCTTCACTTCCAGTGTTGGTGTTCAGATCGAGTAAGATAGTATTCTTTGTAACACTTGATCTTGTTCTTTGAAACATCTACTTGATGTGTATGAGTTTTCTTAGAGTTATTCTTATGTTCTTGGTTATGAATTTCACTTTAGGTGTCACACACTTGCACGTATACTCATCTTATTTTTCATCATTAGCTTGATCTTCCTTTTATACCTTGATCTCCAACAATGGGAATTATTACCTTTTTACTGGTACAAGGTACGGTTCCAGGACATGCCAAAAACCCTCATTAATTAATAGAACTTTCATTAAAAACATCAAATATGACCATTGTTAATAAACAAACATAAGTAGGTTTTGTAGATATGGTGTCTGGTTTCCATCGGTATCTCTTAATATCAGTGAGCTTGTATCGGTGTACTTGAGTCAGTAGGTATTGTGTCGGTACCTATTACTCGTTATAACAGTAGCTCTATGTATCATGAGATCTTTCTATTAGTAGTTTCTTTTATCGGTAGCACTTTTGTACTAGTGGAATTATTGTATCGGTAGACTTTGTAACGGTATCCGTCTCTCTGTATCAGTAGACTTGTATCAGTATTTGTTTGTCTGTCTGTTTGTATCGGTGGACTGTGTATTTGTATCGGTGGACTTCATATTTGTAGCTGTCTTTCTGTCTGTTTGTACTAGTAGCTTGTATCAGTAAATATGTACCAGTGACCTTGTGTCACAGGAAGATTGGTCTATTAGTGACCTTTACTTATTGGTAGACTATGTACCGGTAGGTCTGTATCAGTGAATCAATGCTTAGTACTTATCTTTTCTATGAAAATCATATTCAGATTGACATAGAAACATTTCTAAACCAGTGTAAACATAGATAACCATTGATTACCAAATTCCAATGATCATTTTGATAGTTCATCAACATAAAAATATAATGTCATACATTGAAATAATAATTAATATAATGATAAACATTAATTGGCATTATCAAAGCATATTGAAACATAATTGAGATTATTAAAACAGGTGAGGTCAACAATCTCTCCCTTTTTGACAATAAAAAATTATGATATTATAATACAAAATAAGCAGTAATGTATCAGTATTAAATAAAAAGGTTTTTATTTCTTAGTGTGAGTAATGAAATTTTAAAATGTGAGATTTTAAATGTATCAGAGGTAAAAATATTAGACAAATGTACTGGAGTTAAAATATATTAGGCTTTGTAAAGTCCCCTGATCCCCAGGTGCCTTATGAGACATGATGTAATAAAATTTCATTACAAACATTCTGAATAAATACATCATGTCCCCTTAATACAGAGGATCGTGAGGTTCAGGTTCTGGGAAACCAGGAGCATCTGAAACATCTTTGAAGGCATGATCTATACCTGAAAATATTTATTTAAAACATAGTGTGATAAAGTATTCCCAATAAGGGGGGTTTAAAACTTTTAAAGTAAATTCTTTCTCAAGATAGTCATTTTGAAATGATAAAACACATCATTATAAATAAGGCATTATATTTTTCTTAAAACATGTAAATCCTACATTCTTGAAACCACTTACGCAGAAAAGAAGTACTTTCTTAAAATAACCCTCAAAGAAGACATAAATCAGAGAGCGTAAGCATGTGAAGAATAGATGATGCATATTTCACAACTAAATTACTTCAGCTCTAAAAGACTATTTGTAAACGGGGAAAACACTCATATAATGATTTATCGGCACATAAAGTTCCTATAAAATCATACCACATGTATTAAATTTCATACCTCATAATCTCATTCTCATGGTCAAAGGAAAATTCCAACTAGGGGATATCATGTTAGTTGAACTATCCCCTGGTTGACCATTTATCATCACATGCGGAGGGAATGTATAATTCTAGACATTGTCAAGACCTTCCATCATGACCTTAAAACATAACTTAATAGGGGTCAAGGCTAACTGCCTACCCCGTTTCCATAGCAGCTCAAGCTAAGGCTAACGGCCAAGACTGTCGCATATAACATCTCATGAGACTCATCTTTTACCCAATGCATTGGAGCATTGTATAATTATGGGAGCACCTGTCCATAATAATTTATGTCCAATATATCCCTCACATATTTGATGTGTTCATACATTCATAGGGTCTGATTATTACATTCATTACTCATAATCCATTCTCCCATGCATTTTCATAGCCAAGGAAGAACAATACAAACATTAATCCATTATCCTTTAACTGGTGCGGTGATAAATCTAACTCATATGTAATAGCAATCTGTACTCATTAGATATTAACATAACAATTGAAACAATGGGATTAATGGAAAGCGTGAAATGAACAAAAACACTTTAACACATCAACCATCACAATCCAGAGTTAAAAACGAGGTCATACATACTTAAAAAACATGTTGATAAATGGGCGTGGTGGATGTTTATTTAAAACTGTGCGAATATACATATATTTATATAGTTAAGAATAAATGGTTTGTGAATAGGTTTTACTTGGGTAGTCAAATATATATATATATATATATATATATACAAACTGCATAAATATAATTATAGTTATGTAAAAATTTATTTTCACTCGAAATAATGACATATTTCCTTTGAAATGCTTGAAATCATCTTAAGACTCTCTTTTTTAATGAACTCGAATTTGAAGAAAATATATTGATACAAGGTTATATACAACTATATATAAATTTATGTGTATATAAAAATATTTATGGGTTTACCAAATTAGACTATATTCGATAATGTTTCTCAAGTATTACTTACTTTAAATATAAATAAAGTTCGGTAAGGCCGAATGGAGTTCTTACACATGAAATATGAATGTAAACAAGGTTTTCAAAATACCCTTATTACCATAAAATCACCTTTTCTTACAACAAAGTCAATTAATAAGTAGGAGTATATATGTTTATACACATGTATATGTTTAATGGATTCTCGATAAAAGTTTCACAAAAACAAAATAATTGACAAAAACACTGATAAATGATAATTTTCTCTTGGGGAAACTATTTTGTTATCTGAAACGAATTTTAAACCTCACCCATTATATATACTTACATAGTTTTGATATTTTACTTGAAATATTAATTTTTCTTTTAGGATAAGATATAACATGGTTAAATCATCATGTTATATCAGGGTGATTTTAAAACCTAATAATCATAACTTTCCATTATGGTTTCACATTCTTAAATAGATGTATATATACATTTATGTGATCACATGTACATGTATACATATATGATACATGAACTTGTTTAGTTTTATATGTCCATAAATAACCCGAAAACCTCAATTTTTTTCTAGGAAAAGGTATATAAAGGTTATATACATATATATAGTTATATTTATATATATAAAAAATGTATACATACTTATATCCACCAGAACTGAAAAAGAATCAAAGAGGCAAAGCATGCTTCCCGTACTCTGGTTCGATCCTCCATACAAGATGAGGAAAAATGGAAAGAAACGATTCTTATGGTCATATATATATTTATAAAGTGTATATATATATGTTCATCGAAACTGATGAATAAAAAGAAAAACATGTTTCCCTTACCTTCTCTTGGAGAGGAGAAGAAGGAGGTGCAAGTGACGATGTCGAGATGGTGGTCGAAGATCCTAGAAAACACCAAGAAATCCCATTATATTTGGTGAATCCCAGGACTTAAAGGTAGGGAATATCCTTGCGTGGAGATGTCGATAGGGTATCTGGGGCTGAGGCGGTGCCAAAACAATACAAAGAAGGGGCGATGTCGGGTCCACCGCTGGCCTAGGTGAAGAAAAATGCTTCCTAAGCAACTGGTGTTGCGTGCAAGAGGAGAAGAAGACGCGACACAGGGGAAAACAGAGATCTGAAGAAAAGGGTGGCCAAGATTGAATAGGGGTTGATCGGATGGCCCGACATGATATGACGTTAAATGACCTTGGGTGGCTACGATGAGGCGCGTTGGATTGGACGGCCAGGATTGATGCTGCGTAAAAAAAAGAAATCGTGGACCTCAGTTTTATAATATTAAAATTGTTGTTTTATTCTTTTACTACACTTATTATAATATAGTTATTATTATTAACATACAATTATTATTAAACAAATATTATTATATAAATATAAGTCAATAGTTTTAAATACACATATAAATTAAACTATTAAATCATTTTATCATTTCTATTTATTTATTAATTTATATAAATCAATTATCTTAATCTATAAAGATTTTTATTCTCTTATTTTTAAGGTTTTTTATAATAATTGATTATTATACCCATAATTGAGATAATTTCAAAACTATTAATTATAATAAGATCAAATTATAAAACATTTGTATTATTATTATTTTTCCATCATTACAAACATTTAATTTAAATGCATGTATAATATATTTAACTTAAAAGTTTGACGTAAAATATATATATATAATCCCTGAGTTTATAAACATATTTCCATAAACTAAAAAGTAAAACCCTACCAAATTCAATATCTTAATTATTGTGTTAGATTAAATAAATATTTATTTTCTCAAGTTAAAGCGTGTATATTAAATAGTGGAAAATAATATTAACTCTCACTGTTATGCATTATAATTTTATAATAGCATTTTTATACAAATCAAATCCGATACACACATATATAATTCACATTTTGGAAGACAAACACTAAATTAGTTATAATATTATTATTATTATTGTCACAATTTAAACATTAAAGCATAATTAACCATTTTGAAACTTTTCGGGTATTCCAATCTTAGCTTCAGCGTTTATGTTTGAAGCAAAAACATTAAAAGATATTGGATCATCGGGGAGACAACGACAATAATTATAGTCGTTGGTATCTAACGATCAAATAGGTTCTCTATAAAACCTGGTCTTGGGGGGGTTCTAAACTCATGGTAATTGAATACAAATAAGATGGATCAAGTCATCCGTTTAGCATTTAGTGCGGCTGCGGTGGCTTCAACCATTCTTATGTTTGTTTTGATGGATGCCAAAGACCCCGATCGTTTAATTGGGGTTCTTGTTGTTTTGAGTCGTCTTCTAGTAATCTTAAAGGGGGATTTAATTGGTATCCTTGGTTATCTAAGCATCCCATTTGATCACAGTGCATTGTAGTTACTATGGTGTTCTTTATTTGAATAAAGAGCCTTTCGTTCATTTTGGTGCGTTTACTCTATTTCATTGTTATATTATTTTATACAAAGACAGTTTGTTTGATTAATGGATGACATAGTAATATAAAAATCATCGTTACAGACTCTTGGGATGTTACATTATTCTCCCCTTCAAAGAATTTCATCCCCGCAATTCTATTCATAAAGAAAAAAATTCTAAGTCGTACAACATTACCAAAATGGGAGATTTGGATTGGTTAATGGAATAAAAAAGTTGGTACATAGTTCCTATATCTTACTAACCCAGATGCACCTTGAGAAGTATGTCATGGAATCCTTCTCATGTGTTCTACCCATAGGCTTCTATAGGGAGGCTCGTGCGATAAAAAGCTCAGAAATGTTCGAATGGACAAATTCCCTAATGACCCTCCGAACTACATCATGCTCGAGGTATTTGATGTGGATGATGAGATTATGGAGACTAAGATTTATGATCTGGAACATAAAGGTTTCTAGGAGGTGGCCATCTTGGGAAGCTATAAGGAAGCATTCTCTAGCAGAGATGTTTTTCACCAGAGTAAAACACTTAGAAATGCCTTTTTAGTATCTCCCCCTTTGCCTATGGCAGGGGAGTCGGGCAGTGGCAATGAGATGAAAAAAATGGTCATTCCCCCGACATGAACAAAGATTCTCATGACTGTTCGACAAGTCAAGCAGGCATTGACAAGACCCACGTAGGTGGAGAAAAGATGGATAATCCACTGTGAATGTTCTAATCAAAATAACCTCTACTAACTCTTCAGGTAGGGATGCGATGTTCTTTTGACCAGCCATCTGAAAAAACATTCAAGAGAATTCACTTAACAGTTTTGATAAGGTAGAGACAGGAAAGGAAACATAAAATTTTCAATTACACAAAAGTTTACATAACAATGCCTAAGTATCCTTAATGATTAATTAAATGAACACCACATAGAGAAGCAAAGCTCCCAAATTCCCCAAACCACACACAGGCTAAGAAAATGTGGTTAAACTCATGGGAACACCTGTGACATATCTTGAGTTTAGCATGAGGGGTATGATGTTGGGTAACGCATTTATACACTTGTTGCCTATAAGAGAATCCGGTGGAATCATCTTCAAATATCCCATAGTCCATCAACTTGCCCTTGTAGCCCTAGTTCAAAATCTGGTAAACATAGGCCGCTCGGAGTTCTCTGGTATCAGAAGCTTCTTGAAAAGTGTTATCGAGGATAGTGGTAAATTCCTCACCAGCCTTTAACACTTGGAAAATTCCCTCAAAGTACCTTCCCCGACAGACATATGAGTGTAATTGTGTCATCATCATTATGAGGTAGTCCATTCCCAACCCCCCGTGTAGACTAAGCACCCTAGGCGAGTTTCACACATCATACAGGTGCTTGCATGTCATACGAATATGGTCGTAATTAAGAAAGTTCTCTCAGTTTCTAGACATAAAATGGTCTCTGGGGCCTCAGTGTGAAGTGACAGTAGATTGGTAGATATGTTTCCATCAGCCATCTGAAAATGTAAACATAATTACTCAGTCAATCATTGTTATATATTCATACTGTCTGGTTTTCTAGAGTTTCCTGAACCCACCCTCGGATACCAACTGTATAGAACCCCAATCCCCGGGTTCCTTATGAGACATGATGTACTAAAATTTCATTACAAACATTCACAAATAATACGTCATGTCCCCTTAATACAGAGGTTCCTGAGGTTCAGGTTCTGGGAAATCGGCAGTATCTGAAACATCTTTGAAGGCATGATCTATACTTGAAAAAATTTATTTAAAACATAGGGTGAGAAATGTATGCCCAGTTAGGAGTTCTAAAATTTTTAAAGTAATTTCTTTCTCAAGACAGCCATTTAGAAATGATAAAACACGTCATTGAAAATAAGGCATTATCTTTTTATTAAAACATGTAAATCCTAAATTCATGAAACCAATTATGCAGAAAAGAAGTACCTTCTTTAAATAACCCTCAAAGAAGACATAAATCAGAGAGCAGAAGCATGTGAATAATAGATGATGCATATTTTACAACTAAATTACTTCAGCTCCAAAAGACTATTTGTAAACAGGGAAAACATTCATATCATGATTTATCGGCACATAAAGTTCCTATAACAGCATACCACATGTATTAAATTTCATACCTCATAATCTCATTCTCATAGTCAAAGGAAAATTCCAACTAGGGGATATCCAGTTAGTTGAACTATCCACTTGTTGACCGTTTATCATCACATGCGGAGAGAATCTATAATGCCAGACTTTGTCAAGACCTTGCGTCATGACCTTAAAACATAACTTAATACGGGTCAAGGCTAACCTCCTACCTTGTTTCCATAGCAGCTCAAGCCATGTCTAACCGCCAAGACCATCACACATAACGTCTCATGAGACTCAACTTTTTCCCAATGCGTTGGAGCGTTGTATAATTACGGGCACACCTGTCCATAATCATTTTAGTCCAATACATCCCTCACATATTGGATGTGGTCTTACATTCATAGGGTCTCATTCTTACATTCATTACTCATAATCAATTTTCAGATGCATTTTCCAAGACAGGGAATAATAGTACAAACATTAATCCTTTATCCTTTAACTGGTGCGGTGATAATACTAACTCATAAGTAATAGAAATCTGTAAACATTAGATATTAACTTAACAATTGAAACCATGGGTTTAATGGAAACCTTAAAATGAACACAAACACATTATCACTTGAAACATGACAATCCAGAGTTAGAAATGAGGTTATACAAACTTAAAACACATGATGATAAATGGGCGTGGTGGATGTTTATTTAAAATTGTGAGAATATAAATATATTTATACAGTTAAGAATACATGGTGTGCAAATAGGTTTATCTTGGGTAGTCATATATATAAATATATATATATGTACACAAACTGCTTAAATATAATTATAGTTTTGTAAAAATTCGTTTGCACTCTAAATAATGAGATCTTTCCATTGAAAAGCGTGAAATCATCTTAAGACTCTCTTTTTTAAAGAACATGAATTTGATTAAAATATATTGATACAAGGTTATATACACCTATATATAAATTTAAGTATATATAAACATATATATGGGTTTACCAAATTAAACTATATTCGATAATATTTCTCATATATTACTTACTTTAAACAAAATTAAATTTTGGTAAGGCCGAATAGAGTTCTTACACATGAAATATGAATGTAAACATGGTTTTCACAATACCCTTATTAGCATAAAATCACCTTTTCTTACAAAAAAGTCAATTGACATATAGGAGTATATATGTTTATACACATGTATATGTTTAAGGGATTCTCACTACAAGTTTCACAAAAACAAAAGAATTGACAAAAACGCAGATAAATGATAATTTTCCATTGGGGAAACTATTTTGTTATCCGAAATGAATTTTAAACCTCACCCATTATATATACTTACATTGTTTTTATATCATACATGAAATATTATGTTTTATTTTAGGGTATGATATAACTTTGTTAAATCATCATGTTATATCAGGATGAATTTTAAAACCTTATAATCATACCCATCCATTATGTTTCCACATACTTAAATAGATGTACATATATATTTATGTGATAACATGTACATATATACATATATGATAAATAAACTTGTTTAGTTTTATATGTTCAAAAATCACCCGAAAACCAAAATTTTTTTTCCAGGCCGAGGTATACAAGGGTTATATATATATATATAATGTATACATATTTATATCCAACGGAACTGAAAAAGAATCAATGAGGAAAATTAGGGTTCCTTTACTCTGGTTCGATCCTCCATGGAAGATAAGGAAAATAGGCACGAAACGGTTCTTATGGTCTTATATATATATAAAGTGTATATATATATATGTTCACTGAAACTGAATAAAAACAAGACAAACATGTTTCTCTTACCTTCGCTTTGAGAGGAGAAGAAGGAGGTGCAAGTGACGACGTCGAGATGTTGGTCAAAGATCCTAGAAAACACGAACCAATCCCCTTCTATTCGTTGCAACCCAAGACATAAAGGTATGGAATATCCTTGCACGAAGATGTCGACACGGTATCCGAGGCTGAGGCATTTCCAAACATGTGGAAAGAAGGGGAAAAGTCGAGTCCACCACCGGCCTAGGTGAAGAAAAATGATGCATAAGGTATTGGTTTGGCATGCACGAGGAAGAAGAAGATGCGACGCATGGGAAAACATAGATACGAAAAAATAGGGCAGCCAAGATTGAACCGGGGTTGATTGGACAGCCCGAAATGATACGACATTAAATGACATTTGATGGATATGATGTGGCGCGCTAGATCGGACGACCATGAGTGATGCCGTGTAAAAAAAAGAAAACGCAGTCCTTAGTTTTATAATATTAAAATTGTTGTTTTATTCATTTATTAAACCTATTATAATATCATTATTATTATTAACATACAATTATTATTAAACAACTATTATTATCTTAAGATATGTCAATTGTTATAAATACACATATAAATTAAACTATTGAATCATTTTATCATTTCTCATTATTTACTTATTTATATAAATTAATTAATTTAATCTATAAAGATTTATATTCTTTTCTTTTTAATGTTTTTTATTATAATTGAGTATTTAACCCATAATTAACATAATTTTAAAACTATTAATTATAATAATGTCATATTATAAAACATTTGTATTATTATTATTATTGTCTCATCATTACATATATTTAATTTAAAGGTATGTATATTATATTTAACTTAATAGTTTGGCGTAATATATATATATATATATATAATCCATGAGATTATACAAATATTTCCGTAAACTAAAAATTAAATCCCAACCAAATTCAATATAGTCATTCATGTGTTAGATTAAATAAATATTTATTTTCTAAAGTTAAAGCTTGTATATTTAATAGTGGAAAATAATATTAACTCTCACTGTTATGCATTATAATTTTATAATAGCATTTTCATATAAATCAAATCTGATATACACTTATATAATTCACGTTTTGGAAGACAAACCCTAAATTAGTTATATTATAATTATTATTGTTGTCATAATTTAATCATTAATGAACAATTAACAATTTAAATCCTTTTGAAGTATTCAACTCTTAGCTTCAACATTTATGTTCGAAGCTAAAACATTAAAATATATTGGATCATCGGGGAGCCAACGACTATAATTGTATCTGTTGGTATCTAACGGTCGGATAGGTGCACTATAAAACCTGGTCTTGGGGGGATCTAAACTCAAGTTAATTGAAGAGGGAGATGATAGTTCATGTCATCCCTTTAGCGCTTAGTGCGGCTGTGGTGGCTTCGACCATTCTAATGTTTGTTTTGGTAAATGCCAAAGACCCCCATTGTTGACTCAGGGTTCTCATTGTTTTGAGCAGTCTTCTTGTAATCTTAATAGGGTTTTTAATTGGTATCCTTGTTTAATTAGGCTTCCCATTTTATCACAGTGAATTTTAGTTACAATGGTGTTCATTATTTGAATAAATAGCCTTTCATTCATTTGAGTGCATCTACTCTATTTCATTGTTTTTATTTTTTTTATACGAAGTCAATTTTTCAATTAATGGATGACATAGCAATATAAAACTCACCGTTACAGACTCTTGGGATGTTACAGGCTTCAAATCATAGTTCTTCCCCTTTATGATTAGCAAAAAAATAGTACTCCATAGAAATATAGGAAAATAGAATGACATCATGTATATTTCTTGAGGAAAAAAATACAGAGAGATACAGAATTGAGGCAAAAATAATACATGTGATTTTTACGAAAATTCCTAGACACTAATCTATCCACCTTCTTAGCATGCGATTTTCCCTTGGAATCAGAAGATGATTCAAGCTTGGTTGATGTAGGTGGAGACTTAGGAAGACCATAGATGATCAATGGAGGCTGAGCTATTGATGCAGTGCCTGACCTATAATGTGTAGCTCTCTGGGTTATCATAGGAGTGAGACAGCTGATTTCATGAGATGGTGTCATCTATGGAATGGAGGAAGACTGAGCATAGGCAGGCAGAGTTGGAGGTAAAATGATTTGAGTTCTGTCTACATTCAAAAAATGGTAGCAACAGATTCATAATTTCCATTATGTTTCCTCCTCCACCTTCCATAGTAGAAATGAAGTCATCCTTGTTCTCAATAAATTTATCTAAAGTAGGAGTCAACTCCCTCAGCTGGATTACTTTTTCTATGAAATCCTAAGAGATTGGGGGTAGGTTCATTTTTTCTAACATAAGCTTGAAATGACTGTTCAATTGATTCTTAGTGTAGATCCTTTGGAAATAGAAATCCACTTTTTCTATGAACACTTTTTGAGAATCATTGGCCTATCTCATAAAATAATGATCAATTTCCCTATATCTATAGTGGTAGTCACCACATGGGTCAAAGCAGAAGGGTCTACAGATCCACTCGTAGAAGACTGCCCAATCTCTTCTCTCATGACAGCTCAAATATTATCAATATCCAATGAAGGCCTAATATTACACATAGGTGAAATAGATAAGGACAATGTTTCCGTAAAGGATTTAGTGAGACCACTTAAGATATTTTTCATTAGAGGGTCCTGGGTGCTAACATGTTATTCCATGGAAGTCTTAAATTCCGGAAAATTTGATACCATCTGGCCAAATACACTCTTAACAAAAGCCAAGTCTTTGTCTGCTTGAGATTTAGAGCTCATATAAGACTCCATAGAAATAATTTATATCTTTAGAAAATCAACATCCACTGCCAAGCTTGAAATTAGATTATGGAAGGTCTTGAATTCATCCAAAACACCAGATACCTATTCAATCATCAGAGACTGAATAAATGATATTAAAGAGGTTTCCATTCTTTTCATTTCTTCCACAATACTGGCCTGGAGAATATTCTTCAACTCGTTTAAATCAAATTTTCTTACTATGTCCTCGGGTAAAGTTTCAGAAAGAAGATTATATGTGACAAGAGGTCTATTGATGGGTGACTCATCTTCTAAATCAGGATAGTCCAACCCAAACACTACAAAACCTAGGTCTTCAGCCCAGTAATCAATCTCATGAGCAACTGAAACAGTACCATGTCTGGTAGGATGCTCCCCCTCAATCTGTGCATTCTGTTGTATAAGTATATTAATAGCAGCCTTAGCAGGCAGGTCTTCCTCAGAAGAATCATCCACAACCATCTCAAATTCAACAATAGGAGGCTCCTCCGGAATAGGTGGATGTCTATCTACTTCATCAATTTCCTCAATAGACATTGAGAAGTGCCCAATAAGTGGAATAAGGCTCAAGCAGGTAGAAATAGATGCTTCAGTTTCGAATTCATTTTCTTCTTCATTCTCTTGGGTAGTCTCCTCTTGATCGGAACTGGCTTCGTCTTCCTCATCCACATGTGCTTCTTCATTTATCTCTTCCATGAAGTTCTCCTTTCCAGATGATACAACTTTAGCAGCTGGACTAGGAGGCAAATCAAGATCCCCTATATATGCTACAGAGATATCCTCTTCATCAGTATCATCACTATACTGTGGTTCCACTTCATCAGGTCCTAGACGTGGATCCCTTCTATACCATGGAATATTACGGTGGTCAATAGGGTTGAACTTATCATAAAACCTCTCATCATCAATTACCCACACTCTTTTCAATTGGTTCCACCCAATCATCAAATATTTACAAACTATGCTTGTGATATAAAAATTGTTCCTTACCACCACTATCTCATCCTGAGACTCAGCTACTCCCTTTACTTTGATCATAACCGAAGTTAACTTGGAAGAGAATAAAGCATTAGACTTTGAATTGGGCCTGTTCATATCATCAATCAGAATCATTAACAGTCTACATAGATTCACCTTAACACCATGTCTTAACAGATGCAACAAATATATATATCTTGATATCTCGGATTTGCAGAGTCCCATATTCTTAGACTTAGCACATATTGGATGAACTTGAAAAGAAATCTATTTTCTCCATCAATATCTACAGCCAATACTTTCCTTTGTTTTCCACTACCGGTGAGCTCTTCCAAGGCATTCTCATTATCAAAAATGTCACTGGTAAGAGGAATTGTCTTCGAAAAATACCCAAAAACGCCTTCATGTGGGAATTTCAAACATTCATCCCATCCATCAGAGGAAAAATATATTTCCTTTCCATTCACAATTGAAACAATTATATTCTCCTCTTCATATTTCTCAAAGCACACAAACACATAGAACAATTTTACCACCTTGGGATAATAGGGTCCATCATTGTTTGTGAAGCATTAGAGTTATCCCTTCTCCTCCAATATACATAGAATCAGTGACTTACTGGACATAAGACATTCTGCACAATGTCCCTTATCTTTTATAATTTCTCTATTCTATAAATGTGGGTTCACTAAATTTCTTCCTAACTTTGTTCTACTGCCACTACCACTAGATTCTGGTCATGTTTTCTTCTTCTTCACATTCCGCTCATCACTCTCATCCCTAACTATCGGGAGCTTCGTTCTTGCCATCTCCAATCGAAGAACATAGGGTTCTCGCGAAATGTGGGGGTTTGAGATGAGAGATTCGAAGAGAGGAGAGTTTACGGTGGATTGAAATGTGACTAAGGATTAGTGTTTATTATTTAGGAATTGAAATGTAATATGAATAATTGTTCTAAAAACAATAAGAGATTTGTAAATCAGACAGTGCAAGACATATCAGTGAAACTACCAGTGAGCACCCTAATGGCGAGGTTTACATATCGGTGAGGTGTCTCTAACGGTGAGGTGTCTCTAGCGGTGAGTTGTGATTAGCAGTGAGGACTCCAACGGTGATGTTTGACTAACGGTGAGGTTTAGATAATAGTGAGGTTTGGCTAACGGTGAGGTTTGGCTTAGGGTGAGGTTTGGATAACAGTGAGGTTTGGCTAACGGTGAGGTTTGGCTAACGGTGAGGTTTCAAATGGTGAGGTTTCTAAAAGTGATGATTCTAACAGAGAGGTTTCTAATGGAAAGTTTTCTAAAGGTGAGGTTTCTAACATGCAATGTCTATCATTCCTAACTCATGTCTAATATAACTTAACCTATCCGAACTGAAGGGCTTGGTGAATATGTCAGAAAATTGATTTTTAGTACCTATAAATTCAATAGTAACGTCACCCTTTTGGAAATGATCTCTCAAAAAATGGTGTCTTACATCAATATGTTTTGTCCTAGAGTGAGATATACGGTTCGTAGAGATATTAATTGCACTACCGTTATCCCAGTTTATAGATACCTATCTAAATTGATATCCATAGTCCATTAAAGTATGTTTCATCCACAGAATTTGTGCACATAAACTACTAGCATCAATGTACTCTTCTTCAGCAGTAGACAATGCAAGTGAATTATGCTTTTTACTACACCATGATACTACGGACTTACCTAGAATATGAAATGTTTCAGAAGATCCCTTTCTATCTAACTTGCGACAAGCAAAGTCACCATGTGAATAACTTATTAAATCAAATAATTGTCCTTTTGGATAGAATAATCCTATGTTAGTAGTACATTTAAGATATTTGAAAATCCATTTAACAACATGAATGTGTGACTCATTTGGATTAACATGAAATCTTTCACACATACACACAGTAAACCTAATATCTGGTCGACTATTAGTAAGATAAAGTAGACTCCCTATCATACCTCTATAGTTGGTTTGATCGACTGGTTTTCTAGTTTCATTAACATCCAACTTACGAGTGATACTCATGGGTGTTTCATTACCCTTACTTATATCCAAACCAAGATGTTTTAAAATATCTCTTGTATATTTACTTTGATTTCAAAATAATACCATTTTAATTTTGAAAAACATGAAATCCAATAAAATTTTTGAGTTCTCCCATTAAACTCATTTCAAATTCATTTTTCATACTACGTGAAAAATCAATACATAAAGCATTTTTAGAAGATCCAAAAATAATATCATCAACATTGTTTTTCACTATAAAAACATCTTTATAAATTATTTTAATAAAGAGAGTTGGATCCGCAATCCATTTAGAAAAACCTTTTGAAATAAGAAACCTGCTATGTCTATCATACAAAGCTAGTGGAGCTTGTTTGAAACCATATAAATCTTTAGAGAGATTAAAAATTCGATTTGGAAAATGAGGATTAGTAAATCCAGGTGGTTGTCCAAGAAAAACACCATCAATTATAAAAACATTTATAAAAGCACTTTTAACATCCATTTTACATGACATGAAATTTAGATGTGTAGTATTGGCCAGTATAATCCTAATAGCTTCTAATCTAGATACACATGAAAAGGATTCCTCATAGTCTATTCCCACTTCTTGACTTTATCCTTGTGAAACTAGTCTTGCCTTATTTCTAACTATATTTCTAGACACATCAACATTATTTCTAAAAACCCATTTAGTGCATATGGCCATAGTGTCCATAGGTCTGTCAACTAATTCCCAGAATTTGTTTCATTCAAATAGATTTAATTCTTATTGCATAGACATAACCCAAAACTCACCATTGATTGCATCATTTATATTTTTAGGTTTTAACTGTGAAAGAAAGGCTTGATGTTCAACCTGATTTCTTAGATAAGCTCTAGAATATGTAAATATACCATGATTACCTATATCCACATCTAAAGTATGATTCTTTAGAATCCTGGTTGATTTGATAAAGGTAGGACTAGAAATTTCAAGTTCTTCTCTAGGTTCGGGTTCACTAGAAGTAGATTCTGAAATATTATCATAACTAGTTCTCTTGAAAACATGGTCACTATATTTTTCATTAAGATTTAGAATTGGTAAATCTTCTTAAAGACTATCAAGAGGGGTCATAGGTTCATGTGGATCAGTTTCATCAATTTTTATGTGAACAAGTTATTCCGCACATTTGGTTCTTTTATTAAAAACTCTATAGGATTAACTGGTTATAGAGTAACCTAGAAATATTCCCTCATCACATTTAGAAGATAATTTTTCAGCCTTATCCTTAGTATTAAGAATAAGTACTTTGCAACCAAAAACTCGAATGTAACTCACTTTAGGTTTCATATTATTCCACAGTTCATAAGGGGTATTTTTAAGAACTGGTCTAATCAAGACTCTATTTATAATATAACAAACAATATTTACAACTTCTACCCAGAAGTAAATAGTTAGGTCATACTCATTAAGCATTGTTCTTGAAATTTACAGAAGGGTTATATTCCTTCTTTCTATTACACCATTATGTTGACGTGTCCTAGGTGCAGAGAAATTATTATTGTAGCCGTTATGTGTGCAGTATGATTAAAATTAATGATTTTGAAACTCACGACCATGATCACTTCTCAAGGTCTTAATATTAATTCCACTAAGGTTCTCCACAAACTTTGAGTATTTAATAAAATAATAGTAATCTTCAAATTTGTGAGAAAGAAAGTATACCCAGGTATATCTAGAAAATTCATCTACTAAGACATAGACATAGTGCATCCCATTTAAACTAGAAACTCTAGAAGGTCCAAAAAAGTCCATGTGAACCAACTCGAGAGGTTGAGAAGATGAAACATCTATCATTGATTTAAAAGAAATATTATGTTGCTTTCCCTTTTGACAGGGATTACAAACTTTATCTGATGGGAATTTTAGTTGATTTAGGTCCCTAACTAAATATTTCTTAGTCAGCTTCCTATGTGAGTGAAAATTGAAGTGTCCTAATCATCTGTGACATATCCAAGACTCTTTATGATAATTATTTAAACAACTAACCTTTTTGGCTAATGAATTTAAATCTACAGCATATACATTTTCATTTATCATGGTAGTAAATACCAAAATATTTTTAGAATCAAATACATGGAAAGTATCATTTTCAAATTTAAAATTGAAACCATCATCACACAACTATGGAATGAATAACAGGTTTTATTTTAATCCATCTACAAATAATAATTTAGAAATTAAAATTGAATTAGTTATACCAATTTTACCTCAGATGATGATTTTTACTTTTGAATTATTACCAAAGGTCACATGTCATCCATCAACCATGATTAAGCTCTTGAAGCATGAAAAATATCCTATCATGTTTCATGAACATCCACTTTCCATGTACCATGTCTTTCTACGGGAACTTTTTAAGGTGGTTTCCTACAAAAATGGTTTAGACAGAATATGATTTTGGTACCACGATTTTCTTGGGTCCAGACAGGTTAGCAAGCAAAATATTTGGTACCCAGATTTGTCTAATGGGTTTCATATAATCAATATATTCAAGAGATTTTGATAGATAAACATTGATTGATCTATAACTATTTGAATAACTAGTTGAGACATAAGATTTTTCAAAACTGGAACTGGAAGCATACTATCCAGATTTAGAATAAATCTATTTTTTGTAATCTATCTCTGTCCAGGCTGATAACATAAACCAGTAATATATTTTGGTGACACTTGTTTTCCATGAATTTGAGTCTATATATTCTTTCCTTTACTGAAATTTTATAGACCCTTCTTGAGTTTCTCATTAGACAGTTTGAGTTCAGTATTTTCCTTTAACAGTTTAGCATTCTTTTCCCTTTGCATACTAAGATCAGATTTAACAGTACTAGCCAAGGAATACTGTTTCTTTAATGACTTGTACTTATATTTTATCTCATTACAAGTATCTTCTAGCATGTTACATTATTCAAATAATATTTCACTAGTTATGTTTTCAGAATCAGAATTATCTCTAGAATAATCAGAATGTAAAGCATGAGTATCCAATGTTACCTCAGATGTGATTGTCATGAAACACAAATTATCTTGGTGAGATTTGTCATCCTGAGTAGAATCAGAATCTCTTGAACTGTCTTCTGAAACACTCCAGGTTTCTTTTATAGCTTTATTATATTTTTTGTCAAAGTTTTCATATTTATTCTTTTAGATTAATTGTGGACAGTCATCATTCAAATGTCCTTTTCTCTTGCATTCATGTCAGACTATGTCATCACTTTTACAGTCCTTTTCCAATATTTATTACAACGACCTTTACAATCTTAATTTCTCTTATAATTGGATTTTCTGACATACTTATTTTTCCTATAAAATTTCATAAATCCTCTAGCTATATGAGCCATTTCAGCATCATTGTCAGATAAACTTTCTTCACTTCTTGAACTATGACATGTAATTTGAATTTTCTCCTTTTCCTTGCTATTTTATGTAGTAGACATAAATGACATGATACCTTCTTAGGCTCATCATCTTATTCCTTGTTTACTTTTAGATCTTCTTCTTACATTATTAAATTAACAATTAACTCATTAACATGTAGTGAACATATATCACACGACTCTCTTATTGAAACTGATGTGCCTCTCCATCTCTCTGAAAGAAATCTTAGTATCCTCATTATTTTCTCTTTTACAGGATAAAATTTTCCATGTGACTGTATTCTATTTACAATTTCATTGAACATGAGATAAATTTTAGAAATAAGTTCATCATGCATCATATTAAAATTATCATACATAATAGTGTAGGTATTAAGTCTCAATTCATTAACATTGGTTGTTCCCCCAAGGGAAATTGCCAAAGAATCCCAGATTTTATAAGCAGCTTTACTAGCAGATATTCGATTAAACTATTCATATCCTAAAGCACAATATAAATAATTCATTGATTTACAATTATTGTTGTATGTAGTATTTGTATGTTTATCCCAAGTAGTTCTTTCAGATTTTTGGAATCTTATACTAAATCTCTATAGTAGTCCAGATATCAAATCCCATACTTTCTAATTGAATTTTCATTTTCAGTTTCCATTGGAAATTATTTTCACCATTAAAGAAAGGTGGCATGTTGGTAGCTGCACCTTCATGTATATTATCTATAATTATCTTTTAGAAAATATATTTAAAGAGGTAAAATTTAGAACTAATAGAAATTGAAGATCATTAAGATACAACTAAAATCACAGTTGAAAAACAGAGTATTCAGAAATCCTTTATTAATAATGATTCCTCTTATACCAAATATTGGATGGAGTGGATAGTCAATGGGGGGGGGGGGAATTGGGTTCTAATTAAAATTTCTGTTAAAATCATTATGATTAAAATACCCCAAATTAAATAAAATTTAAATTGTATTGAATTTATAAAGATTGAACGTTTTTAATTAGTTTTTCGAGAGATAGGTTATTTATCTTTTAACTCAATAAAAATATTAATTAACTTGTGATACTAAATTAATGATGGAAAAAAAGTTATAAACACTTGAAATTTAAACTATCATAGTTACATTAAAACAGATTTGAATTTCAATGAACTTAGCAGCGTAATAGAAAATAACTTAAACAAAAAAATGATGCACATCAAATATAACCAAGAGGTTTAGTCTAAATCCGAGACTTAGTCCTCTCAAATAGTTAATATATAAATTTTATCCACAACCTGGATCGGGGTAAACAACAGTACAAAGACTGTCCAGGTACTAAGACATATACCACAATTATACGTGGGGAAAAAGGCACACAGGATATCTAGGTCACACTCGACCTCGACCACAATTCATAGTGGGAATAAATAAAGGGTTTAGAATGATTGAGTGGGGATATTAGATATCCTCTAGTTATGCTCATGAGTTAGTGAGTAAATAAAGAACACACAGTTCTCAAAATTTAAATAAATGAAACATGATATATCTAAACAAATAGAGATGAGTTTAGAATGCTCTATGTGTTTTGAGTGATGATCTGAACACCTTGGATTGATGCAGATGAAGCTATGAGTCCATTAGAAGATTTAAGAAAAACGGAGTGTCGTGGTTCTGTTCCTTCACTTCTAGTTGAGGTGTTTAGCTCGAGTAAGCGATTATTCTTTATATCACTTGATCTTTGTCTTTGAATCTTCTTGATGTGTATGACTATTCTTTGAGTTCTTGTTGTGTTCTTCTTTATGAATTTCACTTCAAGTGTCACACACTTGCATGTATATTCCCCTTCATTTTCTTCATTAGCTTGATCTTCCTTTTATACCTTGAGTTCCAATAGTGGGAATGATTACCTTTTTACAAGTACGAGGTATGGTTCCCTGACATGCCAACAACCATCATTAATTAATATTAGTTTCATTAAAAACATCAAATATGACTGTTGTTAATAAACATAAATAAGTAGGGTTTAGAGACATGGTGACTTGTTTTCATCGGTAGCTCTTAATATTAGTGAGCTTGTATCGGTGGACTTGAGTCTGTAGGTCTTGTTTCAGGAGCTGTTACTCATTATAATAGTAGATCTATGAATCGATATCTCTTTCCATCAGTAGCTCCTTTTACTGGTATATCTTTTGTAATCGTGAAATTATTGTATTAGAAGACTTTGTAACGACAACTATTTTTCTATATCAGCAGACTATTATCGATAGCTATATGTCTGTCTGTTTGTATCGGTGGACTGTGTATTTATATCGGTGGACTTCATATCGGTAGCTGTCTGTCTGTCTGTCTGTATCTGTATCTTGTATCGGTAACTATGTACTAGTGACTATGTGTCATAGGATTCTTGGCCTATAAGTGACCTTTACTTATCGGTAGACTTTGTACCGGTAGGTCAGTATCCGTGACTCAACACTTAATAATTATCTGTTCTATGTAAATCATATTCAGATTGAGTTAGTAACATTTCTAAACTAGTGTATACATTGATAACCATTGATTAAAAATTCCAATGATCATTTTTATAGTTTATCAAATTAATAATTTGATGTCATTGATTGAAAGAATAATTAATATAAAGATAAAAATTATTTGGGATTATCAATGCATATTGAAATATAATTGAGATTATCAAAACAGGTGAGGTCAACAAACACAATACTTAGTTAGATTCAGTTTCACACCATAATGAATTTCTTCAAGGGAAATCTATAAAATGAAGACTATGTATTACCAAATTATATTAATATGAATTATATAAATGGAAATATTCTCCTATATTAAAAAATTATATATAATGAATTGAAATAACTATCTTACGAATATATATGGTTTTATTATTTGGTTTCTAACTATTTATATGTGAATATAAATACAAATTGAATATAATTGAAAATTTTTTATAATAAAACTATCTTCTGGTCCAATGAAGTTTTTATCATAATTTAAATTAAATAATATTAATAAATAAAATTGACATAATTTATATATTTTAATTAGACCATTTTTTTGAAAATTAATCTACATTATATATTATACATAAAATAATAAGTAATGAGTTTTTATAAAAAAAATTACTATTTTTCTAAAGGAATTTCTCCTCATTTAAATAACACCTTTATTTTGAAAATATATTAATTGAATTATGTAAATATTATATAGTAAAATAAATTTTTTTTTGAATTTATAATTTCAAAATTATCATAGGATGATTTTTTGGTTTTCTCTAAGATGTTTATTTATTTATTAATAGTGAGATACACTATAGTTTAATTGAAAAATAACATTCCATATAAATAATTAATAATTGAATATTATATATTGAAATTGTTCTATAATGGTTATAATTAAAATAAACTTCTATTAATCAAATTATGGTCAATGAAATCATTTTTAGATTGAATTAAAAAACCTAGTAAACATGTAACGAAGTTCATTTTAAAAAACTACTTTCTCTTTCAATATTTGGTATTAATTTTAAATTAATTTCATCCACTTATATGACTAGAATTTGGATGAATATGTTCCATATTTTTTGTTATAAAAATTTATTATGTATAATATATTAAAAATAGTTTTTTACCAATGTGATTAGTGAGAAAAGATAAAATAAATTATACTGATTTAGGGAAAAATGATTTTATCAGGGTAAAAACATTAAACTTAAGGTGAAATGGCCTATAAAATCTTACAAAACCCAATTTGTTGATGTATTTATAGAAAATACCCTATTTAATATAGTATAGATCATTATTTGAGGATCACTATGAAATGGAGACCTCCCAATTGTGATTACTTTTTGTTGTTTATAATAATTCCAATCCTCCTCTAATATAAATGGGCACTATATCCCCATACTTATTTACACATAGCAATCCATTTTTATCATTTAGCTCATACAAATTATTTTATTAAAATAATATTCCTAATCCTATAAGACATATTTATTTTATTAAATCCATTCAAGGAAGACTTTTTTTCTAGATAAAATGAGTTACACAAAGTTGTGGAAATTTTGCTCAAAATTTTATTTTTTAGTTTTTTCTACACAACACATAAATCTTGTTTCGTAATTATAATATGATAAAATAATATGGTAAATGTTTTGATATTTTGATATTTTATGGTTACAACATAAAACAACACATAATATAATAAAATGAAATAAGTAATAATTATTATTATGTATGGATGACTACGACCTAAAAAAATGATGATGATTATTCATCTAATACCAATATTCATTAAAGGGAATAGTTATATATTTGTAGTTAATATAAGATATATATATATATATATATATATATATATATATGAAATTAATAATTTATTTATAATCATAAAATATTATATAACCCATAGATTCATTCGTTCAATTTTATGGTAAGATGATAACAATGTTCATGTGTTTGAAAGGCTACAACCTCGGGAATCGATGTTTTTCATTCACATAACACATGGAAGGTATTGTGGGTGGGTGTAATAAAAATATGAGATATATATAACATAAATATGTTATTTAAATGATAATATATATATATATAACTCACTTTTATTTCATTTAATATGATAAGAAAATGGAAGCATCATTCATGCATACATACGGCCAACCATGTCTATGAATGGTGAATTTCATTTCGAACCACCATATTTTATGTATTAAATTAAATATATAGATAATGATTATATGTGATATATTTATCATGGATTAAATTATTGATATTATGAATTCATGATCTGTGTAAGAAGAAAAAATTAATAAGTCATAACATACTTGAAAAAATAATTTATTACCCTTAAAGATCAAAATAAAGAAATATAATTAATTAATGGATAATAATATTATATAAAAGAAACATATATGATATATAAATATTAATATAGTTTTTTAATAGGATTATATCATACTTAAACCCATTATACATAAGGATAAATCATATTCCACAAAATTTAATTGTAAAGTGTGGGATTTCATTCCAATTTTCTTTCATTGAGTCATATTATAATGATATTCACCTAATTACTTTTATATAGAGAATATAGTACCTCATTATAAGTAATATTAGGAATAATTCCATCATAATGGAATTTTTAGTATAAAATTGAATTATTTAATTTATAGGAATTTTAATTAAAAGTTATCATGTGTTAAGGAATTTCTTATCCCACTACATTTAAATTGGGTTATATTACTTCCCCATTACTTTTAATATTATAATATTATATTTTAAATGACTTTTGATAATATATTATTTTATTTTAAATTTATAATATCTATTTAATATGAAAATACATAATATATTCATTGGTTGATTCTCAAATCAACATTATGATTCTTTATAAGGGTTGGACTCATAATCAAAGTTTATTCAAGATTATTAAAACATGATCTTCCATTGTAGGAAATTATTTGATTATTGATTAATAAAACCATTCATTATATTTCACTATAATTTTTCAGGAATATTTTATTTTAGTAGTACCATTTATTAAACTTTGGTTATTAAAATGGTATATTATAGTTTCATATGAATATTCGTCCACGTTTATCTCTTAGGATTGAAATATATTTTATAAAAAAATAATTAATTATATTTATTTTCAAATTTATATCGTTCCAAAAATTTAAAAAAATTTACTATAAGACATTATAACATATTATATCTTTTAAAAGAATCAATGGAATTTTGGTGATTCTTATTGAAAAAATGACTTCACTCTTCTTTTTAAAATATTAAAGTAATGTTTTTTATCGATGTACTGAATTAGCCATTTTTTTTTCATTGAATATTCATTTTATATTTTAAAAGTATCATTTTTTTAAAAATAATTAAAAATAATTTTCAACTAAATGTATATTAAATGAGTTTTCCAAAAAATAGTTTTTTTATGGAATGATTATAAAAAAATTTACAATATTTATATCCATCAATAAAAAATCCATATTATTCATCCAATAGGTATATGTTATATTGATGCCATTTTTATTATTCAACAATATATATTTTGATTATTCTAAAAAATGATATTATGGAAAATATATTTAATCATTTTTGACATCATTAATTTCTCCTTGAGTTATTCACTCTATAGTGACTCTTGAAAATTAAATTTCACATAAATTCCTAAATTATTTATTATAGATAAAATTATTTAAAAAAATTACAATTTTAACATAGGATGTTTATTTTGACAGTTATTGATTCTCTTGGGAAATATAGATAAATCTATATTTTTTACTCAGTACATATATTTGATTACGCACATTTTTTGAATAAATTACATTATTAGATATATGTGGTTTGATTGAGACTGGTAGAGATTGGTGGGGATTAGAAACTATATATCCCCTTGATTCAATGGTATGTATAATGAGACAAATCAAATGGCCAAATTAAACTGTATTACACACATAGTTTTAACCTATCTTGTGAATGGACTTGTTTGTATAGGTTTTCATGTCCCTCAGACATGACATGATGTAATTGAGATTTTCTATTATTAAAATTCATTTATTTTTATCCGTAATAGTAAATATCAAAAAAATATATATGGATGAATTTCATTTCTAGTTTATTAATTAAATGGAACAATTTTCTGTTATTTTTGTTTCCATAATGATCATTACTTATCTAGTTTTTTAAATTGAATTTGATCATTTATTTACCTTCATATATTTTTTACTAATATACATCTTATTTTATTGATTAAATAGTATGTATTTTAGGTTGTATAACATTCCATATTTATTATTCAATATTGACTCCGATAGCTTACATTTTACATTTCCATTACAGATAAATTCATCACACCGTTATTTTACTTCTATTTCCCATGATTCAATGAAGTGTACTACGAAACATATATAAGGATATCCTTGACAGAATATTTTTATAATCAATGAGATATATATATATATATATATATATATTTTAATTTGTGTATTCATTTGTAAAACAATAGTCATGTATATATCTAGTTTATAGAGACTAGTAAAATGACTGGCCCTTTGGGATCTGAATCTTATATCTATTATAATGTAATTTTAACTGAAACTATCTCTGAGCCTCTATGGATGGGGTTGCTAAAATTGGGATCAGATGAATTCTAGTATAGTCAATGGTAAAATGATATTAAAAAATATAAATCATGGAACATAACCCTATAAAAGAAAATGAGTATAAGTATAAAAGAAAACAAAAAATCTTTATATGATATAACCTATAGATTCTTACCTAAAAAATATATCATTATTTAGATAAAATCTTGTGTTTTAGAGTTTATGTTTTATGATATGTTCCACATAATAAGTAGTTGTGTTAAATTTTATGGGACTGGAGTCTACCAATATTAAGGATGATTTAGAGAAATTTATGAATTTATATATACTATTATAAATTTTATTTGAGTAAAAATGAATTTATATTTTATATAAAAGAGTTTAATGGTATTGATTAAATTTATTATTAACATTAACAATAATTACATAGTATTTAATTTCAAAAAAGATACTTATATATTAATAAAAATTATCTATTGAAAACAATTGTAATATAGAAATTTAATGCTTATATTTGAAGGATAAACAATGTTTTATGAAAAGATTATATGATTTATATTAATATAGATTAGAAAAAGGACAACATAAATTCTAGGTGGCAACACATCGTATCCAACATTGATATAGGGATTGAAGTCACAACTATTGTGTGACAGGGGTGTAATGAAAGAAACTAATCCATGTAATGATTTGTAAATTTTATGAATATTTTTTGTTAATAAATATTTTTATAAAACAATAATTATTTTATTTTATTATTAATACTGGGGATTAGAGATATAATTATTAACTATATTGTTTTTTAAAATATTTAGAGACACATAGAAAAACAGTAACTCTTTAATGCATCATAAGATGCATTAAGAGTTATTTTTAGTTTATTATGATTAAGAATACTAATATATGGATATTTATTTTTTGGATTTATTGATTAAATAAAAACCAGAGGATAAAATTATTCTTATGAAATAGTAATATTTTATATAATAATATATCATTATATAAATATATTGTAAAATAATTCCTTAACATTATAAAAATTATAATAAAATAAAATGTTAACCTTTTACCATGATTTATTATGAAATAAATGAAATTATCACATATATTAGATTTATGGATTTTGTTCCTCGTTATTTAATTTAGAATTCGTTTGTTTTTTATCAATTAACTCAATCACTCACTATAAATATGTATGATTTTCCTTCATTCACATATATCTACCATCCACAAATGTTATCTTATGTAGAAACCTTGTTATATGTTATTCTATATGACCATTGAACATACCTTTATTTCTCATAATGTAGATAATTTATTAACCATTCGACATGTGTGATTCTATACAATGGTATTTATAGATTTCTCACAATTATATATTTAGATCAATATTAAATTATGATGATTTAATTTATTTAAGGTGGGGAGAATTTAATAGACTATAATTATAAAAAAGAACATTTTAATTGTTAGCATAAGTTTCATGAAACAGAAATAATTAATGAAATAATATTGACTAAGACATTATAATATATTTAATAGTATAAATAAATTCAATCTAATTTATTTCATATAATTAATTCAATATTGAGATAGGTAATTCTGTATACTACAATTCAATTCTCGGATTGCTTGTGTTGCACGTAAGACTATTTTTTATATAATACTATTAATATTATTTTTCAAAGTAAAATTTATCTATTAGATGTATAAAAAGACAATATGAAAAGTATTTACTATGTTATGTAAATTTATGTGTAAATTCACTGGATATGAATTAATTATAAATGAATATAAAATCCCATTTAATATATAGGAATTTTTTTTATAATAAATTATAATTATACACCAAATGAATTTTATCTTAAATTAAAATAATTAATATAAGTGAATAATATTAACAAAATGAATATATTATATATTAAATAATTTATCTTGGTAGTCATCCAATATGAATGATAGTAATTAGATATAAAAATTTCCAATTTTATGCTAAAAGGGTGAATTTTATAATTGCTGCTATTCTTCTTTTAATGTTGTACTTTTTTTTCATTTTTTTGAAACATTTATAATATTTGCATGAAAACAAAATAATTTTTGAAATCATAATTTCAATATTATATTATATAGAGTTTTGATATTATTCTATCAAGATACAATTTTTAATAAATAGATCAACATAAGGAATTTTAGTTGAGAACGGAAATTTCATGTAAATAATTTATAAAGATGAATTATATTTTTAATATAAAACAAATACAACATAGTTATATTATATATATATTAATCGAATAAATTAATATGAATCATTTTCATACTGAATTTATATTTAACAACATTGTATGCTTTTGATCATTTGAACATTAAAAATAGAAGTTCTCATTCATTTTAGTGGAATAATATTAAATTTATTACCACTTATTATGTTATTTTTATTTATAAAAAATTGATTAAATATTTTGAAAATTAATATATTATTTTTTCAATAATTTATTATTTAATGTTTTATCACGTGGTCATTGAAATCTTGTAAAATCATATACAATGTATATGATAAAAATTATTATAAAAATCAGATATATATTAACTATAGGGGTAAATGACCAATAATGTTGTAAAAAACCTAGTGGATGGAAATATATGTAACTTATAACATCTTTCATATAAAATGTATCAACATTTTATGCTATTGGGGTAAGGATGACCATCTAATAGTGTTTAGCTTTATGTATTTATAAGAGTTTCACTCCCCCTCCACTGTAAAAATGCACTTTCACCCATTAATAATAAAAAACAACCCAAACCATTTGGATTATCCAAAATATGATCATTTAACTTCCCAAAATCACTCTAATAATTATATATTACATAATTTTGGAAAAACTTCGAACATAGGTATCCGTTGGTAGAAATAAAAATAATATTCCCATGAAAATATAATTTATTTCAAAGAGTGTTTTTATTTTTTTCATTATCCACAACCCTGTATTCTTATCATGTCATGATTAGATAAAAAGATAAATATCTTAAATTTATTGATTCTTTTTTATTTTTTGGGTATGTATTAATACAAAAACACTCCCCAAATGTGATAAAAAATAATCATTGGTGTGTACAACAGACTACGACCTCACAACCCAATGTCTTATATTCATCCAGTACAATATTTTATGGTTAGAAACAATAATATATTTAATGTTTGTAAATAATAAATTTTATATTTATAATTTCATTATCTATATTTAATTTAAAAATAAAATATAACTTCAATATTTCCATTTCATGAGAATATGATAACTTCGTTTTTGGGTACAGATGAGTGCAGCCTCATGAAGAAATGTGTTTCGTTTTCACATACATGGATTGTATTAAGGATTGATTTAATAAAAATATGTTATATATATATATATAATAAATATGATATTGGAGTTATAATATACACATATATATATATATATCAGTTAATATTCATTCGTTTAATAAGACATGAAATTGGAAGTAGTTATCATATGTACATTTGGCTTACCATCCTTAAGAACAGTGTATTTCATCTATTATCACAAAATATTTATAGATTACTCTTAATAAATATATAATAAATATATTAAAAAATATAAAATTGTTTAAATTATTATTATGATTATATCATGAATAATCTAAGAAGAATAAAAAATAACATGTCAATACCTTCTCAAAAAATAATTGAGTTATTACCTAAAATGATGAAAATATTTAATTATTATTAATGAACAAGTAATAAAATAATAGTAAAGGATCATAAATGATGTCATAAATATTAATATGGTTCTTTTATAAGATAATAAATATATTAAAACGATTATAGAGTTTATTAATGTGTTTCTAAAAATATAATGTATACGGTATGGCATTTCATCTTAATTTCATTATATTGATGCATATTGTAATGTTTTGAAACTAATTAATTTGATATGGTGTTTATACAGCCAAATTAAATGAAATATTTGTAATAAATTTATATTGATAGTATATTTTGTTTCAATTTTAATTATTTCATTTAGTGGTATTTTTAATAAAATATACAATGTTGTAATGAATTTTATAACCCGATTCATTTTCATTAGTTTTTATAACATTCCAATTGTCATTTATATCGTAATATTATGTCTCAAAATAATTATGACTATCTAATGTGCAATTTAAAAATTTTATATTTTTACCCACAATTTATATAGATAATCAATTGATTCTTTTTATTATGACTTCAACATTGTGATCATTGTAAGGGTTTACAATTTAATATAATATTATTCTAAATTATTTATGCATGGATTTACATTTAAAGAAATTATTTAATCATTTATAAATAAACCCAATTATATACTTATAATCTATTTTTAATGATATTCTTTATGTAATAATAAATGAATCTCTACTCTTGATTTCTAAAAATGTTGTATAATTGTTTTTATGAAAATACCCCTCTATTTATTTGTTTAGTTATAAATTTTTTATTATAAAAAATCATGTATTATAAAAATATATTCAATGATGTTCTGTTTAACCGTTTATTTTTTATTATTAGAACATCTTTTTTTTCTATTTTTCTATTTTAATTTTCGAAAATTGAATTTTATTTTCATTTTCCAAACAAGGGACTCTGCTAATGTATATTATATAAAAAAATTCTCTATTTAACCTCATGTAGAATGGAAAATATTCATTTATTTAAAGATTTGATTGAAAATATAGTATGTTTATTAATAATTCATATAAAGGTGAATTTTAATGAAAAGTATGTCAGTAATATTTTCAAAATAAGGATTATTTTCATCAAGATATTTTTAATAGATCTAGTTATTGATTAATATTCATTAATGACAAAAAATTTATACTTATTCTAATGCATTTACGGTATATTAATAGCACCATTATTCTTCATGTAGATGGATTATGATTAATTTGATCTAGGATAGTGTAAGAACCTGATTTTTGTTGTGAATGACTTTGGAATATTTTTTATGCTCTTCCAGAGCAGCACCTTCAAATGGTGTGCGATTCTGAGCCCTGGAGTGGCCAAAATTAAATTTTCATTGCGTTCACACTAGAAACGCCAAACAAATAGAATAAATCCAAAACGGTGCTTTGGATCAGAGGTCCGAGTGTACGGATGGGTCTGGAATGGGGTGTTTACCATAAGAACGAAATAAAACATGTCATCGCAGGACATTTGGACCCCTCACTCGCTTTCGGAACGTTAAATAGATAATTAAGTTAATTAATTTTTTTGTTTAATGGTGAAAATCATGTATCTCTTAAACGGTGGGTCATATTGGAAGAATGAGCGCACCGTTGAGTTCGGAGCGCGTCGTTTACCCTAGGAGGGGTGTAAGTTCCGCGGGCGCATGTCATCTGTTAAAAATGGCCCCAAGGGCGTTTTTGTAATTTGGAAGCTTTGGGCGTTCAGTTTTATAACTTTTGAATGGGGGCTCAGATTAAAATTCTGAGTCCGATGTTGTGCTCGGGAGGTGGTGTTTGGCTTAGGGGATGCTTAACCTCGACCCCGCCGGAGGTTCGGGTTCGGGCTGGGGGGGCGGGTGGTTAAGTGTGTTTCTATTTAAACACTTAACCCCCCTATCTCTCCTCCTTTCTTCATCTCCTGGTAGGAGCACCTCTTCCATCCTCTCCTCCCTAACTCCAGTGATGCGGCTCCGGTGAGGCAGGTTCGGCCAGGCGGCGGTTCGGCGGCGAAGCTCCGGGCAATGCCCACGATGTAGGATTTTATTGCGTTTTTCCTTCCCGCACCTCCTTTGAGACTAAATTATATCCCATAATTGGTGTTTGATCTTTGAACAAAACCTATGGATGCGTAGTATAATTTATGATCTTTCTATCACTTCTTTTAGAATGAAAATCCATCTTTGGAGATGATAGCAAACGCCCGCCAAAGTTTGCGGGTTTTGGAGTTTTCCGGCGGCTCGCGCGGTGGTCCGTGGAGCATCGGCGCGGCGGCAGCTCGGTGGTCTAGGGTGCAGGCGGCAGTGGCTAGCTTGGGGCACGATGGCCTTCAAGGGAGGATGCGGCCGGGGGTGCTTCGGTTTCAGTTGGGGCTCACGGATGGCGAGCGGTGCCAGGCGGAGGCGCCAGGTGGAGGCGCTCCGTGCCAGAGCGATGACCGGGGTCGCGCTGTGCGACCCCGCGGCTGGACAGAGACCTGCCACAGGCGGGTCTCCACGTGGAAAGGACCGGCCTTGTCAGCCGGTCGGTGGCAGCGGGCCACGACCAACGGGCCACGATGGAGTGGACCGGACCCGCGGCTGGGCTGCGGGCCGGCTGGGGGGACCGGCTGGACCGGGCCGGTCAGGCCCATGGGGTTTTCCCCTGCAACTTTGGACACCTATATCTTCAGCTACGAGCATCCGTTTTGCGTACCGTCAGTGGAAGAGCGGACCTCGCGTCAAGGGGAACGTTTCGAGATGTTTTCAGAAATTTTTAATTCTCTTTACGAGAGGCCTTGGAGGCACGACGTGTCTTTAAGCGAATTGACATTTTTCCGGGGATCTTATTTTGAACGGCGTGGACGCGTCTGACGTCCGTTTTGAGCGTTGTAAGTGGCATTGTCACCCTGGCTCTGAGGTGGAGATTTCCATGGTAGTTTCAGACGTTGAGGCCAATATTGATCCATGGGCCCCATGACCCGTCTTTCGAGCTGCATGCAGCGTTTCACGACTTTCTCATCTGGCGTCCGTTCGGGGCGTGCAAGCAGTCGATTCTGGATGTTTTTCTGAGAGAATTGCAATAGTGAAATCTGCCTGCCCTAATTCCGCACATTGGTGCGAGCCCCACGAGGGTTGTTTGGGCGTTGATGGTGATTTTCCATCTATATCATCGGGCGACCATTTTGGACAAGTGAATAGTCCATCTCGTGTACTTTTTCGGGAGGATCACAATGGTGCAATCCATTCGTTGTGTTTCGAGACCGGGATACGGGTCTCACATAGATCTTCTCATGTTCAGTGCGCCGGAATGCACCTTTTTCCCCAGTTATCCATTTCACTCAAGTGAGTAGTGCTCTAGACGTGTTTTCCCAAGGGGATCGCAATGGTGTGATGCGCCCGACTGTTTTCGGGGTCGAGGCTCGGGTTCACAGGACGCCGTTCGGATGTAAAGCGGTGTTGGCGATTTTTTCGTCAGATATCCGTTTGAGGTGAGTAAGTAGTCTATATCACGTTTTTTTCTACATGGATCACAATGGTGTCATCCGTTTGGTTGTGCGGTGCCTCTTGTGCGATCTTATTAAATGTGGAAATGTGAAGTTGACCCAGTGGCGGTTCTTCTACCATGTTTGTAGTGGACCCTTGGCGTGTGATCGCGTGCACTCCTATGTGACTGATGTAAATGCTTGAGGATATGTGGTTGGTTGCACCTCAGTCGTTGAGTTGGAAAGTTGGGGTTGTTACGTTACGCCTTCGGGTTGATGATGGGTGTCATGTGCTAGATAGCCTTTGGGCTGAAACGAGGTACACTCTAGGAGTATACGAAAGTGCTCAGAGGTACATGTGTGTTTCATGCTCTACTTTACATAATTTTAACCTCTTGTGACGTAGAGGGTTCCTTTGTTCTCATTTGTTGACCAACAGGGTTGAGATTTCCCATGGTCCTGTTCTCATTTGGATGACAGAGATGGTTTGTTCCTCTGTTTCTTTAGTAGTGAGGAGTTTCAGTACCGTGCCCTATCACCGGACTGCGGCACCGTTTACGACTACAGGTGTTCAAACATCGTGTGTGTTCTCCCAATTTATGGGATGATTTGTCTTAGTCCGATTCGACAGTGACTCAGCCGATTGGAGCGTGATCTCTCTAAGAGGCCAGGGGAGTTTCTCCCATTCTTTGTGTTCCCTGGTAGAGTTATTATGGATTTGGTGTGACTAACACATTACGCGTGAACCGATCCTCTACCCAGGAGGTTGTTTCTAGCAGGGCTGAGGTTTTTCCCACCAGGGCTCGCCAGTTGTACCATCTATCAGGGATGACCAGTACAGTGGTGTTCACCGAGTTGTTTATCTAGGAGGGATGGCCAAAGGGGATCTGAGTTTACCTCCAGCAGGGCTGGGAAGTGGTCCTCGATGCCGGGCTTACCTCCAGCTGGGCTGGGCAGTGGTCTCTGATGCTGGGCTTACCTCCAGCTGGGCTGGGCAGTGGTCCCTGATGTCGGGCTTACCTCTAGCTGGGCAGAGCAGTGGTCCCTAATGCCGGGTTACCTCCAGCTGGGCTGGGCAGTGATACCATCACTGACTTTAGCTGGGTCTCCCTCCTGTAGATTACCCTGTTACGGGACAGGGCATTCTGGCACCCGTCGACTCTTTCCGGGTCTCCCTCTAGTCGGACGTCGTCGACTTCTAGGGACCCTCCAGTGGGGATGGGCAAGGGGTCGCCTATCAACTTTGAGGAGACCTCTCAACTACGTGGCAGTGATGAGGTGAGGCTTTATTTTCCCCCATAACTCGAAAGTACGAGGGGCGGTTTCCCTACCAAGACGCGTCCTTGTGATGCGACCTAAAACCTTGCGGGCGAGTCAGTGCCGCCCAAAGTGGATTGTGTTGAGGTGCGGTGATTGATCCCTTGATTTGTAGTTCGGGGCAGTCACGCGGGATGCTGGGCATCAATGGTGTTATTTCTGGGACTGTTGGTGACTAACTTTCTGGGGCTGAGCTACGAGATGGAGATCCCCTTACGACCTTGTTCGGGCTTCTTAGTGATCATATGAATATGTATATACCTAGTTCTGGTACCCACTTCTTGTGTTTGGTTACTCTCCTTCCAGGTGAGGCGAAGATACGCGAGGTATGCCATGTGATTTCCGTGTCTAGCTTCTTGTGGTTGGATGAGTCTACTCTCCTGCTATAGGTAGCAAAGACTCAACGAGAAGTTCATCTTATCACCGTTTCCAGATCCTTGTGTCTAGACGAGTCTACCTCCTTTATATTGTTGGGTTGAGCTTAACTCTCTACTGTACTTTTTACTACACTTTTAGTTGTACTCCTTTACTTTTCCATGTTCGCTCTACTGCTCACCCTTTGGTACCTCCTTTGTTTCTCCATCGGGCCTTGCGGGGTATCCTACTGAGTATTTTTATACTCATCCCTGCTTGGGATTTTCCCGCACTTGGTGTGCCCTTGAAGACAATGGACAGGTTGGTCGTGACGTCAGAAGAGCTTAGGAGATGGGAGATTGGACCGCGTGCAATGGTTGGGGTCAGGTTCCAGGTGGGGGTCCCTTCCAGCTGTTTTCCTTTTTGTTTACCTGTTACCGGGTTGTGGCACTTTTCTGGTTGGGCGAATGTTTTTTCCCATTTCTTTTTCAGTTACCTTCAGCCTGTACTTTGTACTGTTAGAGGTTGATGCACTTGTTGTTTATTTATAGCAGTTTCCCATTTTCTTTACTTGTATTTTCTTTTACTATTCAAATTTAAATTGAGTGTGTTGCGTGTGTGTATACATGTACTTTGGCAAAGGCCTCCCCAAGTTATTGTTCCTTCGGCGCTAGTCGCTTCCCCTGACCTTTTGAGGTGGGCTTGGAGTAGTTGCGGCTCGATCCCAGGTAGGGTCAGGTCGTGAAAAGTGGTATTAGAGGTGGTTCATTTCATTGGATGGTGTTCGGACATCCCTAAATTACATGGAATTGGTTGGGATTTAGGGCAATAGTGTTAATGTGTCTCGATAGTGGCTCTCAAGATAGGGAGTCTAGTGATGGTGCAGCGGCCGACGTATCCCTTCACCAGGACCCTGAAAACCCTCTTGTTGACTCTCCATGATGAGACACTTGTTGCCTGGAAAAATTGTTTTGTGCATCACATAGGATTGAGTCTTTGACTGTCCTTCTTGATTCAGCTTTCTATCATTGTTATTGATATATACAAACATGCTAATCTGACAGCGGGACTCCTTGATAATATTCAGGAGGTCTTTGCGAAGACAGCCAGCCAAGAAACAGCTTTGGTGCATGACAATGATCCTGTGTAATACGAGGCCACAATCCAAGACCCATCATGCGAGCTCCTTTCTCCGGGTGGGCCGGTAGCAGCACCCCCAGCTGTTGAGCAGTAGACAGTTTCAGCAGAGCATGCTGATCTTGAGTGGAGGTTGAGTGTGCTCCGTGAGTTCTAGCAGCAGAGACCGCTGAGGTTCAGTGGTGAGCCAGACCCTCAGGCAGCAGAGGTTTGGCTCGAGGCAGTGGTTCACCTTTTCAGGCTTGTGCAGATGCCGACATATCAGAGAGTGGATTTGGCATCCCACCTTTTTTGTGGAGTAGCTCGGTGTTGGTGGAGTCTGGTGACTCAGTTTCTTGACGAGTCGTCGCTTTCATGGGGCACATTCAGTTGTTGTTCTGTGAGGATTTTTCCCCTCCTGCTTGTGCTCCTTTCATATTCCGGAGCTCCTATAGTTTTAGGAGGGAGGGATGACGGTGGCCGAGTATGCGGCTAGTTTTGAAAACCGTGATCACTTTTACCTGGACTTGGTCCATGACGACAACATCTGAGCGCGGAATATTGAGAAGGGTCTCCGCCGAGAGATTCATGCTATCAAAGTACCATTGGGCATTTACATATATGTCGGGGTGCCAGAGTAGGCGCTGGTGCCAGAGAGCTTCCTGTCCCATTCTAGAGTTGGTGGTGGCAGCACGCATGTTGGAGGAGAGACGTTTGCCATAGCTAGAGTGTGTCAGCAAGAAGAACCTCGACACAGGTGGTTTTCTAACAACCGGACTCCGGGGCATGGTCATACAACATAGTGGAGCTAGAGGGCACCAATGAAGACCGGAGAGCTTTGGGCAGGCAGCAGGTGCACCACCACGATGGATGAAGCGTCGTTATCGGAGTAGTACCTAGAGAGGTGGTGCTAGCAGAAGAACAGGAGGAACTGGAAGTGGGGGATGACCTTACAAGGTCTTCCTGTCACCACTAGATGGTCCACGTCAGGCTATAGGAGCAGACAGTTGGGACTGCGGACAGCCGCGAGTTTTGGATGTCTACGATATTGTAGAGCATGAGGTGATAAGAGATACTCTCTACATCTCTTCTACTTTTTGCAGTATAATTTTTAGACTCTGTGTGTGGAATGATTTCCTCCCTTCTCCTTGTTTGAGGTGTTGTCGGGGTGATGCAGGGCATCGGGTGTAACCCTGTGTAGGTAAGGTAAAAGGGAGTAAGACCTTTTTCTCTAGTTGATGGTGTCGACTCCTTCACCTTTTGAGCCTGTAAGAGAGCCATGGTTGTGGGACATCGAATGTGGAACCTTGCGTGACCAGATATCCTTGGGCATTTCACTATATGGATATTCTGAAGAAGGGAATCATCAGGCCTAGTTCCAAGTACGTGTGGTGATTCCAGTAGCGACGTGTGACGTAAGGGTTCAGTCGGGGAGATGAGCTACCCCCGATAGCCTTCGGGCCGTTTGCGACCATGCAAAGGGATGACGAGGTTCCCTACTGCCTTTCCCTAACCCCAAGGTATGGAGTGGGTACACGATGTCTCCCGCGTGGTTTACCTATGGAGATGTGTGCTTGCTCCAATGCACATCATCAGAAAGGTCCAAACTCGCGTGAACTGGTCAAATCCTTTGGTTTGTGTGCGGTGGCACAGAGCTGTGCAAGAGTTCGTCTGGGTATGGGAGAGCTAGGTGTGGGCATAATATCCTACGTTGTTCGCTTGATTTTCTTATTGGGGATGAAATGTTTGATGGAAGTAATGATGTAAGAACCCGATTTTTTCTGTGAAAGACTTTAGAATATTCGTGATGTTATTCAAGAGCAGTACATTCAGACGGCTTGCGATTCCGAGCCCCGGAGTGGCCAGAATTAAATTTTCAGTGCATTCACACTAGAAATGAAAAATAAATTGGATAAATCCTAAACGGTGCTTCGGATCAGAGATCCGAGTCTACAGATGGGTCCGGAATGGGGTGTTTACCCCATGATCGACATAAAAGTTGTCGGCGCTGGACGTTTGGACACCTCGCTCGCTTTCAGAACGTTAAATGGATAATTAAGTTAATTAATTTATTTGTTTAATGGTGAAACTCACCTATCTATTAAACGGTAGCTCAGATTGGATAACCAAGGGCACCGTTGAGTTCGGAGTGTGTCGTTTACACTAGGAGGGGTGTATGTTCCTCAGGCGCGGGTCATCGGTGAAAAATGGCCCCTGGGGCAATTTTGTAATTTGGCAGCTTTCGGCGTTCCATTTTATAACATTTGAACAGGGCCTCAGATTAAAATTCTGAGCCTAGTTTTGTGCTCGGGAGGTGGTTTTTGGCCTAAGGGATGCTTAACCTCGACCCTGCCGGAGGTTCGGGTTTGGGCCGGTGGGCGGGTGGTTAAGTATGTTACTATTTAAACACCTAACCCCCACTCTATCTCCCCATTTCATCATCTTCCAGCAGAAGATCCTCCTCCATCCTCTCCTCCTCCACTACGGTGAGGCAGCTCTAGCGAGGCAGATCTGGCAAGGCGGTGTTTCGGTGGCGATGCTCTTGGCAACACCCACGAGGTAGGGTTTTGTTGCATTTTCCTTCTCGCACCCCGTTTGAGCCTAAATGATGTCCTATAATTGTTGTTTGATCTTTTAAAAAACCCATGGATGCGTTGTATAATTTATAATCTTTCTGTCGCTTATATCGGAATGAAAATCCGAGTTCGGAGATGATTGCAAACGCAGGCCGAAGATTGCGGGTTTTGGAGTTTTCTGGCGGCTAGTGTGGTGGTCCGGGGAGCATCGGCGCGGAGGGAGCTCGGTGGTCCAGGGTGCAGGCGGAATCAGCTGGCTGGTGGCGCGTTGTCCTTCAGTGGAGGAGGCGGCCGGGGGGGGGGGGCTTCACTGTCGGCCGGGGCTTGCAGACGGCAAGCGGCGCCAGGCGGAGGCGCTCTGCGGCGGAGCGAAGACCGGGGTCGTGTTGTGCGACCCCGCGGCTGGACAGAGACCCGCCACATGCGGGTCTCCGAGTTTAAAGGAGATGCCTCTTCAGCCGGTCGGTGGCAGCGGGCCACAACGGAGTGGACCAGACCCGCGGCTGGGCGGACCGGCCAGACCGGGCCAGTCCGGCCCAAGGGATTTTCCCCTCCAACTTCGGACACCTGTATCTTTAGATACGGGTGTCCGTTTTGCGTGCTGTCAGTGGAAGCGTGGATCTCGCATCGAGGGGAACGTTTTGAGATTTATTTGGGAATTTTTAATTCCCAAAAAATGGGGGCTCGGAGGCACGACGTGTCTTTAAGCGAATTGACGTTTTTTCGGGGATCATGTTTTGGATGGCGCGGATGCATCTGATGTCCGTTTTGAGTGCCGTCAGTGGCATTGGCACCCTGGAACTGAGGTGGATCTTTCCAGGGTAGTTTCAAGAACTGAGGCCAATGTTGAGGTGTGGCCCCCACGACCCGTCTTTCGAGATTTGTGAAGCGTTTCACGACTTTCTCATTGGGCATCCATTTGGGGCATGCGAGCAGTCAATTCTGGATGTTTTTCTGAGGGAATTGCAATGGTGCAATCCGCCCGCCCTAATTCTGCACGCTGGTGTGAGCCCCGCGAGGGCCTTTTGGGCATTGATGGTGATTTTCCATCTCTATCAAAGTGCGACTGTTTTGGACATGTGAATAGTCCATCTCTTGTACATTTTCGAGAGGATCGAAATGGTGCGATCTGTTCGTTGTGTTTCGGGACCGGGATGCGGGTCCCACGCAGCACCACTTGTGTGCGGTGCGCCGGAATGCAACTTTTTCCCCGGATATCCATTGCACTCAAGTGAGAAGTGATTTTGACGTGTTTTCCCAAGGGGATCACAATGGTGTGATGCGCCCTACTATTTTTGGGGCCGAGGCTCGGGTTCACGGGACGCCGTTCGGGCGTAAAGCAGTGTTGGTGACTTTTTCGTCGAATATCCATTTTTGGTGAGTAAGTAGTCAATATCGTGTGTTTTTCTACAAATAATTACAATTGTGCGATCTGTTTGGTTGTGTGGAGCCTCTTCTGTGATCTTATTAAATGTGGAAATGCGAAGCTACCCTCGTGGCGGTTCTTGTACCGTGTTTGTAGTGGACCCTTGGCGTGTGATCCCGTGCACTCCCGTGTGAGTGATGTAAATGCTTGAGGACATGTGGTTGGCAACGCCTCAGCCATTGAGTTGGCAAGTTGGAGTTGATATGTTACGCCTTTGTGTTGAAGTTGGGTGTTGTGTGCACTATAGCAATTGGGCTGGAACGAGGTATACTATGGGAGTATACAGGAGCGCTCGGAGGTACGTGTGGTTTGTACCTGGGAATGTTTGTGCGCTTGGATGGGGTTGACTTGGGGCCACACGTCATGTGGGACCAAGGTGCGTGTCGTGCTCTACTTTACGTACTTCTGACCTCTCATGACGTAGAGGGTACCTTTGTTCTCATTTGTTGACCAGCAGGGTTGAGATTTCCCCTGGTCATGTTCATGTTTGGCCAACAAAGATGGTTTGTTCCTCTGTTTCTTCAACTATGAGGGGTTTCAGTACTGTGCCCTTTCACCGGACTGTGGCACCGTTTACGACTATGGGTGTTCTCCCACTTTCTGGGATGAGTTGTCTCAGTCCGCTTCAACAGTGACTTAGTGGATTGGAGTGTGATCGCCCTGAGAGGCCAGGGGAGTGCATGTTCCCTGGTAGAGTTCTTGTGGATTAGGTTTGACCAAAACATTACGCGGGCACTGATACTCGACCCAGGAGATTGTTTCCAGCAGGGCTGAGGTTGTTTCCAGCAGGGCTGAGATTGTTTCGAGTAGAGCTCGCCAGTTGTACCATCCAGCAGGGATGGCCAGTACAGTGGTGTTCACTGAGTAGTACCATATATTAGGGTTGTCCAGAGGGGTTCTAGGTTTACCACTAGCAGGGCTGGGCAGTGGTCCCTGATGTCGGGCTTACCTCCAACTGGGATGGGCAGTGGTCCCCGATGCCGGGCTTACCTCCAGCTGGGCTGGGCAGTGGTCCCCGATGCCGGGATTACCTCCAGCTGTGCAAGGAAGTGGTCCCCGATGCCACATTACCTCCAGCTCGGTGGGGCAGTGGTGTGATCTCCGACATTAGCCAGGTCTCCCTCCAGTGGATTACCCAGTTACGGTACTGGGCAGTGTGGTACCCATCCACTCTTTCCGAGTCTCCCTCTAGTGGGAACCTGTCGACTTCCAGGGACCCTCCAGCGGGGCTATGCAGGGGGTCGCCTGTCGACTTTGAGGAGAACTCCCAACTACGGGGCAGTGATGAGGTGTGTCTTGACGTTCACCCAGAACACTCAAGTATGAGGGGCACTTTACCAACCAAGACACATCCTTGGGACGTGACCTAAAACCGTGCGGGTGAGTAAGTTCCACCCAAAGCGGATAATGGCGAGGTGCGTTGATGGATCCCTTGACTTGTAGTTCGGGGTAGTCATGCAGGATGCTGGGCATCAATGGCATTACTTATGGGACTGTTCGGGACTCACGTTCTTGGGTTGAGATACGGTATGGAGATCCCCTTATGACCTTGTTTGGGCTTCTTAGTGAGCATATGAATATATATATACCTTGTTCTGGTACCCACTTATTGGGTTTGGTTACTCTCCTTCCAGGTGAGGCGAAGACGTGCGGGGTATGCCACGTGCTTTCTGTGTCATGATTCTTAGGGTTGGACGAGTCTACTCTCCTGCTATAGGTAGCGAATACTTGACGAGAAGTTCATCTTCTCACCGTTTCCATCTCTTGTGTCTAGACGAGTCTACCTCTTTTCTCTTGTTGGGTTGAGCTGGACTCTCTACTGTACACTTTACTGCACTTTCGGTTGTACTCCTTTACTTTTCCCTGTTCTCTCTCATACTCACCCTTCGGTACCTCCTTTGTTTATCCCTCGAGATTTCGGGGTATCCTACTGATTGTTTTTATACTCACCCCTTCTTGGGATTTGCTCGCACTTGTTGTGCCCTTGTAGACAACGGACAGGTTGGTCGTGACGTCAGAGGAGCTTAGGAGCCGGGAGCTTGGACTGCGTACAGTGGTCGGAGTTGGGTTCCAGGAGGGGGATCCTTCCTTTTGTTTTCCTTTTTGTTTACCTGTTGCTGGGTTGTGTCACTTTTGTGGTCGGGTGCGTGTTTTTCCCCTTTTCTTTTTCATTTACCTTTAGCTTATACTTTATACTGTTAGAGGTCGACGCACTTGTGGTTTATTTATAGCATCTGTCCTTTTTCGTTACTTGTCTTTTCGTTTACTCTGCAATTTTCCATTGAGTGTGTTGCATGTATGTCTACAGGTACTTTGGAAAAGGCATCCCTGAGTTATTGTGCCTTTGGCGCTAGTCGCTAGCCCCTGGCCTATGGAGGCAGGCTTGGGGTAGTTGCGGCTCGAGCCCGGGTAGGGTCGTGTCATGACAGATAGTATTTAATTTCACCTCCTTGATTCATTACTTATTCATTAACATCCTCATGATTTATATATTTTATAGTGACCAATGAACATAAAATTTACACAAATTATCCAAATTATTTTTCATGGATATAATTGTTTCCTACATAATATATCAATTTCACATATGGCGTTTCTTTTTATAGTTACTTATTATATTGGTAAATATTGATATAATTCTATTCTTTACTCAACAGATATATTTTATAAGGAATAATGTTTATGAATAAAATCAATTATTCAATATTAGAGGAGTTCATAGGAATGGTAATTAAAACATATTTAAACAATAAGGGTTACATATACTACAACCCAATGAAAAACATCTCAAAATATCCTTAATAACATTGATATATTAATATATAATCATTTAATGTTTTAAATTTGACAAATTATCAATAATTATATTTAGATGTTAACTTTAAGTGTAATCCTGAGCTTCACTATAATTATCTCTACAAATATACTAGTTTTAGAAAATTTAATTTCACTATTAATGGTTATCTATATACAACAATCCAATATACCATAATTAACAATTAAAATTACAATATATGAGACCAAAGGTTTATTTACAAATCAATTGATTTTTATTCCCATAACATAGTAAATGTTTCAAATTACCTCAAAATAACTTCAATTAAATACTTAATTAGAGTTTTAATTCTATTGAATATGTGAAAAATCATAAACATATTAACATTGGTTGATATCATTAACAATGAATTTATCCTCACAAGAATTAATTATATTCTCCAAATATATCTAAAAGGAAATCTAATAAAAATGTGACAACCCAAAATTCAAAATCTCATATATGTGGTCTATTTTTTTCATTTCATGTAATCATACAGATAAACATTATTTATTTAAAATCATCAATAAAATAGAATAAAAATGGATAAATTTGATCACATACATATAGAATTATTAATATTATATTTATTTTTATAGAATAAGTCCAATATCAATCATATAAACATAAATTCATATACAATTAAATCATGAAAATCTATATAAGCTCCAAAATTTTATTCAAATATAGTAAACTTATTCAGAATAACCTATTAAAACTAATTTTTTCATAACATGGGATAGAGATATATAAGATATGGTTATATCAGATTCTCAAAAATTGTAAACTAGTGATAAAAATGTTCAAATAAGAACAATAGAAGAATTGGGGGATGTGAAAACTATCAATTAGTTTTTAAATACATACAGATGATATCATAGACCCTAATCTAGAATCATGGATTAAATTTTCTAGTTTAAATGACATGAATCATAAAGGAATACGAGAAAATTATCTATGAGAGAGTATCGTTTGATTAATATATATGATTGTGGTATACACATAATCATGAAAACCCATTACATTTTTAAAGAAACCTTATCAATTCTATCATATTTAATTTGGTTTAATCCATAAACATCCATATCAATAGTCATAGTTCACACCCATGAATTTCATAATGAAAATAATCCACCACTAAACTCGGTTAACTCCTCATTAAAGTATTTATTATCTCATTATATATTTATCATTAACCAATGAATTGAAAGATTTTATAATTATAGTCTCACCAATTAAATATTAATAATAGATTAATATGTGACATAATATCATAATTATTTAATCATATAAACATATCATAATAATTTTAAAATTAATTAGGTTCATAAAAATTTTATGATTTCATCGTAGCATAACATATTTAAAAATAAATTTATTTCATAATGGTTTCAAATAAGAATAACCAATTATTTTAAAGAAACATGATTCAAAGAATCATCCATATAAAATCATTATAAGTTCCCTCAAATATAATTACAGACCATGGAATCATAATTTCATATCCTTAATAAATAATATGTATCGTCAATGGTTGTAATAGTATTTGATTGATTCCTTTTAAATATAACTAACTGTTTTCTAGTTATCATGGAATTTCCATTATGAAATTGATAATATAAAAAAAACGATAAAAACATATTTAAGATAAAATATTCAATAAAATGAACAATGTAAATATGTAATTTAAGCATCAAAATAATACTCCGATCTGAAAATGTGAAATTCTATTCATCCTGTATTAGTTTAAACAAAAAATTCTAATCACAATTTTGTAAAAATTCATAAATGAAATAATTTATAAATTTATAAACCCAATCCTTTTAGTTTTATTGATAAGTTTTAAAACATTTTAAATTTTCATTTATGTAATAATATTTTTATTTTAATTATTTTTTGAATAACTTTTCATGAAAAGATTTTATAGAAAGAAAATGTATTCTCAATAGATGAGATAAATAAAAGAGGTTTTCCTTAAATCATTATTTTTGTATCATGAGTCCATAAATTGTGGAAAGAGAAAGGAAATTATTTAATATATATTAATATTCATTGGATACAAATGAAAGGAATTTATCATATAATGATGGTATAATTTTATCAATCGAAATATAGGTATAATGAATCCGTATTAAAATTAGATTTAATCATAACATTTTTACCATATTTCTATCTTATGAATAATAAACCCCTTCAAATAATAACCTAAAATAATAAAGTAAATACATTGAAAATACATATAACAATTATATATAAATTCAATGGGTAATTATATAAACCTCATAAAAATACAAAGGTCATAACATAAAAAACGTTTCAAAAAAAATATTGTGATGAAGAACCCCTTCTATATTAGGTATCTAATAATAAAAACTTCATTTAAGGTTGAAAATTATTTGGATTTTAAAACCCCATAATTTTGATCAATCGAATCACTAAAATACATTTATAGGATGTACATAGACTATGAATAAGAAACAAGTTCAGTATATGTCATATTCCCTATAAAAATTAAACTCAGGTGAGAAGCACCATTACCTCATGTTAATAAATTCCATGAATATCCTTTATATAATTTATAGTATAAAAATATCAATTCATTTATTTATAAATAATTTTTTTTGTTTTATAAATTATCCTTAATAAATTATATTTCCATTATTTTAATCATTTATTCAATTATTTATTCAGTTATTATACTTCTTGTGTATATAGAAAATTGTGATTATATTACAAAAAAACATTATTAGGATTAATGTGGTAAAGTTGGTAATTATTTCATCATCCCCAGTTTAATCATTATGAAATATTTATTATTTGAAAAATTTATTATTAATTTTAATACTATCTGTGAATAAATAATTACGTTACAATTGTGGAGATCGTAGGATGTTTAATTTGGATGTAAGAGTGTGTTACTTTATATATATCCTTAAATGTTTTCATTTTTCCATCCATAAAATATTCCTAAAATCAATTTCATTATTATATATTATATTTTTACAAATTATATTTTCATAATCACCCAAAAAAGAAAATTATTCTCATCACACATATATGTTTTTAAAAAATTCTAAATAAAATCATTTTATAATCTATGGGTTGGTAGGTCTATGAATGTCATTTTTTATTTTTAAAAAATTGAAAGAAGTAAAATTATTTTATTCAGGTTTTATTAATATTATAAATAATTTTTTGTCGATTTTTGGGAAAATATTTGAATGTAAATGTTAGGATTTGATAGTACATATGTTATGTGTTTAATTTTTCCTTGTGAGGTCCACTTGGAAAAAGAGGATTTGGGATGGATTCTTAGGGATAGGGGCCTCCAATCCTGTGATGGAACTATATGGAAGATGATATTGGTATTTATTTTACTAGAATTATAATAGTTGGAGTGGTATATATTGGGTGAATGTCAGTTCCTTTTAAAGATGAAAATGTATGACATTTCATTAGAGACCTATGTTAGTAGAAGGGAAACGATTTAATCCCATGGGTTAATGGAGAGCATTGTAATCTTTTGTTAGTCAGAAAAGATATATTAATTTATCAAATTAAAAAATTCATATGTAATATATTTGTAATCATATTTTTTATTAAAATTAATTCATATGGTAAATATGTTTTTTTATACTTTGTTAAATTGTATAATAAATCCACAGTGTAATTATTTAGTTAAAATTAATAAAACATGAAATTTTATAAAAAAATATTAGCCTTTTAATTCAACACGTAGACTATTGTTATGATAATTCAAACTAAAAATATTATACAAATTACTTTTAATAATATACAATTGATATATAGAAATATTTTCTCTTAAAAAATCTAGTATTTAGCATTATGTATTCTAACATTTACATCCCATCAATTAAAAAAATAAAAATTTAGATTATCATTTTTAGGATATTTAAATAATATTATAAATTAATTAAAAAAATAGATTAATATAATTTATCTTTCTAAAAATTACACATCACTTATAAGAAAATTTATTTTAAAAATATCTTATCTATAATTACCATTTTCTAAACATTCAAAATAGTAATATATTTTTTGTCCATCTAAAAATAAATGTAGACATATATTATTATTTAAACATGTTGAATCTAAAATTAAACTAAATATTAGTAGATTCAATTTTTAATTTTGTTGAAAAATAATTTTAATATAAACTGACTAACATATAAATAAATTGAAAATTTATGTTGTAATGTTTTGTAGAATATATTTATTTTTTTCAACTGAAAATATTTTAATTTTTTTAAAATATAAATAAATTATTATTAAAAATTTCATCACCCTTTTACCTGAATTCGTTTATACAAATGAATATTTAAAAAATTACTTATTGTATAGAAATAAATATAAATATTAAAATATATGTCTCATTTATTATCAATAATAAGTTTATAAAATATGGACATATAATAAATAAACCACTTAAGACATAAAAATAATACATAATGGTATATAAAGAAAAGGTGGACCTCGTGTGTCATGAATCAACTCTAGGGGTCATTTATTAATTCTCATGAGTTTTAAATACTCCCATTTAATATTTCTATTAAAATGTACTTATTTGAGTCTAACATGGTATTGGTCTTAGTATTCCCTTAGTGATGATAAAAATGTACAATCTCAAATATTTTTTGTTTCATAAATAATACTCATATGACATGATGAAATTTCATCTGGCTTTTATATTGAAATCATGGATCATGTTTATAAAATTATAACTTCCAATTCAATTATTATATAATATTTTTCAAATACTAAAATTATATTATGAATAAAATGTGTTGTAATTATTTATTATTTATTTCTATATGAAATACTTTAAAAAAATCCATATTTAATGAAATATTAAATATTAAAATTGAGCGTTGTGACAATCATAATCTATTTTTAAATTCAAATTTTATTTTATTATATACATATATTCAGATTGGGTTTGTGCATTAATATTCCTTAATTTATAAGAACCGGATATATTTGAGTTCATTTTTGGCTATGTTATAATTTATTATTTCTATTGTATATCTTGGGGAATGATTAATTTAGAATACTAATACATTTTATAATCTTATTATATGATGTTTTATAAGTTATGAGAAAATTTTGTTGATGATTTTTATAGCGGAACCTCATATTTGTATTTCTTTACATGGGAATTTTTTTAAACAAAGTGATATTATTTCAGTAATTATTTCCCTAAATATTTAGTATTTCACTTGCTAGAGGAATTTCTATATGTTTTTCTAATGAGTATATTGGTTTGGAATCACTATTAGTTTTTCATAGTACACATGATGTTTTATGATATATGCCGATGAATAATTTATTTATTTATTTTAAATTCACCAATAGTTATAACCATTATGATGAATTATTTTGATATGTCATTTAAGATGTTGATAATCATATTTTATATTATACTTCATTTGGGTTTTCGTTAAACATTTTATGTTATAGTTAACTTGTAATAATTGTATATATATATATATATATATTTATAATATAATGGGATTCAAAATGGATATCTCAATTTTTAATTTTGGAAACAAAAATATATTTTTTTGAAAAATATTGTTATCTATATTGTTTTTATACAAAGGAACTATAGTCTCCATTATAAAAAATATTATATAGTTTAGTTGTGGTATTGTAGTAAACTATTGACCAAAACATTATATACACTGACACGTTTTTTAGACATGGGTTTTATTATAATAGGTAAATTTAATGGTTAAATAACTGAAGTACTTCCTTCTGGATTTTATATTCATTCTCAATGGGGTGTTGATTTATGGCCATCATTGGTAATGTTATTTGGTATTGTGTGGTTTGATTTTCGTACCCTCACATGAAATTTTAATTTTCAGGTTACTAATCTATTGTACACTCCATCAATATATTTATTTATGATTTATTTATATATGTATAAATATTTAATCAGAATTATCTTGTTTTATTCCATTTTAATTTTTTATATTTTTGTGATTAATTTTACTATTTTTGGACTCTATTAGTATTATTGTATACATATTTCCAAGGATTACCAAGATAATGTCAAATAATTATAGATTTAAAGATACAATTATTGTGGTGATACATTGTATTTAGAGGGTGTAATCATACTCAATGGTTCTATTTGATACGCTCTATGCATTCCACTCCCTCATGGTGATCAAGTATGCACATAGATATTTTTGGTGGAGTAATATATATGACATTGATGGTAGACCAATGCTGGATTGTTATACCAAGTTATTATAGGTGATTAATATTTTGTAGTATATTGGTTGTATAATTATAGTATTTAAAAAATTATTACCTTTATTAAAAAACATTATTTTTCTGAATTTATCTATTGAAATCTCCCCAGCCATAAAGATCATAAAACGAGTGAGAATCCTTAGGAAAAAAATTTAAAATTCTCAATCAGTTTGTATGAACCATTTTAATAAATGAATTGTGTGATAAAATGGGATAAATTATGTATTTATAGAGAAATGTTGTTATTTTTTATCAGTCTTATCAGCAAATATATTGAGGTTATTTATAACCATTAATTGCAAAAAATTTGATCATTATTCTTATTTCTTATGTAGAAGCAATTAAATGACCATCAATATTATTTTATAATATAAACAAATAAATTGAATTTTTTAAAAAGTAAAACTATTAAATATAATATATGTTTTATGTTAACGTTCTTAGTATTAAATAGATTTTATTTTAATGAAATTATCTTTAAAAAAATTAAATTATAATATTCATTATTAATTTCATATATTATTTTTTTAATGGATAAGTAGATTGCTATATAATAGATGTGGTTATGTTTCATTAAATAATTGTTTTGGTTAAAAGTTACAGTTATAATTATTAATATATTATTTTTATAAAAAACAATTTTTGAACTCATCACTTCATCATATCTTAGGGTTATTTTTTGTGAAAAAAGTTTATTTTTTATGTGAAATAATTGAAATCACCACTTTAAAAACAGTGAGCATTAATAACATCATTATTATGTTGTCATGATTAAAACATTTATGAAAATTAATATTTAGTAAAAATGATATTTAATGTTTATAATAATTAATTTATATATATTAATCTTCTTTTGTTCATTTATATATTATTTTATTGAACACAATGATTTATTAAATAAATTTAAATTCTGGTTTGTGTAAATTAATTTTGTTTTTTTATAATGAAATATGTGGTTCATATTACGTAATAAATTCCACCAACACTCTTCTACTAAATAATTACTTGGAAATTGGTTGTAATTAAATTTACCCACAATTGGTCTGACTATATGATAAAATAACCTATAAAAAACCGTTTAAACACAACCCATAAAGTATAAATATGTACCACTCAACATTATTATATATTCCAAATTATATAACTATTATTATATGATAATTTTATATCTCACAGAGTCCCTATAAGGTTCCATCAGGTTCCAATGGTTCCATATTCATGTTTTCGGATTAACATCATCAATGTAAGGCAATTATACTCGTTTTCCTTTTCATTCAAGTACTCATTTTTCATAAGTGTTGTTATGTTTACTGAATCATTATTTTCATTCAAATTTCCCTTCTATATAATATAAAAACTTATTTTTACCTATTAGACACCTTCATTATTTATCACTATTCTATCTCATTAATCATTGTTTTATAATGTCATGCTGCCAACATTATTTTGTTATGTATTATTTGTTTCTATAATATTATTAATTTTTAAATAATGAAACCACAATCGTATTCATTAAAATTCACCTAAACATAAGAAATTAATATATTAATGCAATTACATGTATTAAACTCTCATTACCTATAAATGGGTTAAAAATTGATGTAATGTTCAAGTCATTAAGCACAGATTTCCTCAAAGATTATACAAGAAACTTGTGCATTATTATCCTCGGGTTATAGATGAATTTTTTAATTATGTTCTATATAGCACACAAGAATTTAGTCATGTGACGAGTGATTCCATCTACCACCCTAATTCATTGTGAAATAACTTATTATTTATATATGTTATTTCATATGATATGTTGGTACAAACCCATTGTAATTATGATTTATTACACCCATATAATAATCCTTGGGGATATTCATATTAAGGTATCGTTTTTATATTTATCTGTATTTCATGTTTTGTTTCATGCTCATTCTATTATGATATACATCATGTTCCTGTGATGATACCTAATTTATCTTCCACTTTTTATAGGCTGTGTGTGTCTTATATTTACACCATTACTATGATTTTATCTCATACCTTTCATTGGTGTTTGTTCTCTGAATTTTTGATGTAATAAAATAAATTTAGGGTGAATATATTAACATGTATTTAATTTTTATTAGATATTTTTTTTAATTTTTTTATCATCATCCAATTTTCAATACAATAAAAATCAATGTATCATATCATGTGTATTTTGAAATATTGTAAAATATAATGAAATGTTAATAAAATAAATAGTGAGACTCCATATTTAGTTTCAGATTATAGTTTAGAAATTTATTTAATTTATTATTTTAATACAATATTAATAACCCAAGGTTCTAGTCAAGATATTGGAAAACAACCTACTATTTATGTGAATTATTAAGTAAACAAATCCTTTGAAAATGCATCTCAATCTCAATACTAAAACTATAAATGTTTCAAGCATTATTTTACATATGGGTAATATCCAAAAAATAAATATTGAGTGGGACTCGATAGCTACATAGTGCATTAACGAAGATCCTGATGCAGACCTATTATAACTCTCTATACAAATAAAATTTGTTTTATCAAATTCTTATAAAAATCGTTATGAATGAAATATTTATAATATAAAAAGTTTATTAAAATTGATTTATATCATTATTGAATAATGATATTAGAAAATTATAGGATCATTCACTCCTTTAAATTATTTTTAAGATTCAAAATTGTAAAAAAATTCAACAATGTATTTTCATAAACTATTATATGGTATTAATTTATATAAATCATTAATATAATGGACATTAAGGGAAATTCTATGGAGGCCATCCCAATATGGTAGGAGAAGGAGTTGAAAAAATAATGATGATAATGAAAAACATAACTGGAGCAATGAACTAAAACTGAGATAGTATAGAGAATCCTAATTCAACAAAAAATTAACAAATAGAAGATTAACATTCATGAATCAATCTCCAATTGTTTGTGGTTGAATATATAATCCAAAAATCACTAAAAATAGATTAATAACATAAAAAAGTATTTTTTTTTGTATTCTTTTTTTTGAACTATATAATCTTATGTTAGATGTATATCTCATGGAAGGGGAATTTTATTAGTGGAGGAATATGATCAAGAACCCAAATAAGTGGAATGTGGTGGATTATATGGAATTAAAATATAATAAAATTGTATTTTTCATTATGTATTTTCATCATCCAAATAGGAAAAATAATTTACAAATAATTCCATGATTAAACAAGATATAATGAAATGATGGTGAATTAATAGATGACATTTAAAATCCATCCTTGTTTTACTTCATGATATTTCATCAACAATGATGTCAAGATATATCAAGTATTTATAGGGATGATATATATATATTGAGAATTCATTGAAATATGAGACATTGGGAGTTATAAATAGATATTATGATGTGTCTCAATGTTGTAATTTAGTTTTTTAAGGCTAAATAGACACATTAATAAAATATAAATAAGATGAATATGGAATAATTTTATGAAAAAAATATGATTGGGACTAATGTACATAATACAAAGTGAAAAAATGAAGGATGATACATTTGGGGAATGGTTTTCAATGAAGTGGAAATTGATGATACTATGAAGGGGATGGAAATTTTTTTAAAAAATTTATTGAGATATTAGTCTTCAACATTTTATGATTAATAAAAAAGTTAATACATTAGAGGAAAAATATGTTATTCAATGCTAATAGTGTATAGAAAGAGGGAATACTTATAACCAATTTCTAATTCATAATAAAATAAAGAAGAACCACCATCAACCACAATATAGGACAGTGGAGTAAGGTAATTATTTTGAAACTAAAATAATTAATTAAATGAACAATAAAATGTTAAGGAAGGTACACTAATTATACACTCCAATATTTCAAGTACACTATTTGATTGGAGTTCTCCATAGTAATTTCATTACATCATGTTTTCAAATAACATTATGTTATAACCAGAATTGGTACATGTATATTTTTCTATTATAACATGTTGAGGAAAAATTCATGAAACAAATATGTTTTTGGATACCCCTATTAACTATTGTGAGTACATTATCTATAAAAACATATCGATGATTCCATTGGTGTATTGTGTGTTAATACATGGGATGTATTGGTTATCAATGTGTAATTCCATGGTAGTCAATATAAATATCTATATTTTAGTAGGAATAGTGTGAAATCAATTGATCCTATTGAAGTGAGAGATTTTTCATCCAGTTTAATTCTAAGAAAACCCCTTGTTTCCATCATTATGAAAATTACTGGTGATCATGAAGAAGAAAGAGATAGACTAACTGTAATATGTGTGACATTTTTTTAAAATATGTTTATGTATTTTAGGATGTGTTACAATGAACACTCCAATAATGAGAGGTAGATTTATCTCTATAACTCTTGTATTTATTCAAAAAAATTAAAAAACCCATATATGTTAGAATAAATTTATTTAATGAAATTAAAAATGAAACTAAATGATATGTTAGAGGGGTTTTTGTTCAACTAATAATGTTTCCATGGGGGTAACCTCTACCATATGTATATTCTTATGATATGTCAATGAGGATTTGAATTGACTATATAGAACATAATTGAATCCTATTAATGAAAAAATATATTATTTATTGTATTTATGACCTATTCCACAATATACATGGAGTTGAATTGTTTTCTTACACTAGTGTTCTCTATTTTAATAATCAATTGATTTCAATAAAATAGGACACACCAAAGACTTCCTTTTTAAAATGATATGGGAGATATTAATTTTTACCATCCCATAACCATGACTAATTCATAGTTTCCTTTGTCTATAGAGATATAATATAATGTTAAGGAAAAAATATTCATGGGTTTTCAATAAAATGATAATTTTAAAACATAATTTAGTTTATATGATCGATAATCATGACTGTGAATAATGCAACCATGATTGAAATAAAAGGTTGGTTACAGAACCTATGAAAACATAACCCATAATGGAATATGATTTTTCATTTTTAGAAATGGATCCTTAATCTAAATTGAATTTATTCTCATGAAAAAAATTGATTTAATATGCCTTGTTCTTGTTAATAAATTATGAAGAGAATTATCATATAGAAGATATAGATATAGCTATAGTAATTTTTATTTAATTATATGGAGACACTATCTTTTATTTGGGAAATATGTGACTGTGAAAAATTACAAAAATGTTTTTATTATATAGTCACATTGATGTTAATGATTAAAGACCATGTCAATGTATAAATATTTTTAATTAGTATGATTTTTCAATTCAATATCACCCCCAAAGAGATAATGATGTTTTAGGAGCATTGCGTAGGACATATCCTAGTGTTCTTCTAGTGATGTAAATTAAATGTGTTTTATTAATGAAAGATGTAGAATTATTAGACATAAGAATCATAAATAAGGTATATCATTAATACTAACCCAAATTATTTATCAACCATGATTTCAAAAGAATATTATGAATATTGAATGAGATAATCCTTTTAGGGAAAAGATGATAGAGACTTTGACAAAGGGATGTTTTCAGAATTCAATATTTATCAATATGGTGTACTAAATTTTGGTATATGTTTATATATCCCTTCTATTCAATAGATTAATAAGCATAAAATGAATATAGATAATAGCTTTAAATTATAAATATATAATGGAATCACAAATTTTATTTGGGAAATTATGGTAATTAGAAAATTTATAATATGAATTTGGTTATTTTTTACTACAATGAAAGATTATTATTTTTAAAATAAGTCATTGATGAGAATAAAATTACTTAAGGGGTATTACAACAACTATCCATTCCAATATGGAAGGGAGAAAATTTCCCATTATAATTTTTCAATGGCCTTTCAAATACACCCATGGGTAAAAATTTTATAAGGGTAATCATTGATCAATTAAAAAAGACTTCTAATTACATTTCCATAATAGAGTTTATATCCTTGGACTTCATATCTGACATCTATATTCAAGATGCAGTGAGACTTCATAGGTTACCACTGTCAATTGTTTCTGATCAATATCTATGAATTAATTCCAAATTTCATAGGTCACTTAAAAAAACTTTTGAATTTATAATTAAATATTAGTATGGCCTCCCATTCTCAAATTTATAGGTTCTCAAGGAGAAATATTCCATAATTTGAATTTATGTCATTGGAAAGAAGATTAAATTTTGACGGTTTTTGGGATCAATATCTTCTACTTGTTGAATTCACGAAAGACAATATTTTATACTCATGGTTAAAAATGGAACATTTTAAAATGACATTTGGAAAAATGGTAGATCTATATTAAGAAAGGATAATTTGTGGAAGGGATACCATTTGGACCCCATATTATAACAGGAACTAAATAAAATATTATAGCGATTGATAAACATATCATGGATGGTCAATGTTGTCAAAAATGTTATACCAATAAACTAAGGATGGATGTAGCGTTCTATGTTGTGGGATCCTGTATTCATCATGATATCAATATATAAAGGGTTTATGTGACTTTGAAAGAATGGTAAATTGAGGCCAATGTGCATTATAGTGTTTTATTCTTTTTTGAATGTTGGAGGAATTTCATATCAATTATTACTACATCTGAAAATTTCAATTTTCCTTGTTTTTTATAAAATGTCCCTACTAAAAAATTATATTTCTGACCCATCACATATACCTGATACTAATTTAATTCATTTGGAATTTTACTTGTCATATTATGATGAAATTTTTTAGATATAAGAAAATGTAGATAATGTTTTGAGGAACAAGATAACATGGCTTGTGAATATCATATGAATAAATAACTTGTCTGATGAGGATACATTGGGTAAGATGTAATACATGAATGATAATCACTATCTAATATAATGACATTATTATTCAAAATCAATACTTTGAATGATAAATTTCATTAGAGTGGTCAATTTAAGGATCCTAAAAGTATACTTCGCGTAATGAAGGAAACCATTCTTCTCAACAACTTTTTATTTTGTGTAACAATATAAGTTCATAAAATGTCAATTAAATTTCATAGGTGCATTAAATATCATGTGTATATATGGAATAAAAAATGAGTAATATTAAAAATATATATATATTTTGTATAAAAATATTCATTACATGAAACTCTATGTTTTTAATTCCCATAAAAATATTAACACTTCCATAAAGACCATAAAATCAAAGAAATGATTTTGGGTAACAGTTAAAATTATCATAGGATTTTTTAGAATCATAATAACTGATATATTGTATCTTAAAATAATAATTGTGGTTTATTTTTAAAGAATTATGTTTAGTTCTTATCAGGACTATCTAAATATATTATGAATGGAATGATAAAAATCATTTAATATTTTTTTATATTATTTTTATTAGTTACATATATGATATTACATGACTCTAGATTTTAATTTAAAAAGATGAAATTTTATTATCTTAGTGGACAATAAATATATTTCATTTAAAATATTTTTTTTGTTAAAATAGAAATTATTTTAAAGAAATTATAATTTAGTGGAAATATATTCTAATAAAATTATATTATATTGTAGGTAAAGATGGCTTTATGTAATTTTTACTTCATTCAAGCATTATACTATATCATTAAAGAAATTAATTTCCATTGACTAATGAAATTATTTTAATGGTAAAATTATCCTTCATAGAATATTAATTCGCAAAAATAATGTTTATTTTTACACACCCACATCAATATTAGCATCGTGTTTTTTTTGGAATTTTTCGAAATAGTTGTTTTTTTATCGAAAAATTTATAGTTGAATCTCTACAAGAATAGTGATTTAATAACATCTTTAATAATTAAGAATGAATGAAAAACTTATGAAACATTTTACTCATAAAAAATTATTTTTATTACTTATAAAAAAATAGATTATAAATATTAATTTTAATTCATTGATAAATACATTAATTATTTTAAGCAGAAAAACGTTATTGGAAATAAAATTCATTTTGGTTGTGTGTGTACAATAATTCTTTGGTTAAGATGATATGATAAGGTTTTTTAAGGACATTAAAAAAATCCCACCATCTCGAACTAATTAATTATCCATTTAATTTTTTATAATTTAATATTCCCATTGTTGGTTGTATTTATTGATAAAAACCCAATATTTTATTTTTTTAAAACCCTTACATCCTAAAGTATACATAACCTCGATTAGCCATTCAATATCACTCCCAATTCATAATACTTGAATTTATAGCCATCATAATAAAAAAACAGTACCTCATTTGTTCCATCAATTTCTCATATTGTTTAATTCATGTTTTTTGAAGGATATATTTAAGGAAATGGATTTATCAAATTCATCCTTTTCAATCTAAAAATGGTTTCTTATTCCTTAAAATATACGAGTTTATTAATTACCATAAATTTTGAACATTCATATTTTTTGAAAAATGTTTTTTACATCTAGGAGGCCTTTATTCCTTCTCATTATCACCTTCAGTAAATCTATGTTTCATACTATCAATCCACCAAAATCATTTCATGAAATTTTCTTTTGAAATAAATTTATACTGTGAATACCCAAAGCAATAATCCATACATCATAAATAAACATTAAATATGAATAATTTATCGATTTATGTAATTAATTGCTTGAAACTGACATACCCACTTCTTGATTTAATAATTATTTAATGCTCAAGTCTTAAGGCACCTATATACTCTATTATTTACTATGATACTCATTATTTTTAAAAATCATGTTATTAATGAGATATTTATTATAATATTTTGAGAAGAAATTTTGTTACTAATATAAAGGGTTCACCTTTATAGTCCTATAACACGTTGTCTTATGTTTATATATCTATAGGTGAAATTATTTATGATACCACAGTAAACTACCTTTGTAATTATGAATTATAACAATGTGGTGAAAAAACAAGGTGACATTTTGAGGAATTCATCCTTTTTATTTGGTATTCTCATTTACTAGTTATGACTCATTTTATTTCATTTATGATATAACTCATCTTAATATGATAATGGTTTATTTAAGTTCATCATAGTAACTTGATAAGAATATCCTTTGTTTATTCCATTACTATTCATTATTCACATACATTTTTTGATGTATTCCCCAAGGGTATGAGATATTGTAAAAGTAATATATGAATATAGGATGAATATTTATTTCCATTTTATTATAAGTTTTTATATGTATATCATGAATTATATTCATATTTACATTTAACTAATCCTCCAAAAAACATATGTATATCTTAATATTTTACCATTTAATGAATAATTTATATAATTAAATTGACGGTATTTATTGTATTGGACTATCTAGACTTTCATTCTTATTTATAGCCATCATGTTATCTAAGGTGTATTGATATTTTTTGAGGAATTTTACATTTTTCATGAAGTATGTCCATTTTATTTGTTTTTTATTACTATGATTAATTTTCTTATAATCACATATATTTTTTGAGAAAATTTAAAATTTTAGTATTGCGATGACTAAGAGACAAAAGACGCATGGTTTAGGTGAATGGTTTAGAAAATCATCTGACACCTATGAAAATTATTTTGAATAAATATCCCAGTAACATCAATCACTTTCTCAAATCATCAAAGAAATGATGTGATATAATAATGAAATTAAAGGAAATGAAAAATAATTTATTTTCCCCAAATTTTTATTTCTGAAGGTTATTTTAATTAATGTTACTTTGTAATGAGATATTAGTAGAAATTGAATTTTTTATAATTTTTTTACTATAGAACTGTAAATGGCATGAGTTTTATATTTCTTGTATTATTTAAAATTATTGCCAAAAATAACATTTTAATTTACCTACTATGAGATATGGGGAATATAACATTTTCCCAACCATGTATAGACCATATTATAATTTATTTCATTATAAAAATATACCATACAAATAATGAATGTTATAAGACAAATCTCTTGAATAGGATAATGATAAGAATTTCACCAAAGACAATCCATGTATATATGGTTATAACCGAGGGAGTTAGTAAACTGATGAAGGGATGGATATAATTGAGTACATATTTTATTTTCTCTATAGCTATATGACATATATTTTCTGTTTTTATTTACATGGGAATGATGTGATGGTATTTATATTCAGTAATCTATCATGATAGTCTATATGAAAGTATACGTCACATGGGAAACATTTACATTAATAATTTATTATCAGTACTCCCAATATAAATTAAGTTTTTTCAGGGTATAGATTTTCTTCTATTGGATCTTAATAATAAATAAGTGTTCAAATATTATAGATTGATTCGGACTTATATCCACCAATCCATAGAGTTTATTCAGAATGGAAATTATAATTATTGAACATTTTCGATATACATTATAATAGAGGATGTAGTAATGATTATTTTTTCATAATAATGATGGATGATGATGTGGTCATTAATTAAGTGATGAATGAAACAAATTAAAATATTATTAGCATTTTTTGTTGGTAATATAATTTGATATGAGGATGTGAGAGCCAATCATTTACTCAGAAGTATAAACAAAAGAAAACTCAATATCATAGTATTTGGTGTCTGAAATAAAATTGTGATTCCATTCTAAAGACACATTTATCTAATAACTCAATAGTGTGACATTATTTTGGGAAATTATGTGACACAAAATAATATATCAAGAATGAGACCACAACATTCAATCAATGTGTAAAATTTGGTAACTATAAATTACTTTTTATAATACCCTATAATAGTGGTATCATTGTTCTTTCTTATACTAATGACCTTTTAGTGTTGTAAAAAATATATAAAGGGGATATATTTCATCCTGATATGTATAAGGATCATAGTTATATGAATGGGGGAACATCTTTTTATCAGTAATACTTAGAGTGATCCTAAATTTATGAATTTATATATAGAATAACATGTTCTTATGTAATATAATTTGTAGTTAATTACTATTATATGTAATATGTTTTTTTATTATATTCTATGGTAGTAGATTATTTGTAATCTTTCATCTAATTTCTTTATATAATATAAACTAGTTAATTCACATAGGCTATGAACTGAGTTTATATTGTATGTTATTGATCATTCTACTCATTTAGGGATAAGGAAAGAGTAGAGATTGATGTTCATTGAATGTTGAGTGATAGTTTATGATATTGTTATTGTATGTCGTATTCCAGTTTTAGATACGGATATGGATGATATTTTTGTTGGTATGGGGTCAATGAAAATCATTAAATAAATAAATGAAAAATAACTTGGGAGAGTTTCTCACCACTTTCATCTTGGAAATACTGATGTTATTCATGGTGATATGGATGCAATATTATGTAGGTAAAGACCTAATTGTCTTGAAATTTGATGAATTTCATGTGAAATATATAGATACCATATTTATTTCAGTTAATTATGTTTATACTGACAGTTTTCAGAGGTCATTAACTGATATTATATTGTTTCCCAAGACGATCTATCTCGGTTTCTACCTTAGTAGGATGTATAATAATGTATTTTTCTATTCCTTGGTATGAGTTCCAGTTCCATCTATTTTTACAAAATTAATTAATTTAAATTAAAAATAATATTTTCTAGATAGAATATATTTGAGAGTATAGGTTTTATTTTATCATGAATTTCACCATAGGAATCATTTATTCTCTTTATAATGAATGAAAATAGAATTCTTTCCATTATAGTGATTATAAAATGTTCATTTTGATGACCTTCTAAAAATAAGTAAAAATTTTATTAGACTAATGAAATTTTATCCATGTGTAGTATGTGAGATGGTTTTGATAATTTTACATCAGTAGGGATACCACCTTCCAACTGTGAAGTAATTGGATATAAATGTTACTATATCATAGAGCTAGTATAATAATTATGGGTACCTTGTTAGTTTTTTGTAAAATACCAATGTTTTCAAAATTTTCTAGGATTTTTTCACCAAATAATTAAAATATTCCTATATATATAGTGTTTTTGGGATGGATTCATACATTATTCCATCATAAATTAAGATAATTAAGAGAATATAAGTGATGTTTTAGGTAAATCATAGTGCCTTTGAAAATGTCCATATTAACTAAATATCTGTTATTGAACCATGATGTAACTTGTTTTGGGTTATTTGATAATAGATGATTCATTTTTTATCTTATAATTATATATTCTGAAGTATCCAGAAAAAAATTTATTTGAGATAATAATATTTCGTGTCCATGTTAAATATTCATGGAGTTATACTTAGTATTTTTCTATATTTTAATATCCCTTAATGTATTTTAACTGAATGGATTTTGACTTCATCATGAAGATAAATTTGCGGGTTATTATCTTTTGGTAAAATCATTATTGACGTCAGCTAATGCATTGAGTCTTTAGGATATTGGAAATGACTATTCAATGTATTTTGATTCCTTGGGTATAGGGTTGGGGTGTGATTTGAATCAGTGAATCCTTTTTTGGGATATGAAACAATATAGTTCTTTACATGAATAAATACTACCCTACAAATGAATTTTAATTCGTTTTATTAATTAAGTTAATAAAGACATAATGGCAGTATCATTTTAGGAAAAATTACACTTTGTACACTTACAATAAAATACTACAACACATATTATATAAGAAGGATTTATATTTCAGAAGTATGACATGGATTAAGAATATGTAGGCCACTATTTTTTCATATATCATTGATAATGAAAATGTTGTAAAAGAATATTTTGTTGGAAATATTATTATTATGAAAACCAATTATCAGGAATTAATAGACTTTAATCAATATATTTTCCAAAATTATTTTTGAAATCATACAGAATGATGAATGGGATTTACACATTACTATAAAATCCACGCCACTAATGTGTGATTATTTTCTACTGGATAATACAATAAATTTTGGTTTTTATTGTATATATTGAATTCAAGATTTTGGAGAAACCATAGTGATTTTTATTAATATTATAAAATTTCCAATTGATTTAGTATGATGTGAGTAATTCCTTTTACCTCTTGTTGTATGATGGTGAATTTTTGGAACATTTATAGTTTGGATGTGAATACTTGTTCTACCAAAATATTATATAATACCATGAATTATTATTAGTGTCCCATGATATATGTTCCATTTCCTATAATTAATCATGAATCATAATTTTTTTATATTCTTCGTGAATAATCAAATTAATGCATTATTAATTTATCACATATAACTCATGAATATATATATATATACTTGTGTGTGTTATGATAACTCTATGAAAATTTTGACTTTATTATCTTGGTCTCCAAGTGTTAGGAATAAAATATGTGTCATTATTAATCAGTTAATGAAATTGACTTATATTTTTCCTATTAGGGAGTTTCTGCTGTTGTAATATCAAAGAAAAATAGACGTCAAATAAATTATAGCGATTCAATGTGGGACATAGTTATTATTTTAGATAAATGTAAATGATTTATATACTAATTCATAAAGGTTCATTTGGAATTTATTGGTGTTCAATTTAATTTTAGCGTGGACTATCATCCATGAATTGACTGTTAGACTACATGGAAAATTATTAGTAATGAGGAAATGTGAAATGATCTTTTTCTCGAATTTAATGGATCTAGTGAGAAATATCTACCTATTAAAAAATTTATATTAATAGCAGTTATCATTCATTGAAAACATGGATCCATATAAATTCATATATGAATAAACATATTGGTCCCTAAATTTGTACATAGAATTGGGAGACCATTCTTTGTGGGAATGAGCAATATTATATAGATTCATGATAAGATTTAGTTGATTTAGAAAATATAGAAAATAAATTAGTAGATATAGAAATTTTGTTCTGGTCATCATCATAAAACATTGGAATTCACCATTAATGGTCAACTTATTCATAATATCTCTCAATAATTATGAAATAATCAGTATGGTATGCATGGTATGTTATTGTCTCGTTATGTGAGACCATGAGATTTTATGGGAATATATCAATTTAGAACTCAGTATCGTAATTTTTAGTACCCTATCAATGTTGTAAATCACAAATATTGTTTAATATTTGATGATATATTTCATTATAATAGGTTCTATAATGGAATTTTAATTTTTAGAATAAGGATTGAGAGTTTAAGGCCTTGAGGAAAACCCAATAGTCTCACTTATAATATTGTGAAATCCATTGAGAATATTCTAGTGTTAGAAGATTTCACTACTAGTTGAATTGTGATACCCTTGAGACTCTAATAAATTTTCATTTATAGAATATCAATAAATTAAATTATTTTCGATACTTTTGGGATTAAAAAGTTTTATTTCATTAAATATTAAGAAAAATTAATGGGTTATTTCTATGTACAAAATTAGGTATAATGTTTCCCCAAAACCACTCATAGTGGGGAGTTTTTCCACAAGGTATTTCATGGTTGGTGAGGGATTGTATAATTTTTTTATAAAAACTATGTGATGTAACTTTATATATTGTTTTCCATTAGAAAATGTTGTCATAATTAGTCTAATGTTAGGGGAGACTATGTATCTATGTAATAAAAACTAACCAAAAATATCATTTTTATCTTCTTGGTGTAATATGAAGTTAGTTAAATTCATATGGATAATATATTTGGACAAAATTCCATATAGTACTATTTATAGTTATAAACAAATGGTTAGATCATATTTTCTAAAACATTATGAAAAAACCCTGAGTTTAACCCTGGTTTCTATGAATAGGTAATGAAACATTTTTCTATGTGAGTTTAAACCCCATTTCTATGTGATATAATCCATTAAAAAATATTATAAATACTATATTATTAATAACATTCAAACATTATTATACCCTTGGTTTCAGGTTGATCTCCATTTTGTTCTAGGAATTTTTTTAGTGTGTTCATTTTTATTATTCTATCAAATTTGAATATATTCTTTTTTTGTTTCTCCTTATTCCCATTTGATAATATACAATGGTTGTTAGGTTCATGTATAAGGTTTTTTTGGAATTTTATTCCTGTGAATGACAATTCTTGTGAGGGCCACACTCTCTCTACTATTTATTATTCTAGTTGGTTAAAAAGAATGGAATGGATTTTCTGTTGGGGTCACAACAATGTGACACTATAATTTTGAGTAACTCTAGTAACCAAGGATTCTAAGGCTATTGTTTAAAAATTATAAATATAATGTCTTATTGAGGTAAATTTTATTAATATTTCATCTGTTACATGAATTTATCATGAATGAAGTTAGGATTTTCATTTCTTTCATGTGTTGTTTGTTCTATGTCACATTTTATATCACAATGGATTTTGATTAAATGGTTAATAGTTGATTCATTTTGTGAATATATTTTAAATGTTGGATTCAATGTTAATTTTTTTCGTTTATTCATCTTTTATTTGGATCCCCTGGTATATTGTAAAAGCTTATTTTCCAATCTGATAGGTTGATATTTAAATTTAATATGTTGTTGAATGGTTTTTTCCCAAATTTGGTTTTTTAATGACATAAATATATGATGTCATATATTTTTTGAAAAAATGAAAAATATATGGTTTGAAATTGTAACCCATTATGTCTATTTTGAATATTTGGATGAGTGATAATCTAATTTAGATTATTGAATTGGGTGCATCCAAAAGATTTTATTTCTAAACTGGCCAAAGGAATGATAGTTGAGGAAGACTATGGGTAATATATTTTTAGATATCCAATTGTTTCATATTTTATGACCCAATGTTCTAAAATGGATGTCGATGATTAACATGTATCATTTAATTTAATTTCCCATACGTTTCAGTTCATGTCATGAATTTTTGAGATATGTACATTCTTATGTTAATACTCATCAATGATGTCATATTTCATTTATATCATCATTATATTTTATATTTCATTGTTTACTTATAATTTTTTTCATTTTAAACCAAGGATATTTTTAATTAATTTTATTTTATTTCTTTCAAAAAAAATATTTGTTTTCATAAGAATCTTTTTTATAAATTTAATTTTAAACTAGTATTAATTGTTTTCACTATGAAAGAAATTATATAGATACATTTTCCTATATAACATGGATTCCCAATAACACCCTATGTATATATATTATGTTGACAAAGAAAAGTTTTTAATAATACTAATAATGTGAAAATAGAAACATATTTTGGTTGTTCTAATTTTGGACTTCATTATTCTAAATAGTAACGGGGTACAATGGTTATCTAGATACACAATGAGATTAATTATATGGAGATTTTGGATGATATGGATATGTAATTTTATTTTTTGGTATTTTGGTTTTTCAAAAACACTGACATTCTGTTTATTTTATATTCATCTATATATGATTTTTTGGAGTCATGTTGATTTTGGTATATAATGTGATGTTGGTATGTTCTGTTATATTTATAATGTTATATATTATTTTGTATGGTGTTTCTTATTGATATGTTTTATATACATGAATGGATATTCATGATATTGATTCATCATATATGACTTTTAAGTGGAGTATATGAGGCAATTTATATGATTTTCAGGAAGAAATCATTCCAAACTATCATATTTGATACCCATGAAAAACTTATCTAGCATGTGGTGATAGTGAACATTAATTAGGATTTATGATGATGTGGTATATATTATATTGAATATTATTTGAGCTGGATCATTATAGGAGATCACCACAACTTAGGATATAGTTTAAAATGAATCATGATATTAATTTTAATTTATATATATTATAGCAATTTTTTAACTATTGGGAATGACATGACATATTATTTTCTCATTTTTCATCGTAGGTACCTAATACATTCTCTTTTTATGGTTCTTATTGATATCATGATAATAAATATTTGTCACGATAATTTTCATGTCCATTATTTTATGAGATTTATTTATGAAAATATATAAAATTATTTTCCTTGATAAAAAATCAGTGATACTCATTAGTTCAGTTATTTTACACTAGGACAATATATCATGATATAATTACATGGTAGTCAAAATCAATTTTTGGAATAAAATTAATATTTAATATTACTACATTAATATTAATATAATAAATATCATCAATCAGGTAGTGGAAGGGATCCATTAGTTGATGCTGATGATAGAGATATTACTAGGATAGTTATTTGGAAGATGTTCAGGATTGTGGAACTATGTGTTCTTCTACATGATGTTATTTTATGTAGTTTTTTAAAAAATTATACATAAGTTTTGATTTTTTCTAGTTTTAATATCATGATCAATCCATATATAAAAAATTATTTTTAATCATGAATACATTTATATATGTTTTATTAATATATTCATTTCATTCTTAGATAATATATTTTAAAAAATCATTTATAATTTATGGTTTATATTTTCACATGACATGTTACTTGTATGCACCATTATATAATATTAATATCATCACGTGGAAGATTTTATTTTTAAATTCTGAATACCCATTAGAGAAATATTTTTATTGTATATATGTTATAAGAATGTTATATTCATTATTACATCATATCAATCTTCTCTTATGTTTTGGGTAAATATTTTATATTGGGTATGATGGATATCATTTAATTTAGATCATATCATTAATTATATATTCATATCAAATTCATATCATTTGAGCACACATGAATAGGAATACTATTTTATATTTTTGAAAAAATACATTCTTGGGAGTGGATATTAAAAATTATTGGGAGAAAAAATTGAGAATTTTTCATTCGTGTAGTGGTAATGACAAGATCATCATGTCATGATATGTATGCTATAAATATTTATAAATATGTAATATATATATATATATATATGACATTGAAAAGGATTTTTAAAATAGAATAAGATTTTTTTACCATGGAATAGTTATTTTTTATTTAATTCACAATATTATGTACCCTGAACCTCAAATTTATAATCCGAGTTATAAAAATCACTTGTAATATTGTTTCTTGAAAAATACATGTCAATATATATGTGGTTCCATTTTATTATTGGATATATATCGGAGTGACAAAATATATTTATTCAATAAACCCATATTACTTTTAATATTAATTTTTTTGAAATGATGAATGTAAAAATTATCAAAAAAAAATTATGCTTTCACTAACTAAAAAGGAATCGTTTTTTAAATGACAACATTAATATTTGGCCGAATATAACTCGCTAAAAAATTGAAATGTGTGAAAAAGAGTACAATGGACCTAATTTTTTGTGGATTTTATTAATTGTATGATGTATTTATTATTTCATCATTTATATTTTATATTATATTCATTATCTTGTGTTTCATGAGACTATTTGATGATTTTTAAATTTTTTAATGGTATCATGGTTTAGATATGGTCCCCAAAGGATAATGATGATATTATTAAATAAACCGATGGAATTATAATCTTATATTCGAAACTCACTACTTCAATTATCAATGTAAAATTCAACAAATTATTTTAATTTTGTCCCATGGAGTGTGTCTTGAAACCAACCATTATTGATTCAAATTTATCTTCCAGAATCATCTTCTCTTTCATTATTTTTTTTGTAGTTTACATGCATTTCAAAAACATATCTCTAACATGGATCTCGATATGTCTTCAATATATATTTAGATAAATTTCAATATAACTACAACATATATATTCTATGGTGATGATCTGAAATTTTCTTAAAAATATTCTTGACATTTGTGTTTTATGTCAAATATGGTTATAATTATAGAATTGAATTGGATAATTCATTACATCGATCATTTATTCAATAGATACTACATAACATATTTCAATCTATCTCTTATAATGGTATCCAATTACTTATTACCCTAAACCTGAATCATGTCACTAATTGACGTCACAGATAGCCTTGTTTGGACATTTATAGATCCCATTGCTATAAATGATCGAAAAAACCTCATGTGGGTCATTTAGTTATAATGAGTTGAGTCCATTAATTATATATAATTATATCCCTTATTTGTTACTTTTTTCTCTAAAAATATTAAAATTATCAGATAAAATATAACCAAATTCATTGACTATTAGAAAATATTTAATAATCATGTTTTTATTATGAAAAACTAAATTATTTCTTAAAAACCTATTAAAAATAGTGAAAGGATATGAATTATCCAAATCACATGTTTTACCTAATGTTGGAATGGTTCATTCTCTAAATTTTATTCTATCTTGTGAAACTCTATTGTAACATGTAGTAGTGAATTTGGCCAAGAATTAGAGCACAAATCTTATTAAATAGTTTTAAACAAAATTAGGTCATAGTTTTTATTGGTATATCAATATTCACTATATTAATGGAAATATAAAAATCTATTTTCTATTTTATTATACTAAACCATGAAATCCCACTTAATCATGGAGATTTTAGGTACATAATAAAACAAAAAAACATGGGATTTATTCACATAATTTGTTGATGGTTGATTAAATCTTTCTATAATATTATATAACATATCGACATTATGAATAGATTAAACTCATACTTAATAAAATAAACATCATAAATAAATAGAATTAGAGAGATTATTTATTATTTATAAATTTTATAATAATATTATTGATATTCTTGAAAAAAGAGAAACTATGACACATATTCTAGGATTCGCAGTAAAAAATACCTTATTTATTATTCATCTATACGCTTAATCCCAGAATAAAATTTCATGGAAATCAAAAGGATTCACCAAATATAGATATCAGAAATAAATGATGTATTTTTTTAATATGAATCATTATAATTAAGAATACTAGTTATTTCACAATAATAATTGAATATATAGATATTTTTTACTGGAATGGATAGTCCGGGACAATGTACCGACACAACATTAGTTGGGAGAATCATTTTTATTTTGAATGTTTTTTAAATTGATGAAATAAAAAATATATAAAGATATTGGAAGATATAAATGAATTAATCATGAAATAATACATATTTTAAAACTATAATAGCTTACATTTAGATTATAGGATCATGATTAGCATAATAATATATATAACCCATATATCTGGAAACATGTATTTTAAAATCTTCACCATATTTCTAAAGATATTAAAAATTGGAAATTAATAATTAGTCAAACATGACAAAAGAATTATTAAATGTATAAATTTATATCTCTTCCACCATATTTAATTTTTTACTCCAAACAAAGAATCAATGCTATCAAGATAACATGTAAATTTATTGGTTTTAAGAAATCCAAAATTGATGATAAAAAATATTTAATATTAATAGGAAGTTGACATCCTCAAATAGTGTGGTGGGGAGCTTAAATTTCACCATACCATGTAATAACATTTTAATTACATAGTATAGTATTGCGAAACTGGTTTTTTATATGACGAATTTAGGGATGCCTATGAGTATGTAGGAAATGGATATCTGGTTTTAGGTTTTTTAATGGTTATCTCAATAAAATATAGGTTTAAATATGTTATAGCATGTTTAATAAAGATAGTAAATTTTGTTTTTTTTATTTGATTGATGGCCTATAAATATGTTCATTAGAGATCAATCATGGATTTTGAACTCCCATATCATGATTTTATCTTTCTAATTTTAGAGAATCATATATGCATAATTTCTATTCATGGATTTCATATTATATTTACATTATTTTTATATAGGATCCAATAAAAATTTAAGTGTAATAAAATTCCTAAAAATAACTATTTCATGTGTTTTATATTAAAAATATAGTTCACTACAAAATCACATTTCTAATGACTTTTAATTTTCATTACAATTTTTTATTCATTTTTTTAGGAGATTAATATATTTTTATTTATTTGATCCGTTAAGCGTATCAAAATATATATTTCATTAATTTTTTAGAAGTATTCTTTAGATTATGGATTTTTAAATATATAGAGTTATTTTTTAAAGGATTATATTAGAGTTGATCTAAATATTTCATTATTTTTTCATTATAAATAATATTAAATCATACAATTAATTTATATGGATTTATAAAGAGTTTTCATGATTGGGTAATGTTTCATATAAAATAAAGTCTTGGGTAACATATTTATTTTGAGCTCTAGGGAGTTATAAAATGATGATTCTTTTCTAAATATATTCACTGATGGATATTGGAAGTCTAATATATTAATTGGATTATGTGATTTAGTATTTCTAGGTTTCTTTTAGTATTTTTGTTATATTATATAATATATTTCATTATTTATGTTTAATTTGTGCTTTTAGATTTTATTTTAGACTATTTTATAGATAAATTAATAAATTAAATATATTTTTCAAAAAAATTTATTGTATATAGATTGGATTATAATTATTTTATTTGGGTTGTTTGATTGATACAGTAATTATTATTTATTTATATATTGATTTACGATGGTCAAGGTTTATTTGGGGATGTGATTCTATAGATTTTTATTGATTTCTCTAACCGGATGGGATGTTCTAGATGACAATTTCTCGAAATATTATAGTAAAATTGAATGTTTTTTATATTTTCAGCTTCCCAAAATAGATTATCGTGATTTCTAAATCATTTGATTTATTTATTGGATGTCGAGTAACATATGTGGTTTTTTTTATTTTCGAGAATGTGACATTTATATTATGATACCAAGAAGTTTTCAACATTATAATTAAAATATTGCGAATAATCCTTTTTAGTAGTTTATAAAAGGATATGTGGTGTTTATAATTTGTAAAAATATGTGATACCCAAGACCATGTATATTAGATATTATTCAATAAACACATTCTTTAACTTCTAAATTTGGTAAAAATTGAACAATCAAGGATATACAAATAAATAACTGAAAAATAAAATAAAATATTTTATTTTTTAAAAATTCATGTATATTTATATGCTTATAGAATTAGAGAATTTTGGAAAAAATAACTAACATATCACAAGATTATTATATAAATCAAATATTTTTCCATATTTAAAACACCTCTTAATACATAATGTGTCTTCATCATCTTATGAAAATTATATTAGACATGTTATCTCCCTAATCATGTAATATGTAATAAATTATTTCCTATCATGCAGGAAGAAAATACATGAAATGGATGAGATCACACTATCAATAAGTAAATCAAATAACAAAACAGATCAATAATATAAGTTTGGAATATAAAATATTGATGAAATATATATTCTAATTAATTTGATATTAAACTAATACAAACACCATTTTGTATCCATTATAATGTTGAATAGATTAATATCATTACTAATGGCCACATAATAATTTAATAAATACATAATAACATTAAAAACATGTTTTCATGGCTTTGATCCAAGAAATTATAATCATATATGGGGATGTATACCCTAGAACCAAGGTTATTTTCCCTCAAGAGACCTATAAATTTATTGAGGGTAAAATAATGTGAATCGCTAACCATTTTTTGTTTAAAACCAATCATTTCACCATAAGATTAAAAAATAAAGTTCATATATAAGGAAATTAACATAAACATTAAATAATTTTAGATTCATGTTAAGAATTAATGGTATTTATATTTTGGATCATTGTGAATTAGAGATTTATAAATTTATGGAAAAAACCCTTATATATATAAATCTTAACTCACAATTTTGATACATCAACATAGTCTAAATTTATTACAATTAAAAAGAAAACATTTATGTTGAAACCATGTCATTAAACCCTCACCAAAAGTTGTACCCCCTTGAGGCCGGTATTGTGACAAGGGAGATAGTGACCCCTCGAGTCCCACCTCCAATAGGACCTTGGATAGAAATTTGCACCGATTGTATAATAAACACACAAAATGGTAGGCATTACTATCTAAGAGAACACATGACAAAAGGAGAGATAAGATATACACCAAACAACACCAACTAGAACTATAATATTAATTAAATCCAATGTAAAATATATAATGTCATGAAAAACACTACAACTGAAATTGAAAACTGCAAATACCAAAATAATGTAAAACTATTAGTGACCACAATTCCCGAATAACACTTACCACCCCATGATATTAGAAACAATACATATCTCCAAACTTATCCATGTGATATGAAAAAAAGTTTATATATATACATAGGGTTAGTATACCAATATACATAGTATGATACTCCTATGAGCCTCTCATGAAATAGTACTGTAATCATGATAAAGATAAGTGAATAACAAATGATTCAAAAATGTCAGCTAAATTGGCATATTTGTTCCCAAGATCACCATGGATACTCTCACCAGTTATCGCATTCAAAAGAGTATATTATAAAATAAAAAAAATCTAAAGATCCCCTCTACCACCTCCCAATTAGTTTTTCGCTTTTCCCAAAGATCGCACGTCCTAAGTATCACAATCAAAATGGGGTTTCTAAGAGACACTCGGGTGATGCACCACAACATGAACAATCTGCAACACTACACCTATTTACACATATCCACAGTATCTAGGTAGTTTTTTGGATCCACCATAGCTCACATTTCATGTATCTTATGTCAGGCATTACACTCCAAGACATTACAACCCATACACCGAGTAATGATCATTGAGCCATCAAAGCATATACATGTTACACCTATTGTAGTCCGTAGGAAACTATATCGATAATATATGTGATTGAATAACATAAATCCATAATAGCTCTCCACAAACATATATGGGGATCATTGTCATCGTGCATACCAAATTAAGTAACTACCAATAGAAGAGAGCAAGGACAAAGGCTGTAGTCATCCATCCATCCTCCAACCAGAATGTTAGGGAAAACACCCCCAGGGCTCTATATCCCTAGAGGTGTCAATTTCCAAAACTGAGTGGGTGGAGTAGCATATTGAAACCCAAAAAGTATAGAATAAACTATATCACACAGCCACATTATTTTCACAAACTAGACTTACTTTCAAATGATGCTAACATCTTTTGGACATCTAGCTTCCACTACTATGATTGGGATTCCTATAAGGATAAATCGATTTAAATTGCTACATTATATTACTTTAACTATTTTTTCACCTCAAAATTACATTAATTAATTTATTAAACATTAATTAACCATTATCAATTACACATTATATTTCACTTGCATCACACCCAAAGTCCATTGTTTCATTAAATTGCAACTTCAACATTGCATCCCTACAATCACCAACCTCATGGGTACACATAATTTATTCAATTATTTATTAATGTTATTTTCACCTTACCATATTTCATGGAATTTTTTAAAAAACATTATGAGATACTAGAAATTAGGGACTCAACTTCGATGGTGGATGGACTACCTATCATGTCATTTACACCTATAAGAGTAGGGTAGACCCATCCCCACATGGGAATCTAAACAAATAATGTAAGTGGGATACCCCACACATCGTCTCCCCTTTTAAAGGGATTGTAAGATAGACCAGCTGCATTGAGAAATGTGGAATATAATAAAAATAAACAACAAACACGATTTAGAAATAATTCAAACATTAAAATCCAACCTGTTTCATTATCTATGGTTTCCTCACTGACACCCACAAGAATAAACTGATGTATATCACCACACTAGGCGTCAGCTGCTACCATAACCAATGTTCCTTCGTGCCCTCAGATATCACAATAGCCATCTAGGCTCACATCACAACACAAGCAGTATGAAACAATCATCATATCAACTGGGATCTTGGACTTTAAACAAGGAACCTGACCATTATACATACTGAGAACTCATGGATCAAATGCATAATTCACTCGACATTACAAGCAATGTGGTAACTCAGAACCCCACCATACATTATCTTATATCAAACATCATGTTCTTTAACTCATTTTAAATAAACCAACTTATTATTTTTAGGTCCCAAATATGGGAAACCTAAAAACTAAAGATATCAATAATTAAATATATAGTTAATTGACACTCTGTTAATTCATTATCAACATGAATCAAAATTCCTTTATCTCATCAATTAATTTTATTAAAAATGATTAATGCAATAAAATCCAAGATCATTTATGTAGAAATTTATTTTTGAAAAATAATTAAAATTTATCCTTGTTTATATTCATTTCTGATTTCTATCAACAATGACATGTTAAACAAGGAAGAAAAATATATCACACTATATAGCAAAAAAGAGGTAACAACATATGATTGATACCAATTATTTATCCAGTCAAAATATTTATTATTTCAATTCCATTGTGATTTGTATGATAAAACATTATAACTCAATGGTTCCTAGAAAAATAATAGAGAATCCATGAATCCCCTAACTCAAAATGTTTTGCATGTTCTTTACATGATAACGACAGAGGCAATAGAGTATGATCGCCTCCCCCGTGACAAATGAATCCACTGGTGGACATCACTACATGACTGCACCAACTGAAACACAATAAAACTCCATTTTAAACCTGAAGATAACATCAAATAACCTGGAAAATAGGAACATGATTAGAATGATCTAAGCAAAAACAATAATGGAAGTAGATCATTACTTATATTGATGAAGTATCAACAAAATCTTGTTGCAAAAAAACTGAGGGTGTGCATGAAGCTTGAAAAATATCAAGGGGATATGATCCAATGATTATGGTACGATCACACCACTCCTATGGGGAGAAGAAAATTATCAAGCATCTCGCACTACGGTATATTAATGTTTCACAAGAGAGGAAGATATCTCATCACATTATATTATTTAACGAAGTAGTAGGTTAAGATATGATGGATTTTCCATTAAATGTGGATTGTAATAAACAACAAATTTTGACCAAGTAAAAGAATCCCAATCCATAGAAAAATTAATAAATTAGTTATGGGAATTAAATCTGCCTTAAATCACATAAAAAGTCCTTGAATGGATTTTGGTCAAGGAAAACATTAAATGGGTGACCTATTGGAAACTAGAATTCCTGTAACCCTACCAACTTCTTGAAATACTATACACATGAAAATATTTGGAAACAATGTACACCAATCGATGCTGACAGTAAAAATGAATCAGAGATGCCAAAAACACTAATGACTCACAGATACTGAAAAAAGAAATGACTCACTGATGCCAATTGTAAAAATGACTCACCGATGCTGATAGTATAAATGAATCACCAAAAAATATAGTACAAATGGAACACCCATGATGACATTACCAATTACTCACCAGCAATGAAAATAATAATGACTCACTAATTCTAAGATTACAAATGACTCACTAACACCTATAGTACAAATGACTCACTGACGCTGACAGTACAAATGAATCACCAATGACAACAGTACAAATGAACAACTAATTACACTATTCAAATTTATCTCACTAATGACACTTTTCAAAAAACATGAATCACAGTTCACAGAACTGAAAATTTGGAGAAGTGTTGGGGATAAGTCACCTTGACCTCCCAGAACACCTCAGACACTAGATTTCTTCAATGGAATGGACCAAAGTGGTTTGGGGAATTACATCAGAAACCTCCAAAACATTATCTTCCTTGATAATTCAAAACCAAGCTAAAAAAATAGAAAAGAATTGTAAACAACCAACCATCAAGATACCCCTCAAAAATACTTAATGCCACAAAACTAAATAAATAAAGCCATCTCTTTAAAAAAATTCTCAAATTGCAAATGAACATCATTAGATGAAAAGAGTTACACTTAAAACAACTTGGGGTTTTAAGAAAGTATCTGCTAATCATGTTCCCATGTACGCTCGTCCATGCCATTATGTCACCAGAATACATGAACCAATGGAATAAAATTCTCATGAAACACTTTCTACATACGGTCATGAATCACCACAGGCTACTAATCAAATGTTTCATAATCATTAATGTCGATATATCCCCATTAGATGACTCTAGAGACATCATGATGATAAAAACGAAGTTGTGGAATGAGAAAATCATTATGTACCCTGCTCATATATGGGGGAAGAGCTACCCGATAGGCCATGACAATAACATTAGACAATGCATTAAAAGGCCCATCAAATTGATTAGAAAGCTTACTCAAAGGACCAAACCATCACTACCAATGACATAGAGTCACCTCAGAAACACGTGATTCCCAACGTCAAAAATCCAAGGTCTCCCCCTTTGAAAGGCATTTGATTTCGGGTGATCTTGAACGTCCTTTATCCACTCATGAATCATTTTAACCATCTCTGTCATGTTATGTACCAGTTTTGGTCCTAGAATTGCTGACACTCCATCCCTGGTCTAGCATAATTATATATTGAAAGGTAGTCTATACAAGGAATCAAACGACACCATAATAATGGTTGAGTGAAAACTACTATTTCATGTGAACTCCATTAAGGATAAGTTCTTCCTCAATGAACCTCTAAAATCCAGGACACAAGAATATACCATGTCTTTACAATTATGGATGGTATGCTCTGTCCAACCATCCATATACGGATGAAAATTATTTATAAGGCATAGATATGAACTGAATGAATGCTGGGGATCAATCCACATCCTATAAGTAAAATGAGGATCTCAATCAAAAAAGATCATCTTCATGACTCTTTAGAGTCTCGCCACATCTTCATGTTACTTCCTAAAAAAATCCTAGATTGAGCATGCCACCTTGATGACTATGAAATGGGATGATTTTGTTAAACGTTCAACTACCACCCAAATAGTGTAATTATCTCCATGAGACATGGGTAAACCAATAACAATATCCATTGAGATGTCCTCCCACATACACTGAGGGGAATCTAATAGCATGATAAAACCACCGAGGACATAATCCCCATCCATCAGCTTCTGGCAGACCAAACATTGAAACACAAACTCTGAAACTGCACTCTTCAGTCCCATCCCACCCAAACTAACTCCTCGTGGTTTAGTATATCATTTTCATGACTGGATTCACCACTAAACGTGAACTATTCAACCCTCTAAGAATGCTCTCACGCATCTATAATGGAATGAAAAGAATTCCCTAATACAAAACCTGGTTTTGCTAATCCCCAGACCAACCATCATGGGCCTTGCCACCAACAACTATGTTTCTCAAGACCTCCACCTCTAGATACCCTGAATAAGTCTATTCCCCCTAAAACCCATATATGAGTACACCACGAACTAAAAAAGACAACATCCCCCCCCCACCCTGTAATTCTCCTATATCAAGATTTAATGTTCAATGTTCTTCTATCACTCTCTAGAAATCACCAGATTCATGCATTGCATCACTAAGTGACATCCAATTTAGTGTATTGGCTAAAAAACTCCCCATTATAATTGTAAACATTATTTACAAAGTCGAAATCATATATTAACTACATCTACTGAAGATGTTGCGAGGTCATTTCACTATGAGAGATAACATACCTCACGATCTTATGATTTGTGAAAACCACAATGTTCTTTCCAACGAGGTAATGTCTCCACATATATAGAGAATACTCTAGGGGGAGATAACTCAAGATCAGGGGTTCAATTTTTATGTTCATGGGAACACAACTGTGGTGACCCAAAAGAAACGACCAATCTATGGTTCATCAAAACACATCCTAACCCCAGATGCGAAGTGTCGTAGAAAAAATCAAATAGAACTCCATCTTCTAGCAGACAATGAACTGGATAACTTATCAAATTATCTTATAGATACTCAATAGCATTCTAACATTGGTCTATCCTCATGAATTCATGATCCTTCATAGTCAGAACTGTTAGATTAGTCGCAACCTGAGAGAAATTGGCTGTGAACCTGCTATAGTACCGTGCGAGACCAAAGAAACATCACAACTTAGCCACTTTCTAGGGGCATAACCAGGACAAAATACTTCACTATTTAATGAATCTATAGAGACTCCATATTGGGACACAAAATTCCATAATAAATGAACATCTTGACCAGAAAAACCACACTTCTATAACTTCCCAAATAGCTGTTGTCGACGAAGAACTCCCAAAACGGTGTGCTGATGGTCTGCATGCTTCTCCTTATATGTAGAGTACAAATGGATGTCGTCGATGAAAACCACCAGGAACATATCCATGAACTCCTGGAACATAGATTTAATCAATCCCATGAACACAGCTAGATAATTATTCACATAGAATGAAAATACCACGAACTTGTACTGTCTATAATGATAAAGAAATGTAGTCTTCGGGAAATCCTCATCCTTCACATGCATCTGATGATATCATAGCAAGAAATTGATATTCGAGAACCGTCATTCACCCATCATTGAATCGAATAAATCATCAATATATTTAAGAGTATAGTGAATCTTCACTTTCACATTGTTTATGCGATTATAATAGAAACACAACTAAAAAATACATTCACTGGTCTTCACCAAAAAATAGGTCCACCCCACAGTGACACACCAGGCTAAACAAGAAAACACTTTAATAGACTATAAATCTTTAAACACAACTCCTTTAACTATGATGGGGTCATCCTATATTGATACATATAGATAAGTGACTCTTCTCATAGTATCTTGATCCCAAACACGAACTCTCGTCGAGGGGGTAATTCTACAACGTCTTCTTGAAAGATATATAGGTGTTATTCTATGACCCTAGGAACCGCAAAATACTAAACCTCTTATGAAGTTATCATCAGCTCAGCTATTAAGGTTAAAATGATTAAACTCACCTCTGACATATCTGAGGATCTCTCTCACCAACAAAAATTGCTGACTCTCTATCATAGTCAAAGAACACCAACTTCCTCCTGAACATATCAACAATAGTCAGAACCAAATACAACCAATCCATTCTAAAGATGACGTCATATGGGTGTATCCATAGACATAGAGAATCTCCCCAAGTGAAGTGCTACCCCAACACTAGATCATAGTCACTACATACCTCAATCATGTCAAATAGACCTCCAACAATCGTGGCCGATGCCAGGGGGACTGGAGACCTCTCTTACTCATGTCCCAAGGAATGGAAAAGGGAAGGTTTTATGAATGAATGTCTATCTCCAGAATAGAAAATGCATATACCCATGAAGAAAACAATAAGTGCATAACTTGAATGATGTCTGGAATTCCTGGTGCTGGAAACGCTAAATAATGATGCGGACCACGACCTCCTCTATGACATCTTTAACCCAAATCATGACCACCACCTTGGTCGTGATCTACTTTATGAGGACATGGATCATCCTGGGGATGTCATATGCCTTCCCCATATTCTCTCCATTAATCTAATGCTGAAGAAAACATTTGCTGCTACATTGTATTGAACTACCTCAATGAAGAGACCTGGAGCGGAACACCTGGTGCTTGTAGACCACTATGGATATTCGGCCCCTATCACTAGTGATGATATCTACCTCCATAAGAAAAATAGGCACACGTTCCCTTGGAATTGGCCGAAGAGCCTCCTTCAATGGAGAAACATTATTTTGAGGGCTGGGACCTACCCCTAACCAAATGGAAACTCTTTTATCTGCAAAACCGGGATCCCCAGACCATAGCTCAGCTTTGTGAGGAATCTCGATGACTCCCCTCTCATGATGATGCAGTTATAGATAATCTCATCTCAATTAACACCACCGTCGATAGCACATCATGATTTTTCTTCAACATTAATAGGGTGACCTGGCGCTGGATCTCTGTATACAAATCCTCCCCAAAATACCCCATACAAGCTTCCTCATCTAGTAATAGGTCCAAAGAATATCATAAAAGGTTCTTGAAATGGATTCTAAACACTCACACCCTTGAACTCTCTTGTCAAATGGTAATCATCTTCTGGTTACAGGATGCATCCCTATTCAAAGAAAGAAACAAAAATCTCAAATTGTTTCAAAACTCCTCCCACGATATCCCAAAATCTCCAAGATCTATGAGGAACAAGCACGACCACTACCTCACTAGCCCATGAAAAATATCCACTACCAAACACACCTAGTGTTCTATCCAAGCACAGATCAAACTAAAGGAAATCTCCACCTCCTCCAATCTGTCTTCCATGACTGCATTTGAAATGGATCCCCTGTACTTCCGCAGACTCTAGAACTGAAACTCATGGAATTTCCTCCTCCAAATGTCGTCATCGTTGATCTCAACCATACCGTGAACTGCTAATGCATCCTTATACACTTTTTTATGTGAACCTTTTGTGGAAGTCGACCTAAATCCATACCTAAAAATATGAAATAGTTAGTGTCCTAAACCTTGAATATGGAAGGCTAAACATTTATTAATGATTTTTTCTATTTATTCATTTTAGTTTAACTTATCCCATGGTCTATCCATTAAAACAGAGGAAAAAAGATGAATAATTCATGATCATTCTTAGATATCTACCATACAACTAGTATCATAACATTTAGTATCCACTATAATCATAATAGACTAGGAATAAGATCATTGGGGGGGGGGGAATTCCTATGTCTCAGTTGGTATATAGTGTTTACATCACATTCTATACATTATTGGCATTTTTTCCCTTCCAACCCATGAAACATCCATTTTCATATCATCAAAATTTATCTTATCCATCAACAAGACATTTGATACAAGTTTTTTGTGACCCCTCCCCATAAGGTAAACCCCTCCTTGTTTGGTAATGTGAGAAGGGAGATAGTGTGGCACAAGTCCTGCCTCTAGTAGGCCCCAGGTAGGTGACAACGTTGAGTGTATAGTAAAAATACAAAATGGGAGGAATTACCCTATAAGAGAACACATGCATAAGAGATAGATAATATAGATAAAAACAAATGCCATCTTAGAAAACAATTTAAATCAAATCCCAAGTACACATATGTACTTTCATGCCAAAACTACTGCAACTAAAATAAAAAATGTAACTACCAAAAGAATGAAAAACTGACAGTGATCATGAAGCCTTAACAACAGCTGCAACTAGAAGTTGGTATTAAGCAACTTGATCTTCAACCTGACCAGGGTGACCTGAAAACCAATTTATACTTATACATAATGTCAGTATAATAATATACTGATTAGGATAATACCTGGAGCCTCTCATAAAAATTTAATGAAACAATGCTAAATCAAAGTGAATAATAGGTGAAACTAACTCATCAGAAAAGAATGTATATTGCGTTGATACTCTCACCAAGTATCACATACACTGGTATTTAATATAATAATGATTATAAATGGACCCCTGGTACAACTTCCCAACTAGTTTTCTTTTTTTCCCCAATGTTTCACATCCAAAGAATTTTTCTCAAAAAGGCATACCCACATACACCTGGGAGATGCTCCCCAACATGAACCTCATGCAACACAACCACTACGTACACATAACATGTGTATTTAGGTAGTTTCCAGAATCCAGCACTTCTCACATAACGTGTATCATATGTCAGTAATTATACATCAATCCAATACTTCCCATAAACCGAGTAAGGATCCTCAAGCCATCATAACCTATACATGTTACACCTATAGTAGTCCATAATGAACTATATCCAGAATATATCTATGTGAATAACCACAATCCATTACATCCGTATACAAAAATATATGGGTAAAACTAACTAATCTTCCTCCTAGCACGGGTAACTACAATGAGAAGAGAGATGTGCTAATGTGGGTAGCCATCAATCCATCCTCGCACCAGAATATTGTGGAAAACACCCCATAGGGTCTTTTTTCCCTAAATTATGTGGTGGAGTAGAAACTATAAACACATAATGTATAGATTATACTATAGATCACCACCACACTATGGTCAGAGCATAGTCCTAGTCTCCAATGCAGCTAATGACTCTTATACTCTCGAATGTTTCTGGTATGACTAGGTATCCTATAATCAAAAAATAATTTATAAAGATACATTATAAAACATTATCCTTTTTTACATTTCCACTTTATAGAAATTAGTTCTAAATATATTAACTATCAAATATTAATTATACATTTAATTTCATTTTCATCACACCCAAATACCACTGTTCCTTCAAATTCTAACATCAACATTGTGTCCCAAAAAAATCCAATCCCATCGGTGATAATCCTTTTTTCAATCATTTATTAGAATAATTATAATTCCATAGATTCACAGTAATTCTAAAACAACCTTATATGATACAAAACGTTTGGGGATCCACATGGAGAGTAGATGGACTAATCATCCATTCATTGCCAAATATGGCAAGAGTGTAGACCCAACCTCCCTCGAGAAGCTAAACACCGAATTTCGGTGGTATACCTAGGGAATCATCTCTCCATTTGGATGGAAGATAATCATGACCAGTTTCCTTGAGTAGTGGATAAAATAATGTAGATAAACATCAAAAAATATTCAGTATGCATCCAATCGTTCTTATCAAACATGGTTCATATTAGTCACTGTCCTCCCAAACAACCACATGCATAAACCGATGCATCTCACAACTCTATTGGTGAACTGTTACAACAACCAATGAGTCTCCTATCCCCAACATATCAGAATAGAAATCCAAGAAGACATCACAAAAGAAGTAGCTGGAAAGAAACATCATATCAATTTGGATTTTAGCCCCTAATCATGGCATCTAACCTTATTAAAAAATTAGTACTCATGGCTCTAATAAACATGGAAATCTGCCTTACAAGAAAGAGGGTGACTCAGAACCCTACCAAAAATTATCTTTTATAAAAAAATGTTCTTTAATATATATATATATATAATTAACCAATATATTATTTATAGGTCCCAAATATGGGAAAATATACATTAATATATCACAAATTAACTAAACTGTTAATTGACACGGATTAAATTAATTACCAGCACGTATCAACCATTCTATGGATCATCAAATAATTAAATTAAACATGTTTACTGCAAAAAGCAATGAGATTCCTTTAACTGGATATTTAATTTTGACTAATAATAATAATTAATCCTAGTTAACATTATTTCCAAATTTCAGTTATGAATGAAAAGCTAAACAAGGAATGCAATGATATCACAATATCTATGAAAAAAAGGCTATAACATAGGATAGACACCATTTATATTTCAAGTTCAAATATTTATTATGGAAATAAAATTGATATTTAGTGGGATAAAATATGTTAACCCTATAGTTTAATGTAAAATATTAGATAATCCACTAATCCCATACTTTATATTGTTCTGGACATTCATTACATGAGAATGATAAACACAACGGATCACGATCACCTCACACGTGAAAACTACATACACCTGAGGATGTCGCGACATGACCACACCAACCGTGTAACATCACAATACATTTTCAAATACTTTTGATGTTTTTACGTACCTCTGTTTTTGATTAGTGACTTGGGGGGTGCGTCTGGGTGATATTTTAAGAAAAAAAAACGGCAATGAAATGTGCATGGTTAGTGCAATGTTTGATAAACCGTGCGATCAAACCGTGCCAACCTGGTAGCATTGGACAGTGGGGTACGCACGGTGTGTGCAGGTTTTGGTAAACCGTGAGACTAAACCATGTAGACCAGCAACCATGGACAGTGAGATCCGCACGGTGTGCGCACGATTTGACAAACCGTGTGAACAAACCATGCGGTCACTTAAAGAAGATCCTTAAATTGTTGATCTCGCTCGGTTTTGCCTCTAACTGCCTCATTTTTCCTCCTAAGAGGCCCATACTCAAGATTTGTCTTCTCCTAAGGTCAGAGAGGGTTCTCCCATCATTTCGAAGGTGATCTAAATGCTCCTCTTGGTGAATCGAAGCCAGATTCTTAAGGTATGTGATCGTTCTTCATCGTTCTTGATTGGTTCTTAGATCTACTTATATCTACTTCTCCTCTTCCCTCGGTTGCTTATATCTACACCCGTTATGGGTATATTTAAGTGTGTGGTACCAAGTTTGATGAGTTTTGGCCTTGATCATTCTAAGAGATTAGATCTAAGGTGGGTTCATGAGGAAGCAAACCGGTTTTCTTGAGCGTTCTCGACCTTGGTGGTCTTGGTGAAAACCTTCAAGGTAGGTGGTTCCGTCCTGACATTCCAAATTGATCAACATTGTATTTTCTTGGTTTATTTCAATTATTTATTTAAATTCAATTTCTCATGTTTCTTTCAATTAAATTTTTAAAAACTCGGTTCTATTGAATCCAGATATTTGACATGGTTTTGGCATGGAAATTTGGAAAAACCCCAATTCCATTGAATTGGGTGTGTTTATGGAAAATTGGTCGATTTAAATTGTTTAATTAAAATTTTGAATTTGATGGAAATGTTTTCAAATAGATTGTTGAATTTAATTGTCAAAATGAAATGTGTAATGATGGGATTGGTTTTGAATGGATTTCAAACTTATGAAAATGTATTGAAATGATTTGATAGAAACCCATTGGTTTTATCTTTTGAAAAATGCATGTTTTGAATAAAACCCATTTCGGTTTTAAATGGATTGATATTGGCACTTTTGAAATGGACGAATTGGATTGATCATATTAAGAAATCATAAAATAGTTCACCCATAATGTAACAGGTCATTCAAGACTTATGTAGTTAGTGATTTATTTGGATACACTCTACGTTACGAAAACGTTCTATAACATACTTGTGGCGGGTCACATCCCCGACGGGTTGGTGATGAGTCTCCTTTGACCACTGTCCTAGGGACATGTGTATACACATCTTTCTGAGTTCATATAGAGAGTTTTGAATCCTATAACTAGTTAAAACTGTCGTATCATTTGGCAGATGACGATGTTGCTCGCTTTTTTTTATATTTGAGATATTAATCTATGCCATGGTTTTTGAACTGCTTTACATGCCTGTTGAATTTTATATGAACTGTTTTATATAAATGTTTTTCTTAATCCATTTTTTAATAAATATCCCATCATTTGAAAAGCCTTTTCTTAAAAAATATTTATTTCCATCATTCGAAAATGTATAACATGTTTTGTTAAAATATGCTTTTGAGTTGAAAACTTGTTTATTTGAAAATGGAATTCTCTTTGTTAGATAATCTATTTTTGGAATCTGTTATGGAGTCCTTGGGGTGGTATCCTAATGGGCTTAGGCTCACACCCTACTTTTTCATTCGGGTGTTTGTAGAATTTCATCTTCCAGGAACGAGCAAAGGGAAGGGAACTCTTGGTGGTGGATCCAGTTATTGATCTCTGGACTTAGTGAGTTGTGTCCTTAGGGACCTTGCGACTATTTTTTACTACTTTAGTACTTGGGTTGTAGTACATTGGGCTTTATGTGCCTCTTTTTTTTCTGGTACAATGATCCTAGTGGAGTTTATTTGTTATTCATACTATTTGTTTCACTCTTGCTTCCATGCCCTTGTGGCAAATTCGTTCCCACTTGTATGTTGTCCAATGCCAGGTGCAAGTCGCCGACCTGTGGGGATCGAGAATTCCCTTCATGATATGTCAGGGCTGGCTCCGTTATCGGGTTACTAGAGTACCCGGGCAGGTTCATGACAAATTGGTATCAAAAGGAGGTTTTTTGAGCATCTTTCGTTGATGATAGTATGCATTTGAGTTTCCTTATCGGGATATAAGAGGTAGTTCTGATTGAGTGCCTGTCCAACTCTCACAGAAATGAATCAAATGTCACCAAGGGTAGTTCGGGAAATACAACTTGTGGATTAGTTCTAGTATTTTCCCTATTTTGATTTGGATAGAGTAGTATCCAAATCTTGTTTATTCCTTATTTTAAGTGTAGTTTTCCTTATTACCTCGTTGGTGTCTTAATCTCTGTCTTTTATGGTGTTGTGTAGCATCATTCCTCCGAAAAGTCGTGGGAATCAGATCCAAAAAGAGGCTTCTGCTGAAACTCAGTAAGCGAGAGCTATTGTGGATCCGAGTCTGTTTGAGGTAATCGTTTACACTGTCCATGATCTAGGACAAGCACCAACTCCAGTCCCTGTTAAGACACCAGCTTTATATCCTCAATGTGATATTCTCTGAAGTAGTTCTCAAGAGTTCTTATGCAAGAAGCCACTAGTTTTCAAATTCTCCACTGACCCTCAACATGCTGAGGAATGGTTGAGTATGATTGAATGTATGTTTGGGTTCTTGGAGACACCAGAAGTGATCAAGGTGATGTGTGCCACCTTCGTGCTGGAGGGACCAAGCAGGAGATGGTGGGACACGATGGTGACGACATGGAAAAATGAGGGTTTGGAGTGGAAAGACTTTAGGGTTATTTTCAAGGATAAGTTCTATCCAGAATCGATGGTGTTGTCTAAGGATATGGAGTTTTTCAAGCTTGAGCAGGCCAACAAAACCCTGACTTAGTACTCAAATCGCTTTGCTGAATTGGTATAGTTATCTCCTGAAATTGTATCTAATGAGAGGACGAAGGCTCAACAATTTGATTTGGTGGTTTCGATCAGATATTCATTCTTAATGTTTTCTTATTGATGTTGCCCACATATGATGATGTGCTGTATAGGGCGATGATGGTTGAGATGGACATGGCATGAAAGTCAGGGTTGATGGGAGTTTCTTTTCCATCTTGTGACACTGTTGGTCCCTTTAAAGGGAAATGGAAGCGCGATGTCTCATATGGTAGTTCTTGACATCAGAGTCATTCTAGACCTCCGGTAGCACTGGGAGGGGCTTCTTTGACTTTCTATTAGTGTAGAATTCTGGGGAATTATAATAGAGTTTGCTCTAAGGCACCCAAGAACTGTAGCTCCTGCGGACGTTTGGGGAACTTATAAAGATTCTCCCATCACTTCTCTACTCCATGTAGTGGAACAGGATCATCAACACCACCAGAAACTATGGGGCAATCAAATTCTTCCCATGCGAAAAGGTTCCAGCCACAAGAATTAGGAACGAAGCATCTTCACGCACTGGATGAATCGCCAGAGGTAGCTGAAGCAGGTCCTGTGATTGTGAGAGGTACCATCACTATAGCTTCATCCTTAGTGACATCACTTTTCGATATTGGTGAATCTCACTCTATTATTTCAACTCATATTGTTAATCTACTTAATATACCCATGGAAGTTTTGGCTTGTGCGATGGGTATTACTTCACCTCTTGGTACGGTGAGAGAGAACGGTCTCCATAGTCCTGCTTACGTTTTCTTTCTGTCAAATTTTGAGCTTGTTTGGGAAATTTTGGTTCTTTACATGAAATATGTTGACGTCATATTTGGGATGGATTGTCTCGTCACCAATAAAGCCCGAATTGATTGTCACCTCCGACGGGTCTACCTTACTACACACAGTGGTATGCCTCTTGTTTTTCAAGGTGAATGGGACCCCAGGTCAGTCAGAGCCGGAACTTCTTATCCAAATCCGGGGAAAATTATAACAGTGATTTCTTTTGGTATAGAGAAAGATAAAAACAGTGGTGATCTTCCTCCAGTCGTCATTGAGTTTCCAGAGATGTTTCCTTCTGACTTCTCTGGTATGCCAATGGTAAGGGAGATGAATTTTTCAATTGAGTTAATTCATGGTACTTAACCGGTTTCTATCCCTTTTTACTGAATGGCTCTAGCCGAATTAAAAGAACTAAATTATCAGTTGGACGATCTTCTATGAGAATGGTTTTATACACCCGAGTGTGTCACCTTGGGCAGCACCAGTTCTCTTTTCCAAGAAGGCCGATGGTTCTCTACGCTTAGGTGTTGATTATCGAAAGCTCAATCAAGTTATGATAAAGAACAAGTATCTGTTAACACGAATTGATGATTTTTTTGACCAATTGAAAGGGGAAAAGTGGTTTTCAAAAATTGAACATTGATCTGGTTACCATCAGTTGAGGATAGAAGAATCTGACATTCATAAAACTACCATTCGAAGTAGTTATAGCCATTATGAGTACCTTGTCATGCCCTTCAGCCTAAAAAATGCTCCTAGAGTTTTCATGGCCTTGATGAATCAAGTTTTCCATGAGTATCTAGATTCTTTTGTGGTAGTCTTTGTGGATGACATCCTTTTACACTCCAAGTCTGAGGAGGATCATGTGCTTCATCTGAGAACAGTTCTGGGTCTTTTAAAAAATCACCATCTTTATTCCAAGCATTAAAAGTGCGATTTTGGGATCTAGGAAGTGAAATTATTGGGGCATGTGTTGTCAGAGCAAGGAATATTAGCTGATCCTAAGAAGGTGAAGGCTGTTATGACTTGGGAAAAACCACAGAATGTTTTCAAGATTCGGATCTTCTTGGGATTAGCAGGATATTATCTTCTATTTTTTAAAGACTTCTTATAGTTAGCTTCTCCAATGACTACTCTGACTAGAAAGGGAGTTATGTTTTCCTGGAATGACAATTGTCAGAGTTATTTTGTTGAGATAAAGTGTATTTTGACTACTACGCCAGTGTTAATTCTTCCAAAGGCTGGGGCTGGTTATGTGGTCTTATGTGATGCATCGGGTTCAGGTTTGGGATGTGTCCTTATGCAAGGTAATCTTGTTGTATCCTATGGATCTTGTCAGCTTAAGCCTCATGAGAATAACTAGCCTACCCCTGACCTTGAACTTGCAGCTGTAATTCATGCACTTAAGTGTTTGATACATTACCTTTATGGAGAAAGGTTTACTGTGTATTCAGAACACAAAATTTTGAGTTATATCTTCTCTCAAAAATATTTGAATCTCCACCAAAGGTGTTGGGTGGAGTACCTATAATCTTCCAAATTTTACATTGCCTACACCCCGTGGAAAGGGAATGTAGTTGCAGATGCAATAAGCAAGAATAATCCATCACAGGATGTGAAAGAATCTCCAGAAGAGTGGAGTTTTATGGCTATTTTTGCTTCGTTGTATATTGGAGTTCATTGCAAAGGGAATGAATTTTCATTAGCCAGTGTTCAGTTGACTTCTACTCTCCTTGAGTTAATTATTTAGGAACAACAATTGGATGATAAATTCCATGTCAATAGGGACCATATTTTTTAAGGGGAGACCGACACCTTGTGGTCGTTCTCCAAAGAGGGTGTTCTGTGTTATCAAAACTATTACGTTGTGCCATTATCGGAAAGGAAGGATGTGATGAGGGATTGGCATAACTATTAGTGGGATATGCACCCTAGGTCCACGAAGACGTTATGTGATATGCGGTGACAGTTTTGGTGTCCAGGTATGAGATGAGACATTGCTGAGTTTTTATCTCATTGGTGTACATTCTAGTAGGAGAAAGCCGAGCACCAGAATCCTTCGGGTTTGCTTCAACCCCTTCCAATACCTACATGGAAGTGGGATGAGATCTCAGTGGACATTGTGGTGGGGTTACCTCAAACCTAGAGGAAGAAGTATGTGATATGGGGTTTGATCGACAGATTGACCAAGTCAGCTCACTTTATTCCTATTCATGATACAACCAAAGTTGAGTAGTTGGGAAATATCTATGTGAAAGAAATTGTTCATTTGCACGGAGTTCCATCTACAATAGTTTCTGATAGGGATCCTCAGTTTACTTGTTGCTTTTGGAGAGGCCTTCAGGAGGCACTAGGTTCTCAGGTCCGTTTGAGCACAGCCTACAATCCACATTCAGATGGCCAGACAGAGAGAGCCATTCAGATCCTTGAGGACATGCTCCATGCTTGTATTCTCTACTTTCGTGGATCTTGGGATGATCATCTGGGGTTAGATGAGTTTTCTTATAACAATAGTTATCAATCTATGATTAAAATGGCTCCTTTGGAGGCATTTTATGGACATTCGTATAAATCTCCCTTATGTTGGTCGGAGATTGGTGAAGGTTCTTTTGTAGGACCGAGTATGGACCAAGAGATGACATCTAAGATCCAGTTGATTCATAAGAGAATGATGACATCGCAAAGATGGTGCAAGGCTTATGATGACCGTCGCCATAGAACTTTACAGTTCTCAGTTGGTGACTAGGTGTTCTGGAATGTTTCACCCCGATTAGGTCATCGACGGCTTGATAGGCATGGGAAGCTTGCTCCTTGTTTTTTTGGGACCTATCAAGGTTATTGGTCTTGTGAGGAATCTTTCTTACCATCTAGCTCTACCACCAAAACAGACGTCGATGCATAACATGTTCCATGTATCATAGATGTGAAAGTATCTCTCTGATCCATCTCATCTTGTGAGCTGGAGTGATCATGAGATTTAACCAGATTTATCTATAACTGAACGAACAGTCAGGGTTACTGATTCTGAGACCAAGGTACATTGTGGGAGAACGATACCTCGGGTCCGTGTACTATGGTAGAATGGTTCTGATTCTCATGAGATATGAGAAAGGTAGGCACTAATGAGAGATTAGTGGCCTCATCTTTTTGACATGGAGGTTTTTTCATAGGCTTTCTGGGGGCAGAAAGATCGTATGGTGGGGAGGTTGTAACATCATGTTACGTTTTAAGGTAATTTTTGATGTTTCTAAGTACATCTATTTTGGATTAGTGACTAGGCGGAGTGTTTGGGTGAAATTTTAAGAAAAACAAAAAGGTAATGGCTTGTGCACGGTTAGCACACGGTTTAATAAACCGTGTGATCAAACCGTGCTAACCTAGCAGCACTAGACAGTGGGGTACGCACATTGTGTGCATGATTTTGTAAATCGTGCGACTAAACCGTGTGGACAAACAACCCTTGACAATGATATCCGTAGTGTGTGTGCACGGTTTGACAAACCGTGTGGACAAACTGTGCGATCACTTAAAGGAGATCCTTAAATTGTGGATCTCTCTCGATTTTTCCACTAAGTTCCTCGTTTTTCCTCTTAAGCGGCCATAACTTAGGATTTGTCTTCTCCTAAGGCTAGAGAAGGTTCTTCCATCGTTCTGGAGGTGATTCAAAGGCTCCTCTCGGTGATTCGATGCCGGATTCTTGAGGTATGTGGTTGTTCTTCATCGTTATAGATTGCTTTCTTAGACCTACTTAGATCTACTTCTCATCTTCCCTCAGTTTCATAGATCTACACCCGTTATGTGTAGATATAAGTGTGTGGTACCATTTTTGATGAGTTTTGGTCTTGATATTTATAGAAGAAGAGATCTAAGGTGGGTTCTTGAAGAAGCAATCTAGTTTTGTTGAGCGTTCCTGACCGTGATGGTCTTGGTCAAAACCTTCAAGGTAGGTGGTCCCATCCCGACATTCCAAATTGATTAACATTGTATTTTCTTGGTTTATTTCAATTATTGATTTAAATTACATTTCTCAAGTTTCTTTCAATTAAATTGATAAAAACTTGATTCCATTGAATCGAGATATTTGAAATGTTTTTGGCATATAAATCAAGAAAACACAAATTCCATTGAATTGGGTGTGTTTTTGGAAAATTTGCCGATTTAAATTGTGGATTTTATGGATATGTTTTCAATTAGATTATTGAATTTAATTGTGGAAATGAAATGTGTAATTATGAGATTGATTTTGAATTGATTTCAAACTTCTGAAAATTTCTTGAAATGATTTGATAGAAACCCATTTGTTTTATCTTGTGAAAGAAGGAAGTTTTGAAAAAAAACCTATTTGGGATTTAAATGGAATGAAAATGGAACTTTTTAAAAGGATGAATGGGATTGATTGTATTTTAAGCAATTTTAAAATTGTTCTCCCATCGTGTAAGAGTTATTGCAAGACTTAGGTAGTTAGTGAGTTATTTGGATACACTCTATGCTATGACAACGTTCTAAAACATACATGTGGCGGGTCACATCCCGATGGTTTGGTGACGAGTCTCCTTTTTCCATTGTCATAGGGACGTGTGTATACACATCTTGCTGAGATCACATAGACAGTGTAGAATCCTATAAATAGTTAATACTGTCAAATCTTTTGGTAGATGACCATGTTTCTCACTTGTTTATTTATATTTGAGATATAAATGTATGCCAATGTTTTTTAACAGCTTTACATTCCTGATGAATTTTATATAAACTGTTTTATATAAATGTATTTCTTAAGCTATTGTTTTAGAAATATCCCGTCATTTGAAAAGCCTCTGCATAAAAAATATTTATTTCCATCATTTGAAAATGTATAACATGTTTTGTTAAAATATGATTTTGAGTTTCCAGACTAGTTTATTTGAAAATGGAAAGCTCTTCTTTGGATAATCTATTTTTGGAATCTATTACGGATTCTTTGGTGGTATCCTACTGGGCTTAGGCTCAAACCCTACTTTTTCCTTCGGGTGTTTGTAGACTTTATTCTTCTAGGATCGAGAAAAGGGAAGGGACCTCTTGGTCTTGGATCCAGTTGTTGATCTTTGGACTTGGTGAGTTGTGACCGTAGGGAACTTGGGGATGTTTTTACCATCATTAGTACTTGGGTTGTAGTACTTTGGGCTTTCTGTGCCTCTTTGTTTTCTATTACAATGCTCCCAATAGAGTTTCTTTGTTATGCATATTGTTTGTTTCACTCTTGCATCCGCGTCCTTGTGGAAAATTCATTCCCACTTGTATGTTGTACGATGGCAGGTGCTAGTCGCCGACCCGTGGGGATCGGGAACGGCCTTCTGGCTATGTCAGGGCCGGATCGGTTATTGAGTTACCAGGGTACCCGGGCTAGTTCGTGACAAACTGAAACCCTATAGAACTCCATTAGAAAGCTGGAGATCCCATTACATAATATTGAAAGGAGAAACAATAGAATAAGGATAGTAAAAAACACAAGAACACATGTATATCATGAATTCTATCAAAGACGGATTGAAACTTGTTGCTTGTACCAAAATAGGGGGTGTTCATACAAAAAGAAGAAACATCAAGGGGAAATGATCCAATGATTAAGGTTCGATCACACCAATCCAATGGTAAAAATAAATGGTTTGATTGTCTTGCACTAGGGAACAATAATTTCGAACAAGGGAGGAAGATGTCTCGTCCATTTAGAAGATTTAAAGGACCAGTGGTTTAAGATACACTATATTTTCAATTAAAATCATATCGCATTAAGCCAAATAGTTTAACCAAGTAAAGGAATAATTATCCTTTAAAAAATTAAGATCAGAGTACTGGGATTTCAATAATCATTAAATCCCTTTAAACAAAGCCTAGATAGCATTTTTTTCAAAGAAAACGGTAAATGGGTGAACTATGGAATGATGGAATCAATGTACACCTAAGGAAAACTGGAAACATTTTACACCACCTGATGGTAAGAAAAAATATGAAAATACCGATTATGATTGTATAAATAACTCACTAACGCTGAAGGTATAGATGACTCACTGGAACCGACAATAAAAATGACTCACCTACACTGATAGTAAAAATGAATCACCAACAATGACAATAAAAAAGAATCGCTGACACCGAAAGTACAAATGACTAACTGAAGCCAACAATACAAGTGATTCACTGATTACATTATTCACTTTTTTCTCACCGATTATTCTATTCAAAAAACTAGAAACACTATTAAAAAAATTGTAAATTTGGAAAAGTGATGGGGATATTTCACCTTGACCTCCCAAAACACCCAGGACACTAGACTTTTTGCAATGTAATGGACCATAGAGGACTGAGAAGTTACAAAAAAAATTATTTTTATAATCAATCTTCACTAACTTCATCTTGATCTCATCATTTACTATATTCATCCCTAACACCCATGTGATAAAATTAAAATGTTATATGGAAAAAGTTTATATAAGTGACGTAGAAAACTAATTAGTATACCGTATAGTCCTTCTATGATAGTGATATCATATAAATGTGTTTTGCATTATTATAAAATAATATTGATCACAAATAATAATTTATATAAAAATTACATCATCATAAATTAAAACTATTTTTTCATCGAACACTTTAAAAGTAAGATTAAATGAAAATAAAATTTATATGGAGTTCATTGAATACATGATAATTGATCGAAAACATTTTCTTTATATCATAATTTGTTACCCTATATAGAAAAAACGTTCTTTAAACCAAAATAATTGTATAATAACATTTGAAATAAAATGAGTTAATTTAGTGATCATAAACAATATTAGAAAATTCATTTAAGAACCCTAGGACATAGTTCACCCTAGGACATAGTTCACCAATGAGTTATCTTTTCAATATTTTTTGTTTTATGACTATATAATATTACTTTTACATTTGACGGTTATTCACGTGATATATTTGTATGTAAACTGTATGTATATTCCATTTAATAATTTTTATGGCCCATGTTACCTTTATATGTTGTATGATTCTTTCTATAATCATTATGGTAATATTTTTGTTTCAAAAATGGTATGCAATGAGATTTTATTTAGTGAAGTGTTTTTCCTAATTAATATTTGTGAGAAGAATTTCTTTTTGATAATGTATTCATGGTTTTCATTTAATTCAATTACTAAATGTTTTATGTATTTATGTATCCCTTAATGAAATTTTTATGATAATCCCATGTTTTTAATTTTCATCACAAAACATTATTAATAATAGAGTCATGGATGGTTCAAGAAAACGATATGTTGTTAAAACATGAAACGATGTCATGTTTGATATTAAATAGTTTTTATAGGAAATGGATAATGGGTAGAAGTGACTAATTATAATATTAAAGTTCTTATTAGTCAGTTATAATTTAATTCCCTAACTATATAAACCTAAAAAGATCATCAATGAAAATTAAAGTCAAATTATTATCTTATCTACGGACTGAGTAATGTTTATGGATGTGGCCTTATAGTTGGTATCATAGGTATATTTTGATAACATTGGAGTATAGGGTGTTATTTATGAATAAGTGAAATATTTTATATAACCACAATGGTATTCATTTTAGAATGAGTAATAGTTATTTAAGATAAATTGAATGAGTTTAAGATGACATTAATAAGAATATTTTAGTGTTTACCCTCCTCATAATAATTTACATGACGATTTAACAGATATAACCACACTAACCTTTCTCGTCTTAGTAAATGGATGGATCAAGAAGGAACCACAATAAGAATGGATGTGAAGGAAACATTTGTGGTTTTTTAAATAAGGAACTGAATAAAAATATAGCTATTATGGGAAAACTTCTGGTTATTCTAAACCAAAAATCACGAGTCATGATTGACCACTTGAACCTTGGGGATTTTCTAAGGCATCATATATGTTCAAAATGAATCCCAATGGATGTTCAAGAAATAATCATAAAGGTATGTATATTCAAAAATCAATGTGCCATGGGATATGGAAGGAAACCACTAAGAAAATACATCAACCAGATGGGAAGAATTAATAAATGTGGTAAAGAAGGTCCTACAGAAATAAGGTGCCTTGAAAAAAATGAATCTTTCAATTAACTACATGAAGGGAGGAGAAATTCTTTCTGAGGGATCAATTGAATATTTTAAATGTGTTTTGAAAGGTCATTATGAAAATACATGTCCTACGGAGATTTTTCCTGAATGGAATGTGGATAGAAACATCATGAATTAAGGTAATGTTATTATGGTTATTTTTTCTTATAACCATTTTTTTATTGATTAAAAGGATTGGTCATATTTTTTGTGTTATCACAATGATATAAAAATAATCATGATTCGAGCCAATACTGATGAGGAGTAGGAGACCACCATGGAATGGATTCTCCCTGAATCATATGGTCAGGAATTTAAATCATCATTGAATTTTAACGATTCCAAAACATAGAAGCATGTAAGGTTAAATAAAATGGATAAAAAATAAGATATTTCCTTTCCTTTGAAAAATATTTAGACTTGTAGAGGAATCCAAATATCAAATGACGATTATAGAGGAGGAGAGTTACTTGTCTCCACATACATTAAGAACATTTTTTTCATTTAAAAAACTATTCCCATTGAATGAAATTAAAAGGAAAAAGGTGTTTATTATACACCGTAAAATGAAAGAGGTGTATATTATCAAAATATGCCTCAATAAAAGGATATTTCGATGAAGTCCCATTCCTTGAGTCTGGCTTGTCACATATGTTCTTTTTTTCATCCTATGTATAGGGTAACTTCTTTTTATATGATCCAAAAGCCTTTCTTAAATTTACTTCTGCCCAAGATAATGTTCTAAGAATAAGGAAGGGATTTAGGGAACTTATTTGGGTAAAAAATGGAAGAGCCAAGGGCCATGAAAGATGTGAGTTATTCTAGTAGATGTGGTAGAGATTTATAATAGGGAGGAAGGGCACATTAGGAAAATCTAGAAATAATTATATATTATAAATTTAATTTTGATTTCAAATGTTTCAATACACATTTCAATATATGATATGTCAATGTTGGTTCTAATACCCATCATCCAATAAATTTTATACATGATTGGAATATTTTTTTATCCTCAGATTTATTGTTTGACCCTTATTTTACATCAAAATTTTATGGTTTATTATTATAAATTGGTACTTGTAAATTTTATGGGTTGATACGTGTAAACCAATGACAGGTGGTTACATGATAAACCAAATTACGGGGGTTTCGTGATAAACCAGTGGAAGGTGGTTACATTATAACCTCGAATGCATTGGTTGTGGAAGTCGGTCTTATGGATATTCTATTTAGTGATATTTTCGGAAGTAAATCATATGGTTATTCCATTTATATATGTTTATGTCCCGTGTTATCAGTATATTCCTTATATTGATTTCTATGGGATATATTGTAATCTTTTGTTTACAAAATTGATAGGAAATGAGCATATATTCAGTGAAGTGTTTTGATACTTTTTAATGGTGAAAAGTATTACATTATGATATAGTATTCAAGGTTTACATGTTATCACAAGACTAACTGTTTTCATTATTTATGTATCCATTACATATATTTTTATGTTCATCATATGTTTTGAAATTATTTTCACAATAATTAATGAATAATAGAGTCATGGATGGGATCAGGGAAATGTTATGTTGTTTTAACATGGAATGATGTCATGTTTTATTTTTATGAGTTCTTGTTTTATAAAAAATTGATAGTGATTAGATGTTTCTATTTATAATATTCGAGTTGTTATGTATCATTTAATACCTAATTCAATAAATCTATAAACCTAAAATGATCCTCGATGTTAATTGAGGTAAAATTATGGACTTATCTCAAGATTAAGTAATGTAAAAGGCTGGGGCCATATAAATACTTCCTCTAGAAAAGAGAGACCAAGAAATATGTTGGTCATCTAGAATAACACATTTTGGGTTTCAATATAAGAGAATAGTAAATAGAATTGAATATTTAGAGATGTAAGAAAATGAAGTTATAAATATTTATATATATTGTTTAGGAGAAATCACTACTATTTTATTTATTATGAAAATTATATATAGATATATCATAATGTGTTAAATCTGAATCATTCCCAAAAATTTAATGGTATAGTTGCAATGGTAATATTTTAATAATATTATTATGCATTTCAATTTAATATATATATATATAAAATCCTTCCTTCTAAAATAAAATCATATTAAATAATCTAATTTAATAAATTTCAACCTCAAAAATCCAATTATAGGACAGTAACTATATTTTGGACATTTTAAAACACATTTTTTAAATCTCGTAAAGTAAAAGTGATAAATCAAATCATCCACTTCAAATTATTGAAATAAAAATAAAGTGATTACAGGGAAAACACATACATGGATCCAAAAAGGATATAATTAGTGGAATGTAAAAATATATACATGGATTACAATGTAATGTGATAATAATATTGTAGAGTGAAAATGAACATTGATCACAAGAATGTGTATGATTATGAGGATATTATTGATTGAAACACCAATAAAAAAAATTCCTCCAAAAAGGACCACAAATTCATCTAAAAAATGTAACATGATTTTTTAATGATCATTTTCAAAAATATGAGGAATTTCATTACCATATAAACTATGAATTTATAGAAATACATTAGACTAAAAAGCATAATTTTAACCATTAATCAATTTCAACCACAATCGAATCTTTTAATGTAATGAAGAGTATTAAAGAAGAATTTTTCTTTCCTAAAGAACCAAAATAATCATAAAACATATCATATTATTCTAAAAAATTATAACAACCCAATAGTCATATCATTATTATTTTAAAAAATTAAATTTTACGAAAAGGGTCATAAAGTTCCTAAATTTTATAATCCATCCTAAGAAAAAATAATACAGTAATCATGAAAAATTATACAATATCACTATATGTTTAACTCTATTCATTTTTTAAAAATATATCCATAAAAAATGATCAAAAAAATATATTTCCTTGATTGAAGCATAATGATCATAATGATTTCGTCAATTATTATTCTGATATTACCGTAATATTTATCTCCAATCGAAATTAGTCACTTATAATGTCAGACAAAAAAATAGGCCATAGTTGTATAAAATCACATATATTCTAATAATTTATATCATTTAGCTGAATCATCAAAAAAAAATATTTAAACTATATTTGATTAAAAATTATAATTAAACATTTTATCAAATAAAAAAATTCCATAAGATTGTGTATGAATAAATCAGATAATGATCCCTAAAATAATTCTCTTCCTAAAAACTAATATTAATCAATTAATCACCAAATCCATTTTTAGTGCCATGGTTATGTATCTAATAAAACATTTCTTCCCAAGAATAATTTAATCACTATATTTCAAATTATATAATATAAAACAATATCATTCTAACTTTGAGATCTCATAGTTTATTTTCATGAATTCCACCCATATATCCCTTTAGTTGCGGGTTCAACAATAATAGACTTTTAAGATGTGAAGAACAATCTCCATACCTTTGATTTCTCATCTTAAAAAACAATATTCTTATAATTTAGGTAATTTTTCCAAAATATGATAATTCTTGTCAAAAAAATAATCACATATATTTTAATAATGGTTTAATACATAATGATTATCTCATTAAATTCATATTACATTCCCATATTACGAACAAAACTTTTGTGAATAAAATCCCCATTTTAAATATAATGAATACGTGTACCTCAATCCAAAAAATTGAATCCAAACATATCATTAAAAACCTAAACATCTGAAAACATTCAACAAAAAAATGTAGTTCTTAGTCCATTGATCATACGACCAGCCTAAAACATGAAAATCCATTATTTTATCCCTAACACTTATGTTAACCATAATTTAACATATAAAAATATCTTATGTTTTCTAGAATATTCATATGATAAAAACTATAAATAGCTGACATTAAATAATAAATAATATTAATTTTTTATTAATCTTTAATTACAGTACATTTCAAAATCATTCTGTGTTATAATTTTTTTCAATTAGTCCATCACTCAAATTTAAATAAATTTATCACTACAATGTGGGATTCTCCACATAGTATCCATATTTTCCACATAATTTTATTATTATATATCATGATTTATTTTGACTAAAAATATTCACAATTTTCTATATAACCTCATCCTTTACATAGTAATCCTTAAAAACTTGTAATTTTTTTAAACGTGGGTATAGAAAAAATCTCACTTATTGAAATATAAAAATAAGGAATAGAATTTTTATTTCATTTCAAACCCCTAAAGTCTAAAATGTGAGTTCTGCATTTCCATAAATATATTGAGATAAAATAATAATCCAGGTACACATATAGTAGCTTTACTTAAAAATGTTTGATGAAATATTTTATAAGATGAAATAAATTGACACTCACAGTCATTACGGTTTTAAAGAAAACATGGGGACCAATTACAATTTTTTCATAAGAACATAATTTTTAACCCTGAATGGGAATAAATAATTATAAAAAGTTTGAATTAGTTTTACCTCTAATATAAAATTATTTTAATTGAAATTTATTATAAATAATATAATATTAATTTTTGTTCATGGTGATATCAAAATAATATCACAATAGAAAATTGAATTTTCTAAATTGTAAAATTCAATCATTATCATTGTTTAATAAATTTGAGGTATATAATGGACCCACCCATCCTTGGTTTGTAATGTGGGATCTTTTCCATTGTTTATAATGGAACCAATTGTCCTCAGTTTACAAATGGTCCACATTTCCATTGTTTTTAACTAAACCACATGTCTATAATATATAATTGGACAATCCTCTTTCCTAAAAAATTCCCAAGACCAATAAAAATTCCACAACACATGAAATCATTTATAATCATAATAATAGTAATTTTATTCATAAGAAAATGATTTCAAATATTTTAATATCTACTATATATAGAATCCTTTTTGAAAATTAATAGAAAAAAAGAAGGAGGTTTTTCCAATGAATAAAAAATTATTTATCATAACGGAATCAAAAAACAAAATAATTGGTTTGGAAGGGGAAATCCCTTGATTCAATATTCATTAAAATGTGATGATTTATTTTTATTTTTGTCAAAATTCACTGAATAAAATATGTAAACAACAATGTTATTTGAAAACCAATATAATGAATAAAAAAGAGATATAAATTTATCTTCATAATCAAATAATATATATATAAATACATCGATAAAATAATTTATTGAATATATAAATATATTTTAATAACTGTAAAATAAATCAGGAAATCGTTTTAAAAGATTTTTTCAATGTAATGTGTCATCCACCTATAGTATAACTAATCATATACATTCCATATCTTATTTAATAATTAACTTATGATATTTATTTACTTTTTTAATACGTATTTTCAATTTTATTATTACATTTAACTTGCTATACTGAATTATATATACTATTAAGTTCACATTTGATATTTCTACAATATCCATCTCATATGTCAAAAAAGTATTCAATATGTTCTCTATTTTCAAAGTGTAATTTTTTTTTAAAATATTATATAATAAAAATAAGGATGTTTTTTAATTTTTTGGAATCCAAACATGTTTTATGGTTACAAAAAATGAATTATGTCAAAATCAGGTAGAGGGGGGTCGTAGATAAACAATAATTATGTTTTCATACATGAATTATATTTATAGGGATAACATATGTTTTATTTTATAATTATAAAAATATCAATATATCATAAATATAATATTATATGATTTAATGAATTATTATATATAATCTATTTTTTTTGTGATGAAAAATAATAACATCGCTTCATGGAGGTGGTATTCAACAATTACATACATATTTTATTATCAGTATTAAATGTATTTAAAGGTAATAAATTATGTGATAAAATATCATTGAATCTTGATAAATATTTCATTTATATAATATAAATATTTTAAATACATTGTTATATCCATCGGTTGGATCGAGTGATGGAAAATAAATTAAATTGGTTCGCAAGCTCATAGTCTGTCACACACATGATTGATGTTTTCATTTTTTATTTGATAGATAATAGATATGAATATTATCTATTAAATTAAAATATTAAAATATTAATGTTATTATAACATTATGGTTGAAGAATATTTTATTTTATGTGGAATAATAAATAAAACAAAAAAGATGGTTAAAAGTTAGACCTCTTCTGCAAACAATCTCAATTTAGTTACACCGTAAAACCTCTAAGGATAGTATGATTACATTATAATGAAATAAATAATGATTTGAAGGATTAGATAAATTTAAATTACTAGTAATTGTATGATATATGCTACTCAAATTGTGTGTGGACAATAGGAGAGGAATGTCTCTTCACCAAGAGTGTAGAGGGAAACACTTTGACTAATATAAAATATTAAACTATTATTAATTAATATTCTCTAATAAAAGGGAAAAAAGTATATCACTATAATATATTTTATGGATGTTTTTATGGAATTCATATAAAAATATTTTTTTTATGTTTACATTAGTATGTTACCCATATATATTTGTTTATAAATGTGTTAATCCTTTTTGAAAAATTTGAAAATTGTGATGTTTGTAAAATTTGGCAAAAGACACATACTATAAAAGGAAAACTAGAACATTAACGGACCATGGATTACATTTAATAAGAAATACCAATCATATGTACAATGATAAAAAAATATATAATTTTTTATTTTCATCTTCAAAATTTATGTTAAATAATAATACATTCGAATTATATTACACTTTTCATTTTTAGGATCATGTGTTTTGTTGTTAATCTAATTGAAAAAATATTGTATCTCTATTGCATAAAAATATATGTTAATTATTTCATCCATAAAATTATAAAAAAGGCACCATGAAAAAAAATCTATATTAAATATATGTATTCCAAATGTAAAATAACTTCTATTATTCTCTATATAAAGTTTTTTATAAATTAAAAAAATAAAAGTGAATATTATGAATTTATCTTTTTCCTAAATATAATAAATGTAAAAATCAAATTCATATTGAACAAATTTTTTATATTTTTTAAACATATAGGTGATGGACTAACATAAATCGTACAATATGATAAATTCATGCGTTATGGTCCTTTTTTAGTAATTATCATTGATTTTTTACTATTAATTACATGATATAACCATAATGTGGTGTAAATTATTTACTATTGATACTATTCATAAGGAACCAAAAATTTAATGCAAATATTTATAAAATCTATAACTCCTAATCTAATATATTTAATTTATATTTCATCATTAAATTCATTGATGTTGGATTATTTATATTGATATTATAAACCCAAAAAATTATGAAATGTAGACCTTTATAAAAATACCTTTAAAGTATCAAAATGTTATTATAATAAATTAAACCATAAAATTTATTATAATAATTAATTAATATATTTGAAAACATGTGACAAGATTTACTTTGGAAACATTTAAAATATGAAATAGTGTAAATATTTGAGATAAAAGTACAATTTTCATGGAGAAGATGCATTTTTCACTATTACTGGTAACACCAACCTTTTCATTACAATTCCCAACAATTCAATCTAATACCATTTTAAAATATTGTTTTCAAAAAATGATATTCTTTTTATAAATTGATAATTATTTATGATCCATAAATTAATTAGAATATTTACTCATTAAAATCAATAAAACCCATCTTCAATGAAAAAATATTTTCGACGAATAAATTCACATAGTAAATATTGAGTGCATATTTATTAATAATTAATAAAATGTTTTTTAATTATTCGTTCCATTTTATATATTTCAAAATTCATTTAACTCAATTTGTTCTTCTAAAATCAACTATAATCTTATAGATGACAATTTTAAATAATAATACATCAATGTTTGTATTAGTTTTGGTGTTTCATAGAGACACACTATTAAAATATTTGGTGATTATATCATACCATTCTATATGGAAACACTATATGAATTAAATATGCGTATCCAAATAATCAAATATATGGTTGTTTATATATAATCTATCAATGTAACTGCTAAATAATTTACAAGAACATATATACAATCATAAATATCATTAAAAGGGATGTAAATATCATATAAAAATAGAGAAATATAGCCTATGTTCAATAATAAATAACCAAATTTAAAATATTAATCTATATTATAATAAATATATAATAATTTTTAATACATTTCCCCATGTTAGTAGAATTTTTTTTGAAGATCATCCAATTTGAAATATGTATAATTTGATGTTCACATGGTAAAGATAATTAACGATGAAAATAAGTCAATAATAGAATAGTAATATCATAAACGTTTATAGGGATGATTTTAATGTGTACAAATAAACAAAACATCACTGTACCAAAAGATCCCATGGATGATGTTGAGGAAGATGAAAAACACCCATTTAAAATCATTCATGAAGAACACCACCCAATAATGGATGGGGACTAATATTAGTTGGTACTATGAGATTCATAACAAAAAATATAAATATATTTTGAGAATAGTAAACATTAATACCTAATACATAATGTGGGAAAATATTAAAAAATTAATAGGGAAATCAATGTGTATACAAAAAATAGATTTTACCAATTATTTTTAGCATTAACATTATTGTTCATATTATATGCCACAACAAAAAGTGTTTTACAATAGGTGAATCAAAAATTATTTTAAATATATTAATTTTTTAAAATAATATTCCATAAACTGACCGTTAAATTTTTTAAGCATCATCTTGGAGAACCATAGAGAGAATGAAAAATATTTATATAACATTATTTGTATTGAAATGTTAATTTCAAAATTTGGATTATAAAACATGATAAAATTAAATACTAGGGTGAGAAAACGCATCCTAATATGTGATAAATATTTATCAAATAGATTATGTGGTAGGAATATATATATATATATAATAATTATTATTATTATTAAATAATAATATATAATACAATTAACGGGATGAATGTACAATCTTATATGAAATATGGTAACTTGATGATCATAACAGAATGAAAAACAATTATGTAAAAAAAACCAAGGATGGGGTGAACACATTAGATAAAAGAAATTTTAATATAATATCATGATGAGAAATAGAATTTTCCTTAAATTAAAAGGATATAATTTCAATAAAAATCATGGGATAGTCAATTGATAAAACTCTATAAAATTGAATATTCTGTATAACAAGTAACATATCTAAAAGATTCCTAATTTAAATAAAAAATGAAAATAAGATTATAGAAATAGTCAAATAAAAACCAATTTATTGAGAAATAATATAATTTATCATAAAATAACAGAATAAAAATATAATTTATTATATGATATATATATAAAATGTTGTATATAAAAAATAATTTTTCTTGATCCTTTTCTAGATGCCATCCCAACAGCAACCCGACCTAATACGAGACATCACCCAAAAGGCGTTCTTATTCCCCATGGGCTAACAAATATAGTTGTGCATCAATCTAATAATGTTAGGAATGGTTTTTTCTTATTTAATCTAGGATCAAAAAACCAAATGAACCCTCATCCTATTAAATAATAACTAAATATCCGTAAATAAAATCTTGATCATGATACAAAAAATGATTATCATGACAAAATAGGATTACAAAACAATAACCAAACAAAAATAACATGACCTCCAAATGAACTCTTAGTCACCACCAATTGTAAGAAAAGCCGGATACAAAGGAATAATCGTGGGAGAAACCATACCCTTCACAATATCTTAGGTCTACCAATTCAAAGTTGACCGATTAGGTTTTGAGATTAAACAACTCAATAGGTAACCAAAACAGATCCCATGCATTTCATTTACAGAAATACCCCACAAACACAGGTTTGAATTACCTTAGTAAAACAATACATTTAATCATTTATTACATGTAAACAAATAATTAAATACTTGTCTTTTTTTTAAAAATTGATGCATTTCTCTTATCAAAAAGAGATGTACTATTCAAAATCCATCTCATAGGGATACCCATAGTATAAATCTATACAAAGTAAACAAAAGGGGTTGGGTTGAATTCAAGGGAATCCAATCCCACAATCATAAATAGTAGGGGTAAAAACCAAATGGGTAGAAGAAATATAAATATTATATAGATAGTAATAATGGGAATTTAACAAGTATATAATGGAAATTCATAAATGTACTCCGTTCGAAATCAGATTCCTTCATATGGTGCAACTCCACAGATTATAACCAACTAGGAACACTAAAACAACAAATAAATTTGCATGCCCCAGCTGGACCAATCAAGTCCAGTGTATACAAACCCAAATAATTGAGTTCTAAATGAAATTGTAACTCGACCCTATAAATTATTCTTAGGAATCTGATGATAATAATTATACTCAATAAAGCAAGGTATAGATACCACAACCAAAAATATTCTCATGAACATAAAACTAGAGAAGCATTTATCATAGGGTTTAATATACTCAATAACATCGACTTTCCCATCACGAGACACTATTTCCAACCACATATAATGGTCTAGTGGACTCCAAAAATAATACAAGTCATCAGGAACATATCTAAAAACACATTTTAATCCAAACCAAACATATCCAACAATTATAGAATACATGAAACCAACCAATTTCTAAAATCAAAAACATATTCCATATCAATATAAAATACTATCCAAACATTCACATTACCAACATTTTCAATCCATCTTACAAAAAATTACATGATTGACATAGATAGAATACATCACATTTGTTCCAAAACCAGTTTACAAAATTTTAGAATGTGTCAAACTTGAATTCATATCAATTCACATAAAATCAAATTTTCTAATACATCATAATGTTACCACCATGAAATTGATATTTCATATATAAATGCATTTTCAGAGCCATTATCACATGGTTTACCATGTAAATGTGTAATCCCAATCACTTTGAATATCCTTTATAAAAAACATTGTATCTAAACCAACACAACTAGACATACATAAATGTCAAACCATAAAATTCACACATTTCCACATATAAAACGCATCTCACCACACAAAAATATCCCCAAAACATAACCATTATTGAGAACATCCCAAAAGCACATCCTCTCACATTAATGATCAATTGAAATTTTATTAAACAACTTTTTTACGTTTTCTTCAAGGAATAATTAATGAAACCATTTCTGAAACTATTTTGTGGTCATTTTTCATCATAAAAACAAAATTAAATACAACAAACACTCCAAAATATGGAAGAAAATATTTTTTAATCATTAAGAATAAGTTATATCAACAATAGAATGTACCATAAGGGAAATTGATGCCAACATCAACCTGAATGACATGTAAATTCAACCAAAATTAGGGATATGGATGAACCAAACGTAAGAAAAAATCTACACACCATAACATAAATGAAATCGAACCAAACATCATCCCTAAAACATTGATATTGACTGATAATGTATCCCCATCATGAAAAACAAAGTACTCAATAGTGGAGTAGAGGGGGAAGAATAATTCAATAAAAACACCAATGAAAATAACCATATACCCATGAAGAAACTTAAATGGTTGAAATAAATCAAGGGAAGAGATGATAGGAGGACCCCCATGGTGTTCCTAGGTCAAATAGTGGAGGAAAATTCAAAATTGGTTTCAATATATTGGATATGAAAAAGATTTATTAATTTCTTTTAATGGCCTCATCAACTCGCATGTTTAGCAGCCCTGTTATCCAAACGGTGGGCCAACAGTGTGGTATCCACAAAAAAAATTAATTTTCTATATGGTTTCAATGGAATGGGAACATCGTTCCCCCTAACAATGCATCAAATTTTCATTATCAATTGTGAATCCCAAAATCAACTTTTCACCAAGGACATTAAAATTCAAACCCAGAACTGATCACAAACCACAAACAAAATATCCTATGCCAATAATGGAATAAAAATAATAGAGTTACAAGGTATAGTTGTGACAGTTATCTGCACTAAAAATAATTTTAACCCCATAAAAGCCAACTAAGAAGATTATAACCAAATCTCAATCCAAATATAATAGTTCTGAAAACCCTAGGAACTATAGGGTGACATTCCCCAACATAAGTGACACCCAACCATTTATTGAGGAAAACACAACACAATGATCTATGGAAAAAATTATAGGGTTATTAACACAACAAGAACCTAACTAACCCACAACACAACCCTTGATCTTCTCAACATGGGAACTCCCAACAACACCACCTTCAAGAGACCAGTGTACGAAATCCTATCTTGAGCTAACACCAAATTTTCTAGACTTGATAAATAACCCCGCTACCAAAACTAGAAATTCCTCACTATAAACCACATCCCCACCATAAGTGGAAACCCAATAAAAGAAACTCTAATCCAGCAATTATCCTAAACGCATGCCACAAACATTGATTTCAACATGAACATATATCTCCAAAAAAGAACAAATATAATCCAATACCTACTCAATAATGGATAACCACATAAATATCAATATCCAAGGGAAAAAACGTGACTACAAGAAAGCATGACCACTGAGTCTCTTATGAATAACTCACAACAAGCATGAAACTACAATAAGAAACCTAAAATTTATCCACTCTAACATGAGATGCATGAATTGGTACAAGGTTACTTGTTATTGTGGTGATTCATAGTTTCATGATATAATTACTCCATGGATTATAAATAGTGATTTGACATCCAAAGAATACACTACCACACATTTAAGAGATGACATCCCCTGATCATGAATTCTTATTCTAGATACTCTTCCTACAAATCATATCTAGATTACCAAAGCGTCAAAAATGATGAAATATATTTAGAGGTTTGTGACAAGATGATTTCGATGGGCCATTATAACTACACTGAAATAATACTAGTGAGTGGTTCAACTAACAAGAATCTATAACTAATGCAAGATGATATTTTGAAATAGTTTCCTCTCAAACTCGCTTCTCACCAGATGGGGAACATTCATAAGCCCCACCAACCACGGAATACACCCCAATATCCAAATAATCAATGAAATCCACATCTACCAACTTCTCAATGTGAATATCATTGGAGGAGAGGGATCTCTGCTTGATACATAGACAATGACCACGAAGAAAAATAGGTTCTTCAACAGATCATGAAACGCTACCTCTAGGAAAACAATGATCACAACATAGGACTTCACTATCTTCTGGGCTTGTTAAATATTCAAGAGAACATTTAGTTTTAATTCCTTCACCTACACGGGTACAAACCATCAGATGAATGTGTTCTTGAACACCTCCCAGGTAATTCTAACTTGCATCAATGATGAAGACATCACATTCTATATTCCAAATATGGACACTCAATGAAAACTAGAACAACACACACTCTCATAACTATGGTGTTTCCCAATGAGCTAAAGACACTAAAAACTTATTCATGTCATTTTGTAACCTCTATGGGACAATGATCACCACAGAGGATTTTCATTAAATGAGGAAAACTAGAAACTTGGAAAGACCCCCTAGATACATTATAGACCTTTCTAGGGGGAATATTTTGAACTTAAAAGCTGAAAAACTCCACAATAAAGATCATTCCACAACATAAAAAAATGTACATCTCAATACAAAACTATAACACCATAAACGAAACTTCACAAGAATAATAAAAATACTACTTCTAAAACCACATTTTGGTTTCAATTCAAGAACCCACATTTTTCCATATAGACATTATAAATATTGAAATAAAATTTTCACAAAACAAGAACCCATATTTTAATTCATATACAATTCTTGGAATAATATACCTTTTTTAAAATAATTTTCGGATAGACAAGAGAAACAATTATTGTAAAATAATAAACCATGGGATCTTATGAACCACCATATTTGTGTCCATACCATATCACATATATCATTAATTAATAGATTTTGAGACGAAATTTCCATATAAACCCACACATATTTCAATGTCCAAAAACAATAGAAAGGGTCACACATACCACTTTATCTTTGTACCCATGTATTTACCAAAATTTCAATTCACCTTTTCTTTATATTATTTTAAATTTTTCAAAATTTGGAATCAATTTATATTTTAATAACCATTATTTTAAATCAAAAACCATTTGATGAAATAATTTCCATTTGAAGATACATTTTTTTTTCAAACCCTACATACACAATCCAGAAATACAAAATACAACTCACACCAAACTACTACAATAAGGAACTCATGGCCATTCCTAACATGTAAACATTGTTTGTGGACATTTCAACTATAAGAATTTACAACTACGATGACATAAACAAATTAATCAAACTCCAAATGGGTCTCCACTAACTATGATATCATAACATAGCACTATATCTTATCCTTTTTCATTCCTCTTCCATACAACCCATATTAAATTATTTTAAATCCCAGAATACCCTTGGAATCATGGGGAATATATTAAACAATTGTCCATAAAATCCTTCTCATACAAACATTCCAAGTCCTAATATTTTGAATATACGATTCAACTGAAATCACAAATAACAAGGGTCTACTCTAATAAAAGAATTTCACAAACTATGATGTGATTCCATTCAACCGATCACCTAACCAAACCCACGAAATGGATCGCAAAGTGTTCTGTATCCCCACAGGCTAGAAAATAGTTTTGGGAATCAATGTAATCGTGATAAGGATGATTATTTCAAATTTAATCATGATAAAATAAACTAAACAATCATGTAGAACAAAAAACAATTACTGAATATTAATAAATAAAATATTTATCTCGATAAAACATCTACTGAACAAAACAAAAACTAAATACAAAATATATATTGAACCATGAAAAAATGATATCCATGTGACCTCTTGGTCACCACATACCACAAGACCAACTAGATCCAAAAGAATAATCATGTCATATACCTAATACTACAAAGAGCTCAGGTATACCGATATTGAGTGGAACAAATAGGGTGTGAGAATAAATAACTAAATAGGTAATAACCACAATTTCCATGAATATCTTTTCCTGAAATATTCAACAATAATGGTTTTAGAAAACAATATGAAAACATGATTTAATGTCATTTTTAAAATGAAAACATTAATTTCAATAATCATTCATTTTAAAACAACACACAAAACATTTCATTTCAATACCATATCTACTTTTCACTAACCATATTAATTCCAAAAACCAAGTACAAATTCATACCATGTAATAAAAAGGGGATCTATTGATTTTAAAGGAAACCCAACCAACTAGAATAAAATAACATGGATAATATCAAAATGAGAAGCATGGATAAGAAGAACATAAAAATATAAATCATTTTAATTTTGTAAAAATATCTATAGGTAATCCATGGAAGTATTTAGTTCGAACTCACATGAACAAATATGGTGCACCTCCATAGAAAATAATAAATTCAAAAATCATAACCACCCAATCTAGTGGAATTCCCCACCTCGCCCCATTATGTCCATGGGTTAGCAACCCATATAATCTTATTCAAAAATAAAAAATCAATCAAAAATATAGTTTAATTATATAAATCAAATGAAAATAATGATACTCATGTAATAATATTATAAAAACAATAACCCACATCGATACTATACACGATCTTCTAGAGAAGAACACATCATAGGGTCTAGTGTGGTAAATAACAATAATGTATTCATGCACATTCCACTAGACAAGGGATGCATCTCATGGTCTAGTAGTATACATACATAAGAAAGGACCACAGAAACATAAATGAAAATAATTTTATTTCCTAATAATTCTCATCAAACATATAGTCATTTAATAGAATCCACCAATTTCTAATATTAAATTCATCTTCGAAATTGTTATAAATACCAACACATCCTTCACACTACCAATGATTTCAATCCATTTTCAAAAATATTCCATGATTCCAACCCTTCTCATAAATCACATGAGTTCCAAATCCAATATTGAAAATGTCATAATGTTCCAATCATGCATTGATATCACATCATAAGAAATTTTCAAACAAAACATAATTTTCCAAATAGGAATTTTTTATTTATAAACCAAATGCATTTAAAAATAAATTATCACAATATTTCACAAGTCAATGTGGAATGAAAATAAATATTAAAATTTCGTTATAAAAAAAATTACATAATTTTAATCGAACAACAATATGTATTCATATGTGAACCACTATAAAAGTCACTAATTTTTTCCATAACACCGAAATCACAACCCCACAAAATTTAAAAAACCTAACCAAGGGAAAAACCGCCCAAAAGAACCCAAATTTACATTTTTTGATCATTTTACATTTTATCAAATGCCTTCGGTAAATTTTCATAAATGCATAATTAATGAAACCATCTTGGAAACAATTTAACACAAATTTTCCATGACAAAAACATCATAAAATATAAAATATATCCCACCATTAATAGGATAATAAAATATTTATGGGATTAAAGGAATGGTTAATCATCAAAAGAATGTGTAGGAAAATAAAATAAACGGAAAAACCAACCTCAATGACCAGTGATCACATCCAAACATTATGAGATTTAAGAACCAAGCCTGAGAGTCAATCCTCAAACCCCAAAATAAAATAAATATAATTTCTCATCAACCATAACCCTTATGGGTTTTACAACAAGGAATCCCCACCATGATAAAACAAGAACTCAATAGAGAAGGGGAAGGTGAAGTGGAAAACAAATTAAAAAATAATTTATCTCATATAAGAACTATGATGAAGATTCAATGGTGGAAGGAGAGGAAGGGAAGGAAATATTGGAAAAACCCATGATGAACCTATGTGGAATTGGGGTGAGAATCCATTAATTATGGTTAAAAAAATATGTAATTTGAGAAAGATTACAATTCTAATGACCTAAGAAACCCATACGACGTGGAATCATGGTTTTCCAAACTATCTTCAAACTATGAACCCCACTATACCTAATAGAAAAAGGTTGTCTGGTTATACCACAAGGTTTTTTCACACCATGCAACTACCATGTATTCATCAGTATAAAAAAATTAAATACACCATATAGTTTCCTGTGTAAGGGTACACAGTTCCCCCTAACTATGATCCAACCATGTGCCACCTTTTGGGACCTCCACAATCTCAATTGTTTCACCATCAAATAAAAAATTCAAACCAAGAACTCATCTTAATACTTATCCAAATGATCTAAAGCCAAATAAGAATAAAATAATTTAAATCCATTGTTCTAGTGTGAAATAAATGAAATTAAATTCTTAGTACCAAACTTGTCTAAATTTTTAGAATTTGAGATAAAAACCCTTACATATTGTTCAAAATTTTATGAATATACATTATCTTCATGTTTCATAATAAATTATATATTAATTATAATTTTTTAAAACCACAATTATACCCATTTTCAATTATACCCATTATAAATAGTCCTTCTCAATATGTTTTTTGGTATATTCTATATTAGTTTTTTATAGCTTTCATCGATTGACTAGTTTAGTAATAATAGTGTTTGTTTAATTTCTTATTACCATGTTCACAAATACATTATAATTATTATTATATTATAAATGATTTAAAAATATTTATTATTTTATAAATTTTTTCATGTGTATTTGGGTCTTTATACATTAAAATGAATTATAAAATATGAATGGTTCATGGATTCAGGACTATTTATTGGTGATTTCTTACCTGATGAATTAAGTAATGATATAACATGTCTAGAATAAAAAAAAATATTCATAAAAATATATTATATTAAATATTTAATTATGTATCCAAATACATTGATGATATAAATTTATAATATTGTCAACACAGATGGTTAAAACTACCCAAATATAAACATATTGTAATTTATTAAATGATTATGAGGTTGTTATATTCTAATATTACTATATAAGAAACACAATATACCAATATAGTTTTATTTTTTGTGATATATCGTAATTAAAATTTATTTTTATGAATATGTAATGTATTGTTTAATACTATATTATTTAAAAAAAATCTCTCTTATCGCACATTTTTAAATGATTTAAAAAATGATGATAATTTCCTTGATAATATCATTAATATAATCCCCAATTATTCATAAAATATTATTTTTTATATCATAAAATTAATATATTCCCCTTAATCCATTCATATAACTATTATTTATGTCTTGTGATGAAAAATGAATTTCATTTCTTATAGTGGACGTAGTCCACCCTTACACTAGGATGGTGAATTGTTTTCATTATGGAATTGAAAGATGCATAGAAATGATAATAAAATTAATCTAGTTAAAATATAGTTTCTATATAAAACTACATTGTATATTTTAATTTCTATATTTTCATCTTTAATAAACATAATCATGATGATATTTTATGTAGTTGAAGATTCTTATCCTGGGGACTTGAATTTACCAAAGAATTATAATTAAATATGAAAGAATCATTATAATTAATGGTGACCATAATATTATTAACATGGGATACAATTATATGAGTATTAATATTTTCAATGTTAAATTCAATGTAATTGTGAGTCATAAAGTTTTCGTAATGAGGCCTTTTAAATGTTAAAATGATGACACTTTCTGAAGAACCCATAACATTTTGAATAATTTCTATTTCAATTAATCTAAAATGGAAAAAATATGAGTTAAATAATTTATGTGTATAAAATAGACTTAGCCACTCATTTGGGAGACAACTTGTAACTTTCCAGGTAAATGATGAATAAGACATATTTCATATTTATTAATATTTTTTGAATTAAAAAAAAATTTACTTTTAAAGTGATTCTATGTTCGATAGCATACCCGATACGCAACCACGAGTTTCTTTGAAAGCTTACGTTGGACACTAATAATATAATATTATTATTTTAAATGGTAGTTAACTCCTAGAAGTTGTATTGGTGGGAATGAATGAAATTAACTACAATATAAATATACATTTTTGTTAAATGTATTTACGTTATCCAATAAATAGTTAGAGTCTTAAAATGTGAAAGAATCTAATTTTAAGAATAATTTAAATTAAAAGGCTCATTTATCACCTTTTAATGGAGAACCCTCTTTAAATATATTTTTGGTAGCTATAATACATTCTAATTGTCCAAATAAAATCCATATTTATAATGGGGACCTCAAATTTTACTTTGGGTAATTTTTTTGGATTTTTCTGAAAAGGTTCATTTTTTTTAATGAACAGTGAAATAATTTTATTTTATTTCAAATTTACTTTTAATATAATTTATATATATGGTTATATTATCTTTTAAGTTGGTTTTATTGTGAAATTAAAAAATATTTTTACAATTTAATCCAATGTTGGTCATTTTAATTAATTTCACTTTGAAATTGGACATAAACAAGTATCAATCTATTGATAGTTATTGTTTTTTTAAAAACACCATATTTGTTTTAACAATGGGAATTAATTTTTAAATTAATTAATTCCAATTATATATTTTCAATTTGGAAAAATAGACATCAATTTTTAATTTGGAATTTCAAATAATTCTTAGGCTGAATTTTTGTTATTTGTTTGAAAAAAATCAATTTTAGATGAATTGTGAAACCACATAGAAGTAGTTAAAAAACGTAAATTTTCATTTAAATGAATTTTTACCACATATGTGAATTGAATTTAGAAAATCCAACATACATTGTTGTTATAAAGATGTAAAATTTGACTCAATAAGATGAAAATTGTTTTGGTTAATAGTAACTTTTGAATTTTATTTATCGCAGTTAAAGGTAAATAGGGTAATTCAAGGTTAAAAGAATATTATAATAAATCAAAATTAACTTAACACTTGTCTAACACTTATTTTTTGAGTCATTTGAATCCATGGGGATATTTTGGAATATTTTGGGACCCCATTGAGCCACATGGGAGTGATAATGACTATTTAGATTAAAAAACTCAAGGTAAAGGAAAATATGACAAAAGAAAATATCTTTTAGTATATTAATTTTTAGAAGGGGTTATGAAAAATATCATTTTATTTATAAATATTAATTGGAAATATAAAAATATTTCCTACATTATAGTATTTTATTTATAATTTTTATACATCAAATAAATTAAATTATTCATGACACAATAATGATGCAGTATTTACCTCATTAATAAATGATTTAAATAAATAAGATTTTAATGATATAGAATATTATCCAAAACATGTACAATTATGATTGGATTATTTTATAACTACCATTAGTCATATTATATTAATCTATAATTATTTTTGAACCTTTTCAAACTGAAGATAAGTTTATAATAAAATAATATTTTCACGCTTTCCAAAAGAGCCCCTCCTCTCCCTTATAAAAGCTGACCACGTCTAACCAATTAATCACACCGCTCAGGCCATTTAAATCGTCCAACCTCATCCAAATTAAGCTAACTACATCCCTCTTCTCCACCAAGAAGCCTTCACTTAGTAATAAGGCACATAATGAAGTCTTTTTGGTTCAAACCAAAGGAAGTTACCCAAATTAAAGGTAACAGTTTCTCGTAATTTGTTTTCTTTTTATTTTAGTTCACCAACCCCTAATGACTTTTTATTCCTTTATTTTGTAACAAAACCAGTATCCTCAATATACTAGGATGTTTTTATAAGAATTATTTGAACTACACTTACACACACCTCCATCTAATGTATGGAGAACATAATTTTTCTGTGGATGGAAAACTAACGCCTCACGAAACGATGATTGTTCAATTACATATTACCAACTCTAATGGTGGCCATTATGATGGCACTGTATTTATATATGATATATATTATTTTTATTATTTCTCTATGCTTATTTACATCTAATTCATATCACGCCTTTATGGTTTCCATAGTGGGTAAATACGATAATCTCATTTGAGGAAGTGCGGACTACCGCCCCCTTGAAGTGATGTGATTAATTAATGCCTTATGAGGGATGTATAAAGGATGGAGTTAATGATATTATATATTATATTATACTGGAATTATAATATACCTATGTATAATTATGTTTTATTTCCATTAAAATAAGAAATAGAAATGACAGTACTGTTCATGCATACGTATGGCTTACCATCTCCATTAACAGTGCATTTCATTTCTTACCTCCAAATTTTATGTACTATTGTATTTACATGTATATACTAGATATATAAGATATATATGAAATATAAATAATTATTTTCATTCTGGATATAATGGACTATTGACCACATGGACAACTTGTAAATATAAGTTGTTCATTATTGACTCAAATACAAAATATCGACAAAACGAATGTTATTAACTTAAATGGTTACATATTGTTTATAACATGGTAATAAGTGATTTAAATCGAATAATAAAATTGAAAAAGTATCTTAAGAAAGTAGAAATTAACTTTAGTTTATTATTCAAGATATTAAAGAATGATCGAGTCATGTCGGACACCAGGTAAGGGACTTCATCTCAATCTCCTTTCATTGAGGCATTTTTAGTTTTATACCTGACTTTATTTTATATGGTGTATCAAACCCTTTGAATTTTCATATTATTCAAAGGTAATCTATTAATATGATTATTTTTACTAAACGACAAAAAGGAATGTTTTTTACGTAAGCTGTGACAACGAACGTTCCGCCGCTGTGAGTATTATTTGAACTTTGGCTTCCTTAACAAGCCGCAATGTTTTTAAAAAGAAAAAATAAATACCATATATTATTTTTACGTATTTTGGTATTGAAAATGATTTTTACAATGGATTTATTATTTCAATATCATGAAATGATATTTTATTATTGCAATGTGGAAATGTTATCTTTCCATTGTGCTTATGTTATGTGTTATGATCATGTTATGGTTCATGGGCATTATTTACGTATACGGGTGGCTCCATGATAATCCTATGGTGGGTGAGTCCGAGATAGCTCTCTAATGTATTGGGTAATGTGACAGAGGTAAAAGTGAATGTTTCTCCTAACAGATTTAAGGAATATACTATGATGGGTATTCCAAAGTAACACCCTATGTAGTTGTGATATCTACAATGTAAGTATGATATGAATGCCACATGTTACCTTTATGATTAATGATTTATTTGTGTTTTTCATAAATCAAATGATTTAATAAAGTAAGTAAATGATTTCATGTTTTTTATGTATTTGTGAACAAATGTTTTCATTCTTTGTTTTATAACCCTTACTGAGCCTCTTATGCTCATCCCATGTTTTGAAATGTTTTCATAGGACTTAAAGAAGAATATGGTCAAGGATGGGATCAATGAAAAGTCATGCAGCCAAAAACATGAAACTATACATGACTCTTTTTTTAAAGAGATTATATTTTATGAAAAAAATAGAAGTTGTGTAGAAGTTCCTACCTTGTAATCTTTTGAGATGTAATGGTTATTTCCTAATTCTCTAAAACTATAAACCTGAAAAGATCCTCAATGTGAATTATTCATTTAATTCAATATTATGTATATGTTTAAGGTCTGGTCCTTATAGTTGGTATTAGAGGTTGGTTTATATAACTTTAGGAGTTAGGGTATTGTTAAAGTAATATCCATAATGTAATTTATATTAATATTGAAATCATATAGCATTTACAAATTACCATGTTGCTTTGCATAAGATATTTCTATGTTCGGAGTGGTTTTCCGCAGAGGAAACAGGGAAGCTATGTTGGGATATCATCAAGATGAAGACAACCATCCAAATCAGCAACCTGAGATGGTCGGAATCAGAACTGAACAGTTTGTTGAAGTGATGGAATAGTTGACTTAGGCTATAAATGTTTGTGGTATCCATGTACGAGATCAGCCAGATCAACCACATAGGAACGTGTCAGTAGTGGATATTTCATGAGGCAACAACCCCCATCATTCAGAGGATCATATGACCATGAGCTAGCTGATGGGTGGATTAATGCACTGAATAATATTTTTGATGTCATGGGTTGTTCAGAACATCAAAAGATTAGTCTTTCTGTTTACTATTTTGATGGTGAAGCTGATCAGTGGTGGTCGATGGAAAAAAATATCAGGGATTGTGAGAAGATTTATGCTCTCGATTGTGATGAGTTCAAAGGTATGTTTCTTGAGAAATATTTTCCTATGGTGGTTCGTCTTAGGATGGAAAAATAATTCCTATAATTGAGGCATGTGGATGACTCAGTGGCTGCTTATGAAGAAAAATTCACTCGAATGGCATGGTATGCTCCAAATATCATACAAGATCTTGATCGTAAAATCAACCATTTTTACTCAGTATTAAATCCAAATTATCGAAGGGCTTTAGCTTCTTGTGATTTCAAAAGTTATGAAAAACTTGTTCATTGTGCGGAGAAGGTGGAAATAGAGTTTTCCGATGATTAGGTATTCTTTAAAAAACAACATAAAAAGAGATTGAGGTGTTAGGTGAAAACATTATTTAAAATCACATTAAAGGGTTATTAACACACATTAATATATGATTTCAACGAATTGAATAAAAAATGAATAAAATAGTAATTAGATGTCACACATAATCCTTATAGTCATTACAATATAATATACTATAATTGATAAATATCAATCAACAATGATAATATATAAGGGATTCATGAATTTATATCAAATAAAATTTCAATATCCCTTTCGTAAGACTATGAAGAACAAATTATCAAAAATTGTAAGAAAATAATTAGAATATTCACTATTTATCTGTGGTTCCTTTTGAATTTGAATGATATAGTGGTTTCTTGATATATACCTTTCTCATATTAATTTTTTAGATCATATTTCCTCATAAAAACTGTAAAATGAATATTAATAAATCAATAATATCAAATTTTAGTTGTCTATGTACAAAATTTCATCTTAGGTGAACCTTCATTTTTATCATATGATACATTTAGATGATCATATGACTCTCTTTATTCAATCGATTATTATCAATAGTGATTTAACACTTAGGTTCTCTGTCATTATTATTCAACGACTTAATTTAAACCTTTATATTAGTTAATTCAATTTTATATGAATAAACTACAACATACCCTCATTTGTGACATGCTAGTTTTTTAGTCATTATTTTATTTACGATTCAACAAGATGGAGATGGTGTCAATTCACATGCGGCCTTTGTAGTGGGATTATGCCAATATTTATTTGTCTCGTATACAAATGCACATTCCAAAAAATAGAAAAAATATACATATTTGGAAAACTATTTTTGTTGAATTTATCAATGATTCAAGATTTCATTCCATAAATAGACATATTTGATATATGTTCATTGAATTTCTGTTATCAAATTCAAAAAATAAAAGGGATGTATTTAAATAATCATAAAACATATACCATAAAATTTGGTCATATATAAATTTTCAATTGACAAAAAAACTCTTAATCTCTTAATTATTCATCAATTAAAATAATATTCTCTAATGTTTTTTTAAAAAATATCATAAACCCTATTTGACACCCTGGACCCACACTCTAGTAATTACTACAATATAAACATACTATATATACTATTTTTGATATGAAGAATAAAATATTTTATATGACCATCCTTAATTACAAAATAAATAATAATTATCAAATCTATTAAAACAAAAGATTACAATTATTTATAGATATTTAGATATTTATCCCAAAATTAGAAGTAACAAAGACACACTATTTTTATTTAAAAAATTATACATTAACCAATATATGAAACTAAATAATAAATAATGGATCTTTTATATCATAAAAAATTTATTCAATAAATGATTTCAATATAAATATTTCATGGTCTTTACATTAATTAATAACATATGTAAATGATACATAATAAAGGGAAAATATCAAACACTCAGAAAGGGAATCATATTAAAAAATATGTTATCAATATAACCATGTAATACAAAATATGTATGTACAAAAAATTTAGAATATTTCTATATTTAACTAAAAATAAGATCATGAAATTTCCTTGATAATAAATAATGATTATCAGTAATAATAATCTTATGTTGATAAAATTCATACTTCCTGACATTAAAGACATCTTTACATTTCCTTTTTTCGTACATTATATGGATATGGGGTGTACACAAAAAAACATGTTTTTTCTCATTATGTTTGTCGAGGATTAAAGGGAAGATATAATGCGGGTCCTAAGATGTGAATTTTATTAGTATAATGACAACTTAATAAGATATAACAAGATAATTAATACAATTTAAAATCTAACTAGTCCGTGAATAAATACATGTCTATCAGCATAATGGAAAATATAGATTATCAAAACAAAATCAACCTATGTTAGAAGAAAATAATCATAAAAAAGGTTACTAAATTTCTAGATGTAAATATAATGGAAGAAAATGTTTTAAACTAACAATAGAAAAAGTATAATGGTCATGAATTATTGTTTAATAGGATGGTAATAATCAATTTATGAATAATAAAACATTGAATTCCAATATATTTCCTTATTTTAATCAAATATTTTTCCTTTTAGGTGATTATCTAATATAATTTTTTTGAAATGCAATTCACACACCGTAGAGTGCATTGAATATAAACCAATATTAATTCTAAAGTAGAATGAACAGAAGGTATCCTTTGAGTAGTGGTGGATGTATAATATTGGGAAATAACCTAGTTTAACAATGAAATCATAATGTATTTTAAAGAGATGAAAAACATAATTGATAAACTTGTCGATGAATAAAACCCAATAAGGTATTTAAAATTGGATTTGTGATAATGTGATTTATTTCTCCCAAAATTTAATTATATATTAAAGTAAATATTGTGAACCCCAAAACCTATTCTGGAAATTATTTTGGAAATGATAGTGTAATTTGAATTTAAATCGTAAATTCTATTTTATAAATTCTTTCTAAAATTAATTTAAAAGTAAAAGTTAGTTGTCATTTCAAATATTATTTCTCATAATTGAATGTCAGGTCACTTTAAAAAAATAAAAGCTAAAAATATTCATCAATAATAAGTCCTTTATAAGATATATGGTTCATTACATAATTTTTTTTATAGAATGAGAAAATAATAATTTAGAACGAAACTAATCATTTTTATATTTTTAATAAATTTTCTTTATTCAAAATAGGCAGTGAAAATTGAGAATTAAAATAATTATTAAATAAAAACATTATATTAAAATATTTTATTTTTAATCCAAATATAATAAATTATAAGTTTTGGATAAACCATGAATGGATGAATAATGCACATGAAAAAACATTATAACATAAAAAATGATTTTGGAGTTACCAAAAAACCTTTCAATAATCATATACAAATAAGTGGTAAATAATCAACCATGATTTTTTGTGGAATGATGGTATATATATAGATATATGAGACAAAATATCACTTAATAAATAGAGGATAGAATATACAAAACATATAAGAAATTATTTCAAGAGAACATTTTTTACTCAATGAATGGAAAAGGAGTTACCCAAAAATCATAATAACGATTACAAACATTATTAAAAAGATATTAAATGAAAAGTGTATTATTTTTTATATTAAATACGATTATTTAAATATAAATAATTCATATAAATTTTATGTGATTGTATACCAACTGAGAATAGTAAAATATAATCATGTTGAATAATATGTGACATGTACTAATGAATCGTATTAGACTCCAAAAAATCCTCACTATTTGGGAAATATTTAAATAAAAACACCTTAGATTAAATGGTTTATAACTGGAAATACTATACAATAATGAAAATATAAATCATGATATGATATCTTATATGGGTTTGATAAACACCACATAAATATAATTGGGTACATAAATCCAATAAAGCCTCAATGTATGTTCTCTGAGATGAAAACCCCTAACCACTTTTACTAAATTCCAGGGACATTCATTAACATCATTATTAAAAAACATAGCTATAATATTCAAAAAATTTATACTCATAATCATATTTAATTTCATTTATACTCTACGTAATTACTCATTATTTAATATAATTATATTTTTATTAGGAAAATAAGTTTCTAAGTTCGATCATTTGTAATAGTATCAAAATATAAGTGTTGATATTAACTATTACTCTAAAAGACATCATTTAAATATAATTAATTTTATTATCAGGGATGATTTATAATATTTTTAATTTGTTCCAAATTACATTCATCAGTGTTTTAGTCTATATCCTTGTTCATAAAATTGATAATAATCATATTTCACTAATTCCTAATGACTGAAAAGTATTTTATTAATTGATTAATTACATATTTTATTAAAATTTCCATAATAATAAAAATAATCATTCAAAAATTTATCTATTATTATATTCATAATTATATTTCATTTTCATTATTGATATAAATTTACAATATTTTTAACGTATGTGGTTATATCTGCCAAATATGAACATATCCTTTTTTTAATGAATGATTATGAGGTGGTTTTATATTAATTTCATTAGACAAAACAAAACTGATCTTTTATTATTAATATTAGTGTTACATATAAAAATTTTAATGGATGTAGTAGAATATGTAATCTATATAATAATAAATCATAATTAGAATAAAATAAATTCGCATGAGATCATTTTTTAAAATGATTGAATTTATGATACCCATTTATTTCATTAAAACAATATAGGAACCATCAATTAAGGGGTAGGTGGTCTTAATGTAGGCATGAAAAATAATTTCATTCTTATTCATTCAAGAGATAATTTAATATAAAATGATAAAAAGTATAATATAACAAAAATAAAGTATATATATTATTCAAATATAACTTTATTAGTGAGTATAAAATGAATTTTAAAACCATTAATCTAAAAAAATATATATGTATCTGATAATAATCATGTCGGGGTTTTGAAAAATACATTTTAGTCCCCTTGGAGAATATGTTCTTTTTCTATCTAATGGTGAAAAATATAATTTTTATGATTGATATGGTTCTTTGAGGATGTTTGTTGTAGAGATTGATGGTGAAATTTTATGTAAAGATGAGAATTTATGAGGATTATGTGTGTTAATTTTATAAGTGATGAAAAGGGAGATCATTGAAGAACTATTATAACATTAAACAATGTGATATCACTATATCACATTAAACTCATTAAAAATTGATATAGAATATTTAGAATATGATTTTGGGTTGAAAAAACATCAACTATTCATTATTGGATACATCGTGAGTAATTTAAAGATGTTTTTTTTGACATTTTCACATTTATCCATAATTACATATACATTGTTAAATAATTTCATTCCTTATTAATTAATTTTTTTTTATAATTATAATGAACCATTTATCTAATTTTAACCTTATATTTTCCAATTCACTGAATTATTTAGTCATATATAATTTATTGGGTATAATAAGATAATTTAAATCGCATTGCACATAATGTGTTACAATGATTTTTAATAATTAGTGTGTTTTTATGAATAAAATTTATATATAATTCATGTTTATTAAAATTATAATTTCAAATAAAATAATTCTAATATTTTAAATTAAAAAATATTTTTATTATATAGAAATGAAAAAATTAATCTCACCTTGAAAATACTTGATTAAATGAAAAGAATGACATAATTTTATTAAAATTGAATTAAAATTTATTTTTAATAATGATTAATATAGAATTTATAAGGTTAATGAATGTATATAAATTCCTAAATATAATAAATATAAAAATATATTATTACCGAATTCTATTTTAATACATCATCATTATGATTACAAAATGATAATATACAAAAAAATTATTTATTTTTTAAAAACCATTAATTTTAGACCTAAAGTAAATATTTTTGTAAAAACTAAAGAATTTTATATTAATCTATTATATTTATGATAAAAATTTATTTCCATATTTTGTAATTCTAGTTCATAAATTTAAATTTTAAAATTTTCAATAAAACACTGAAACATAATGCCAAACAACTATTATCTGAATATGGGAATTTAAAATATTATTATTTGTTGTCATTATTTAATAAAATTTATCAAAAAAGTGTTTTTAAGAGGTTTCTAATATAATAATATTTTTATGTCTATTATAATTATTTTCTTATTATATATATTCATATTTCATAAATATTATTTTTTAAAAAAAAATTATTTAAAATAGTTGATATTATTAGTAATTTTAGGTAAACTAATTGAATTTAATTCATGTTAATGATATAATTTGTTTATATACATATATTTGAAAAACCAGGATATCCACTTCATTCCCTCTACTTCAAAAGTTATATTTTAATACCTATTCAGAAATTTTGTTTATTTTATACAAATATATCGTAGTTTTACTTATATGAATTGTTTTATGTGGGGAAAAATATGAATAAGATTATCTTAATTAATGGTAACATAATATATTAAGATCTTGGTGTTTTACAAAAAATCAATCATTATATAATTTTATGGTTTTTAATTTTCATATTTAAGGAACATTTCTGTTGAGAATTTTCTAGAATGATTAAGAAAGAAAAGGTGAAAAATTTGTTCTAGAATAATTTAGTGGATATTGGATGAAACCATTAAACCAATTATGTGAGGCTACATGTATGATTTGTAGTTTTTAGTACACTATGTTTAAAGTATACACAGACCGATAAGAATGTTCATTGAATCCTCATATTTGGTATATAATTAATGATGATTATCATAGAACCGTGAATGTATTTTGTGGTTGTGGTTCATGAATAATATTCTGAAGGTCGCATTATTCCTAAACGAGTTTGGATGAAAGAGTTATTAGTGATATCCATCATTAGGTTTTTTTGGTAAAATATCATATACATAATCCCAAATTTACATACTTGTGTAGAGTTAATGATATCAACAATGGTCATTTATTAATGAATTTTGGGATGATTGAATTTTTTGTGAAATAACAAATGTATTTAAAATTTAGAATGATTTGAACACAAATATCCATTCCCAAAAGTTGTCTACTTCATGAATTAGAATAAGTTCACAATGATAGATTGGTTAATAATGGTGGTTTATTTCTATATGAAAATTCAATTCAATAAACTTGGGGAGATTGTGTACTATAAGAGGTTTATGAAAATGAAGAGTATATGATTTATAGTGCCCATGAATTTGGAAAATATAAATGAATTTCTCCTAGAATAATAGTTTAACAATTTATTTTCTATGGTAATGAATTTATAGTAATGTTTATTTTATATTATAGATGAAATTTGTCATTCTTTTCACACAAATTTCAGTGTGATACTATTCAAATATGACATATATGAGTAAAATAATATTATTTAGGGGATGTTTATTCACTTTAGTTGACTTGATAATATGATCTCATGATTATGTGGTTTAAACTATATTATATAGTGATTCTACAATGTCTATTATAATATCAGTTCCCATTAATAATTAACATTAATTATAACATTTAATTATTATTCCCTTTTGATTACACTATAGAGGTTGAACCATGTAATGTTTATTAATCTCTTACATTATTACATTTTAGTATGTAATTTTTCCCAAAATAATATTGAAGAGATTTATGATTTATGACTAAAAATATATATAAATTGGATGTGTTTGAATTAAAAATAGACATATCATCCAACCATTATCAATGTATTTATCCTCATGGTTCTAGAATACGGTATCATGTAAAAAGTTTAATGTTATTGGTTTTCTACCGTTTTGGAATAAATTATAGAAATCAATCAAAATGATTATCTAATGTCCTATGGGAAGAACTTTAATATTTTCTTAAATTCAATTTAACTCTACTTAAAATATATATGAAAATATGTGCATAAAACAACTATCAATGAAATTATATTTCATGTGGATATAATTTCATTATCCAAAGGATACTACAATGAACACGGTGATTAAAAAATAATCACCATTAAGTGTATGTTTTCTAAAGGCTTACGTACAATTTTGGGAAAACGTATAAATATCAATTAAAGTGAAACAAATGTTATAGAATCCAAATTATTGTTCCAATGGAATAATATCAAGGACATAAGTATGTACATAAATGAACCAATCCATATGATTATTTATTGGGTGAATATAATTATAGAGGACACATGTATTATTATTAAAACCACAGATTATTTTAATAATTTAATGTAGATATTGATTTAGTTTCTGTTGATGTTACATCCAAATGTTTTAACATTTTTTTTATAAAGAAGTAAAGGTTATGGATTTTGATAGTCTTTTCTACACTAAGGTTTCAAATGAAAGGATTAATAATATAAATGATGCTCTATAAATTGGGAAGTCAACATATTTGGTGTTCAAGTTAAGGATTTAAATTTTAGTGGAGGATTATTAAGAAAATTAGAGTCTTATGGATTTATGTAATTCATATTATAACATATGGAATGGTAAAAAGTAATGTTTAATGTGAAATAACTGCTTAATTACATTCAACATGGAATGGTATAGAAAAATGATTATATGTTTCCCATATTGTTTTATTAAAATGAATTTGATAATGAAGTTCCCTTGATGAAAGTGTTAGAAGGTTTTAATGATAGTGGATGTACTCACCAATACATATTTAGAAAAATAACCTTACTTATCATTAGGATGTAGATTAGAACAAACTAAGGTTGAAGAAATTTTATAGTACTAATATCATAATGATTATGAACTAGTTTATGTTAATTTATAAACAAGTGAAAGGAATATAGTTTAAATAATTATTGATAAGTAAAATGGAATATTGATCTCTATTTATATTTAGAGTCTTGTATTAAAGACATTAATCTTTAAATATGAAAAACATGGCAATCCATCATAGTGTTGGATGATTAAAAAAATGTTGAAACTAAAAGTGGATAATTGTATTTTAATGGTAGATATTAAATGATTTAAAAATAATTATTCATTAAATATAGAGAAATTAATAGATTATGAGATCACGATTGATGAAAAAATGTTATTCTATGGTTTCAGTATTAGTATGAAATATTGAGTCAACTTATGAATGATCTAGAGGATGATTTTTTCACTCTATGAAAAATAATATTAGATCATTAAAGAATATTGAATCTTATTAGTAAATTAGAAATGAATTTAAATCATATAATAAACAAATTAAATATGGATCATATATGGCTAGTGAAATTACTAAAGGATTAACCGAATTGGAAATAGACAAATAATAATAATAATGATATTATGGAGATTGATCCTAAATTGAATGAAGTGGTTGTTGATGTAAATACATAGATTTATACTCCAATTATTTGGTATATTTTTGTATAACTGATAATCAGAATACATAATGCTCCAATTGGATTACATATTATACAATAATAACACAAAATAATTCACCTTCGATATTGTTTTGATGTGATGGAATGATGATAAATTCAAATAATTACTATTTTATTGAAAAGGGGATTGAATGGGATAAGATAAATAAAAAAAATACTAGAAGAGTATAATATTTCAAACATATTTCTCATTGTCATTGTTTTTTAATGTTAGGGATTCAGATATATCGACTTTATTTCTAATAAAAATTGTAAAACCCACCAATTTTTCAATATATTATTTCAGTTAATACATGTATTAATAAATTTTTTCACATTATTAATGTATATAAAATGATCCAAAATATACTATGTGAATATTAGTATGAAAATAATTTCATTAATAAAAACTCGCCTAAAAATTAATATAGTAAATAAATAGAATGTGTATAAAAATTATAAAAAACAATTTATATTTTAAAAGGGAATTTTAGACAACTTCTTTCGAATATAAATTGTTTTTAAAGAATAAAATAATAAATATTTGAATATTACTTCTTTAAAATTATGTTCATTTTTTATTCCATCATGTCACAAATTTTCATGAACAAATTTTTTTATTTTATTCTAATAAAATATATTTTTATTTGAAGTGTGCAAAATAATGATTAAAATAACTCTACATTTATGAAATTATTAGAAAACACTATTTGATAAAAATATTTTTTAATACTTTTTTATAAATGAAATATTAAGAATTTTCAATAAATTAGTTAAAATTCCAATTTTTAGTTTATAAATTCCATTCATACAATTTTAGAATCATTTGTAATATTTTAATATACATGATTTTGTATTCACTTGTTTTAAAAATAATTTTTTGTGATAAGGAAATAAAATAAAAATATTATAGGCTTCATATTTTACGTTAATATTTTTACATTCTATAAAAAATATAATATTATTTTAATGAATAAATTTAGTATTGTTATGATAAAAGTTAATGGACAAAAAAATAATGAAATAGTTATTTCTATTGATTAATGTTTTTGATTTTCATTCTTTTTTATTTTACAAAACATATTGATATATTTTATATAATAATATAGATCTGATTTATATGCATATATATATAACTCCATTAAATTTTTGTAAAATATAATTTATGATTAAGAATATTTAATTTTAAAAATAATATTTTTTTGAAAATATTTTTTCTTTTTATAAAAAAATTGAATGCTCTAGTTAATTTTTATTTATAAAGATACTGAATTAGATTTCATGGATCATAAATATTTTTTAATAGCATAAAACTTTTTATTTATGGTTACCTTATTTTTTAAATAAAATATAGTTAAAATGGTAAAAGAATTTTTAATAAAGTCAAAAATGGAAATATTTAAAAAACATGGGGTAAATGTCGTAGAACACGTATAAAACGTGAGCCAATAATATATTTGTATAAGAATTATAAACATTTAGTCAACACAGAATTCCTTATTTCTATCTTTTTGTGTAATTGAACTATTAATTGTGTCATTATGCAATTCAAAATGTAAGGGTTATTTATGAAACTCCCAATTTCCTCAACAAAAATAAGAGGTCACTTCCTCCAGATTTATACAATTGTTATGATGACTAATTTTAAAAATAACAAATTACCTAATAAATAATATACCCCATTATAAGAGGAATTAATTTTTAAACAAAAAACCGTAGGAGCATTAAGCTGTTACCCAATATAGAATTTCAAAATTGAGAGGTAATGTTCTCAACCAATATATTTTTTTTTTACTTCATAAAAAGAATAAAATATATTTTATCCATTAATTTATCATATTATATATCGTATTAATATTATTTAATGTTATTACTGTGTTTATATATTCAATTTATTTTTTTCAAATAACCATTCGTAAAATTGAAATGTCACTTGTGTTACATTCTTATTAATACATCCATAATTTAAGTTATTTGATTATCATAACCTACATTCATGAATGCACTAATGTAGTTATTATATGAATAAATATAATATTTAAAACATTGTTAATGTTAGTAAATTAATAAAATTCCAATTTCATTTTTGTTCACTGTGGAAGAACATGAATACTATTAATATGGGCGGGCTATTGTGTCCATGGAACTAATGTATTTTACTATCAACTATAGTATTTTTATATTTATAAAACTATCATATGGAAAATTAAACTATTTGAACATTTAAATAATAATTTTATTATATTCATATTATAAAAATATAATCACTTTCTTAACCATACAAAGTAATAGATTACATCGTCATCTTGTTTGGTTCTAAATAATAGCCAACATGAACAATGCTATAAATTTATACCATGGATGACTATGATAAAATTAACTACCAATTTCATTAGATATAAATTGTTAAAACTATATTTGTATTATTTATTCTACAATATTTATCCTATTAATTCACTGGTTATTATTTTACCTCCTCTTTATTCATAAAAAAATATTGAACCAAACTTGTAACCAACTTTTTCAACACAAATAAAAATTAAAATACATATAAAATGAAAATAGAAAACTATTAACCAATTAAATGCATTAATTAGATACCTATAATGATTGGTAAGTGATGATATTCTAAGTGATAAATATGAATTTACACAACTAGTATAAAAAATGTACAAAACCAAAAAAAATATATTATAATTTACAATACAAAAAAATAATTGAACAAACTAATATATTTGTAATAAATAATTGTAAATGTTATTTTTAAATGGATATATGTAACATTTTGGGATTCTATGAATTTTTTAAAAATAATATCAGATTATTTAATATACGATGTTGTTAAGTATTGCATTTTAATCATTCGTTATATTGTAAAAATGGTATAGCTTTTTCCACATGGACCATTGGTTTACCAGGCATTACATGCAACATTGTGTTTCAATGAAACATCTTATTATTGTTATTATTTATGTGAGATAATTATAACATATACATAAGATGATGTAACATTAATATCAATAACTAATTTTTAAATATTTTTTATACTAGTATTATATTAATAATACAGATTAGATTAATGAATAAATGTAGTATTATTATGATAAAAGTTAATTGACATAAAAATTATGAAATATTTATTTCAATAGATTTATATTTTTAATGATCGATCATTTTTATTTTATAAAACATATTCATATATTTAATATAATTATATATATTTCATTTATATTCATATATATATATCTAATTTAATTTATGTAAAATATTATTTATGAATACGAATATTGAATTTTAAGAATGATATTTGTTTTCAAAATCATTTTTATTTTTATTAAAAATTCGAATGCTCTAGTTAAATTTTAGTTATTTAAATAATTATTTATATTTCATCGATCATAAATTTTGTTTCGTAGAATAAAATATTTTACTTATGGTTACCTTATTTTTAAAATAAAATATAGATTAAATGGGCAAAAAGTGTTTAATAATGTCAAAAAATGGAAATATTTAAAAACGTGGAGTAAATGTATTTGAACATGTATAAAACGTGAGCCACGAATGATTGGTATACAAATTATAAACATTTAGTCAACATGTAGTTCGTTATTTGTATCTTTTTAGGTAATTAAACCATTAAATGTGTCATTACGCAATTCAAAATGTAAGGGTTATTTAAGAAAATTCCATTTTCCTCACTAACAAAATGAGGTCACTTCCTCTACATTTATACAATAGTTATAAGGATTTATATTAAAAAAATAACATATTACCTTCTAAATAATACACCTAATTATAAGTGGCCTTCATTATTTGAGACGAAAAACTATAGGAGAAATAAGGTGTTACCCAATGTTGAACATCAAATGGGAGAGGTAATGTTCTCAACCAATCACTTTTTTTATATTCTTCATCAAAATAATAAAATATATTTTATCCATTAATTTCGAATATTATATGTAGTATTAATATTATTTAATTTTATTATTATGTTTATATAATCAATTTATTCCTTCCAAATAACCATTTGTAAAATTTAAATATCACTTGTGCAACATTCTGAATAATACCTCCATAATTGAGATGATTTCATTAATATAACCTACATTCAATTATGTACTAATGTAGGTATTATATAAATAAATATAATATATATGACATTATTAATATTCATAAAAAAAATTCCTATTTCATTTTTGTTCAGTGTGAATTTACATGAATACTGTTAATATAGGTGGGCTATTGTGTCCATGAAACTAATATATTTTACTATAAACTATATTATATTAATATTTATAAAACTATTATATGAAAAATTAAATTATTTTAACATGTAAATAATAATAATGATATTTATATATTATAAAAATATAATCATTTTCTTAACCATACACAATAATAGATTACCTAATATTCTTGTTCGGTTATATTTAACATCCAACATGAACAATGCTATAAATTTATACCATGGATGAAAATGAAAAATTAACTACCATTCTCATTTGTTATAAATGCTAAAACTAGATTTGTATTATTTTTCTAAAAAAGTTAAACCAATATTTCAATGGTCATTATCTAAACTCCTCTTTATTCAAAAAAAATTTGATCCAAACATGTAACAAAACTTATTCAACAAAAAATAAAAAAAAAGTATATTAAATTATAAAACTATAAACACTTTAAATGCATCGATTAAATAATTATAATGAATGTTAAATTATGAAATTAAATGTAATAAATATGAATTTACACAACCAGTATAAATCATGTACAAAACCAAAAATAGAATATTATAATTTACAATACAAAAAAGAGAATAGAACAAACTAATATATTTGTAATAAATAATTGTAAATGATGTTAATAAAATGATATGTGTAACACTGTTGTATTTTAGGACTTTTTTGAAGAATAAATTAAAATTCATTGATTTATGATCTTGCAAACAATTTCATTTTATACATTCGTTATATGGTACAAATGGTATAGCTTTCGCTAGATGCACCATTGGATTATCGGGCATTGCATGCATCATTGAGTATCTATGAAACATCTTATTATTGTTGTTATTTATGTGAGACAAGTACAACATATACATAAGACGTAGTAATATGAATATTAATTACTAATATTTTAATATTATTTATAATAGTTTCATATTAATAATACATATTGGTATTGAAATATACAATTTCAAATAAATTCTAAAAATGTATAGAAAATATAATTTTCTCTAAATAAAATCATTTTATTTCCATTGAAAAGTAAATAAAATAAAATTTATGTATTTATGGAAAGAAAATTTGATAAAATATGGATTATTTTTTAATTATTATTGTAAAAATAAATTAGAAGTCATTTGTGTTGATTTTTTAATAATTATTTATTTGTTTATTAATTGTGAAAAATACTAAATTTTATTTAAAACCTACATTTACTTGATTTTTTATATAGTAAATTATATTTATTTTTTGATATATTTTTATATAATTTATCATTAAATTAATCTAATAATTATAATTTTATCTAATTTATCATTGAAATTTGATATTAAATCTATTTAATCTTTTGATATTTTCACAAGTAAAACCCTTTCCTCTTACACCATATGCTACATTAATTTTACATCATTTGATGACATATATTTGTTATGCATTTTAACAAAGGGATTAAATATTTAGAATAATAATTACTTATAATTTACAGTAGGACCAACTTTTTTTGTAGGAAATAAATATTACTGAATGTAAATTAAATTATTTACAATAATTAAGGGAAAACGAGTTTAGTTTCTCTAAATAGTTAATCTTAAAAAACTAAATAACCTTAAAAATTCTTAAAAAATTAAATTTGTTACAATTATATCCACCATATACCCCTTCAATAAAATATTTATCATTATTTAAGGAACATTATTTAAGGGATACCCCTTAATAGAGTTCTCCTTTTTTTTATTTATAAGAATTCCACTCCTCCTCAAAAATAATAGAGAACACACCACCTCACATATTCACACCTCTAGCTAGATTTTTCTCAGACAAACCAATAAAATATATATCAAAATACATTACCTCCAATCTACCAAGATTCTTCAATTTAGGAAAAATTTCAAACAAGAAAGCCATTTGGTGAAAATCAAGAGGAGTTACCCAAAGAGGAGGTAACATGCTTCCACAAGAACTTTTGTTTTATTTATCCACCCACTATATTCTTATTGTATCATTATTATATAATAACTTAAATATAAAAAATGAAATTATATTTTTTATGATTTTTAGATCTAAACACACAAACACACATGCTTCTATCAAATGGGATACACAATCATCATTTTTCTATTCCATGAATTACCACCTCACAAATCAATGCCATTTCTTATTCAATTAAATCATTTAAATATTGGGAATAAATTTTAACATACTATTTTTCTATTATATATATGTTATTAATGGTTTCTTAATGATTATATAGTTATTATATAACACATACCTTCATTGAGAACATTATATTAAAATATGATAACTTCGTTTGACGTCCTATGGCCTACCGCCCCGGAAAGTGATGTGATTCATTCATTATTTTCATTGAATTTATAAAGGATAGTTTTAATATACATATGTGATATATATTTTATAAAAATTATAATTGAATTATTATATATATTTTTTTTCTTCTTCTTTAATAAATATAATTACAATAATGTGAAACAAATTTCATGCATATGAAGGTCCTACCAATACCATTAATATTATTGTTACATTACTATTACTTTATTTTTTAATTTTTTTTATAAATTTATATATAATGAATATGTATGATATTTACATCCATAATTATGAAATTTAAATACTAAAAATATTATCTATTTAACAAGAATGTTAATTACATGTTAAAACATACATGAAAAACAAATCAGTTATTACCCGCAATGTAACACTAACATAGAATTGATGATAATCATAAAATATAATATCATAAGTAAATAATATATGTAATAATATATTATAATGTGGTTCTATTATAGATTTATAATAAATATATATTTATTAATCATAAGTTTTTAATGAGTTAAATGATAGTAAATACATTAGGTAAGTGGTTTTCTAGTCTAACTTTTATTTTTGTGGGACATAATCATTATTCACCACTAATTTATATTTTATGTGTGTTTATTTAAATCTTATGTATTTATTATATAATATTATTATCCTAATTTTTTGGGGTATTTATATATCCATTTTATGATTTGTATTTTATGTGCATTGTGATAAAAAAATTTAAAAATTCAGCAGATACTTTTTGTCGCAGTATTCATTCTTTGAGACACATGTTATGTTATGAACCTTCAATGTATTATACGGTGTACATATAGATATTTCACATTTTTTATCATGAATCTACTCATTTCAGGATATTTTAATCTTCTTGTAATTTTATTATCTCATGTGGAATATTAATCATTGTTAATAAGGTGATAACAGTTTTTTCCTATAATCTCATTTTTAATTGGGATTGGTTATGATTATGATTACATTGGTAAACTTTTGGGATCCATATCATAAGAAGACACAAACAATATGTCCTATTATTTTTATTCAAGGTATATTCATGTATTGTAAACATTTTTGAACGCTTTTCTATGTAGTATAATAAATAACATGATTTTAAGAAAACCAAGCCTTATTTTTCTATTTTATTGGAAAAATATTTTACTCAAAACCTATGTTTTCCATAATTATTAAAAAAATGCGTTTTAAAAATGATATTTTTAGCTCATTTTAATTTAAAATGGGTTTTAATAATGACTTATTATCTTCATAGGTCAAATAAATGTTTTCAAGTCTATTTAAAAAGAATTGTTTTTCAAAAATGTTCAATTCTTTACAAATGTTTTCATACAAATAAATCACATTTTTCAGAAGAAATGTTTTTAAAAAGATATTTCAAAAATATTTTCCATATAAGATGTTATCCATTCGTGTTATTCGTGAATTTTTTAAAATATTATCTCATGTTTCCATTCATATTCTTTCTCATAATCAATTATGTTTTTAGGGAATGAAGTTTATTAGTCATATTTCTATTTCATGGGTAATCTCCATAAGAACACCATATCTCTTTAATGGTTGATATTGCAATGAAAAATTATTCTTGTAATGGATTATGATTTTATGAAATTATTATTAAACAAGTATCTTTTCTATAGATTTTTGTATGATGACATGATTTTCATACTCATTTCCTTTCTTGGGTTACGATATGATTGTTCATGATATTTTCAAATAGGTATGTATGATTTAATTAAGATATTACATGTACCTATATATCTCTCATATTTGTTTGGTAATTATTTATGTTTAAAGATATAATCAGGGCTATAATGAAAAGTTATCTTGATTTAGTAACAGATTTTTTCCACTATGATTTTCTTTGGAGTGTTCCTTACCAGATAAGATGGTAGTGGGAGTGAGCCATGACTACAAAGATGGTTTCTGGATTGAACCATTTACTCTATTATTTACATATAATTTATCCATGACTAAAATGGAAATCATTTTATGTGTTTATCTATCTTATAAAATTAAATGTCTTGTTCATATGTTTTGATTTAAATATTTAAACTCTTGATTCCATTTTTATTCATGTCTTATGAAGTATCGATATTTATTTTATGACCCTAAATTATGATCATTATTACGCACAATATTACTTTAAAATTTCATGATCATCTTCATAATCCCTTATGCTCATGATTATTCTAACATATTTCACTTGGATACCCTTACCGAGTACTTATGCTCACTCATTCCAATGATTCCTTTACACAAGTTATAAAGATATTTATTATATATTATGTTTCTAATAATGATACCATGCACTTGGAAAATATTAGGATATAATGTATCTCATTCATGGGATTGTGATAATGTTTCAATGTTTCTAGAGACACTAAAATAATAGGGTCTCCAAGCGTATGTTTTTTTAATTTATTAATGGTTCATCAAATGTGATATAATGTACTTATATGAGATGTGAGGGTCATTATATATTTTTTAAGAGAATTATTTTAGTTATAATTTTCAATCATGGATTGTAAAACCATAGTGATAATCTTTAGGACATGAATAACAGTAATTATATGAATGTTGAAAATTATAGGAAAATGACCAATAAATTTGGTAATGGATGGATTTAGTGGTTTCAGGGTAATAAATACCATTCTAGATAATAAGATATGAGATGGATCTAGGAAATATGTATATAGGGGTAACTACCTTGAATATAACATAAGGAGGAATACATGATCAGGAACCAGTGTATTACAATGTCCTTTGTTGAACACATTTTTTTGCACACGTGTGGGATATTTTTTTGTGAATTCACAAACTCTTCATAAAAATAATGATTTCTTCAAATTTGTGTGGATATAAGTAACCTAGGATAAACCTAATATGTCATATTTTATATAAGGAATCATAATGTAGAAATCCATTATGTTTTTTATTGGTTATGTGGTTTCCCACGATGATGATTGTTTCATACTCTATGTTTTGTGTTTTAATCAATTGTTGGAAACCAAAGGAACTATGTTAATGACGAGTGCACTAGATAATGAACTGATTGATGTCCTGATCATCCAAATTCAATGGGATTTTAATGAATAATCTCATTTCTATTATCATATATCTTTCCCAATCTATTAATCAGGATAAACATCCAAACATGTAATGGTGGGAACATTATTCTATTGAGTCCTTAATGAGTATATGTCTAGATTATATAAGTGGGTCTCATGATCCAATAGTTTTTGAAAAATATATTGGTAGTACTGAAAATATTTATTTTTTCCTCTGGTATTTGGAATATAAAAAATTCAATATTTTATTTTGTCATTTAGAAGGTTTAATAGACTAGTGGTGGAATGTAATGAAGAATATAAGGAAAAAAGATGAAATTGATTCCATGGATTGGGATAAGTTCAAGATATTATTTTTTAATTATTAATTTCCTTATATAATTCATAAAAATATGGATTTTTAATCCTTGATAAAAATTAAATTTATGATGAATTTTTTGGTTCATATGTGGTTAATTTTACATGACCTTTGATGTATGTTTATGGAATTATCATCTTACATGAATGTCAGGTTGGCCAATTAATTGGTAGATTAAATCCAAGTCTACAAAGTGAATAATTCATAATATTTAATATTAATTATGATAATAGTTTTTATGTCGGAATCAAGGAAGAAACATATTCTAGACTTATATATCAATATTTTGGTTTTGACAGGAAAAGTATGATGGTGTTCAAAGTGAAATCTGTTAACCATTTAGAGAAAAAGATAAGAATTCAATATCCCATATGTGTGGAATGATTAATATTGTAAATTATATCACGGTTACTAAAAATGTAATATTTTGGAGGGTAAATTCATACAACATTTTATTTCCAAAGTGATGGTAATAAAATATCTAATAATGAGAATCACGAAAAATATACACGTAATGCATCTCCCCCACATCAGTTTTCCAAGTGTAAAGAAAATTAGTATTATGAAAACCAATGCCCAATCTAGATCATTAATGATGTTGATTGACATCAGCTAACTCTTATTATAATGAAAATGGATAAATCTAATGTGGTCACTATTTCTAAGAATGGGTGTTATACCGACATAGTGAATGGTATTATTACGATAATCTTTAAATTTGCTAATATATTGTTTGATTATTGATATACCCACTCTTTAATATATAGATAATTTTATAAGGGTATTGTGATTCAAACCTAATGATTAGTTGTGGAATTAAAATTGAAACCCATAATTGTATGATTATTTCTTCTCATGTATATGATTACACTCCAGCTGTTGTTTGTGGGAATATGTATCTTATAAATATTTTCATTCTTCAGTTGTTTTATTTTTATGTTATCTAAATAAGGTATTGTATTTATTTTCATAAATCCCAAATGTATTATCGAGGAAGGAAAGTTAAATTTCATATTATATATCTATATACGATCACCAATAAATTTGAGGATAATTATGAAATTTCTATGCAAATTACATACCAAATACGAGCCTCTATTCCAGTACATAATGGTTGTTTATATCAGATGGTTGGGGAGAAAAATGAAATCGATGATAATAAGATTGTTTGAGAATTTTGGTATTTCCTTCTATATGAGTTTCCATGTCTTCCACCAAAATGTGAAGTTGAGTTCTCAATATATATCATATATATTTATAGTTCAATTTTAAAAACTCTAAATGGATTTTCTTGGTTGACTTGTATGAATTTATGAAAATAGTATATTAAAACATTTACAATGGATTAATTTGGCCAATTGTGTCACTATAAGGTGAACCTGTTCTTTATTAAAAAAATAAAATATGGATCTATGTGAATTTTCTTATACTATCAAGAGATGAATAATTCCATGAAAAAGAACAAGTATCCTCTTCCCTATATTGATGAATTTTTTGATAAAATGTGGGATATCAATGCTTTTCCATGATTAATGTTCACTCTGGATATCATCATTAGGTAGTCAAGAGGGATGATATAAAAAATGAAATTCCATAAAAGGTATGGGGAATTTGAATATATAGTGATTCATTTTGGTATTACTAATTACTTTACTATATTAATTGACATAAAGAATATAGTATTTTGATATTATAATGATTTGTCTATGGTAGTCTTTATAGATGATATTCTTATCTAATAAATGAGCATGGGAGAACATTGAGACCATATGATAATTTTACTAAGGACCCTAAGGAAATAGAAACATTATGAAAAACTTATAAAGTGTGAATTTTGGATGAAAAATGTTTCCATTTAGGTTCATATAATCTCATGAGAGGGTAAAGTATTAGATATATCAATGAACTATGCTATTGAATGTTGACCATGTCCAACCATAATTACTAATATCCTTATTTATAATCAATAAATAGGATATTATGAACTATTTTTGGGGAATTTCCCATGACTATCTAATCCTCAGACAATGTTATCTAATAAGGGTTCAAAGTTCTCCAAGATAGATGAGTGTATAAAATTATCAAGGAACTGAAGGTAATGCTATTCACTTCACTATTTCTTAATTTACTATATAGTGGGTAAATTTTTACAATCTATAGCGATGCATAAAAGACAGTATTATGATTTATACTTGTGTATAATTTTATTTATAGATTAATCCTCTTGGTAAAAAAATATTCATTAGAAAAATTACACATCTCAATATTTTTATTTAGTTGTGGTAATGTTTCATAATATTTTTGGATGGATTATCGTTATGAATAAAAGTGTGATAAATATACTTATCATAAAACATTGGGGGTATATAATCACATAGATTTAGCTCAACATTACCCATAGAAGAGGGGTTGACTTGATACAAGAGTATAATTGATTAATATTTTACCATTCTGGGAAAGTGAACACGTTGGAATATTCAATGGGTCCAAAGGGTCTTGTATTCTAATCTATGAAGAGGATCACAATAGTTCCAATATTTCTTAATTTCAAAAGGATAGATTTAGAAATCATGATGATATGGGAAAATCAGATTGTGATCAAATAATGTTTTAACCCTATATAATGTTGAATAATAATGCGGTGAAAAATGATTATGTATAACTATATTGGTATTTTAGAAATTTAACTGAGTTTAAAATTGATTAGGATAGAATGGTATTGTTTAAGAATCGTTTATGTGTTCTTTCCAGGCTGTACTTCAAGAACTAGTTTTCAGAGGATGATTATATATCATCATTATATATTCATCCTGGAATTATGAAGATGTATAGTGGACATAAGGAATAATTATTGTGGGATGGAATGAAGAGAGGTATTTCATAGTTTGTATCTTAGTAGATTTTATGTTTTTTAGTAAGTGATTAAAACAAAATTATTAAGAGTTTTTTCATCCATTACAAACAATTGAATGGACATTGGAGAAAATCATTATGGATTATGTAGTTGGAATCCAAAAAAAATTATAATGGGAATAATGTTTTATGGATGGTAGTTAATCCCCTTACTAATAAGCACACTATAACATTATAAAAAAATAACTGTCTTTGAAACATCTTGTTAGGATATACATTAATATAATGGTAAGGTTTAATTGGGTTATACATTTCTTTATATCTGATCCATATATGAGGTTTACCTCAATGGTTTGAAAAATTAACTAGTTTGACCTAAATAAATATTTGAGTTCCCACATTGCTTATATTATTTTTATGGATTGTTATTTTGAATGAAAAATTAAAACATTGTAGAATATGTTGAGATCATATTCCCCTGATTTTAAAGGATGTTGTGATAAAAAATTATCTACATTATTTTTCATAAAACAATTTATTTCACTCAATATTTCAGGTGGATCCTTATAAATTCCTCAATTGAATAAAATTTATAGCTCTATCAAATCATAATAAAGATCTAAAAATAAATCAATTGAGACCTGAGATCAGTGAAGAAATGTATGAAAATGAATGAACAATTTCTTATCATATCAAGAAATCTCATATTCAAATTGAATGATATGTTGATCACCATTGGTGTGGTCTAGAATATCACGTTGATGGGATTTTATTTCCTTTAATTTCTTCATGGCTAAATGTTATGAGATTCGAGAAGAAAGGGAACTTAAGCCCTAATTATACTGGTCCGTTTGAAATTATTGATTTTATTTGGAAAATAGAATATCACTATAAATAATAAAAAACCTCTCTAATGTACATGATTTGTTCCATGAATCTATTTTGAGGATGTATTTACCTGACTTGTCACATGTACTGAACTCAGAGGTCATACCATCAGATTATGATCTCTCTTACGAGGAACAATAAGTTGAAATTATGAAAGATGTCGATATTGTTCTCTAAAAATATATCAGTCACCTAGTGTATATTTTATAGAAAATCATTATTTATTGTAATATAGATGTGAACATGGGAATATGATGTGGTTGAATTATCGTCATTTTTTTGTATCAAAATGACAAATTTCAATGGAGAAATTTTCACTAATGGGTTTGAATGTATTACCAAGATATTTTATGAATCTTTTTCCAAAAAATTCTTATATTTATATTATTTATTCAATTATACGATAGAAAATTTTAATATTTTTTTATAAACTATATCATGTTAAACTTATGCTACACGAAACATTTTCATAGATCGCATTACATTCAACATTGATTTTCTAAAAACCAAAAATTAATTATTATTATTATAATTTATGGATCAATGTTACAAATTTTCTATTACACAATATAATATGAATATGAATGACTAATTATTTATTTTTATTTATAATATTTTGGTATAAATAATAAAAATTGTTAATTTATTAAATAATTCTTTGTAATGTGATAATATGATTGAAGAATATTATTTTATCTATTGAACTACTATTTATATCCTACATCGAACAGTAATAAAATTAAATTTCTTAATTTTTTAGAAATATAAATTTATTAAATAATATTTATTTTAAAAATATTGATTCAATAAAATTATTAGGGATGTTTTTTGATAATTTTTTTTGAAAATATTGATTTTCAGATGAATAGTGAAAAATACGGATTTTTAATTGAAAAATAATCATTCATATAGTTTTTATATATAGTAAAATTTTAGTATTAATATGTTTTAATCTGAAATTAAAATATATTATACATAATTTAACACAGTTTTGTTTATTGGAACCAATTACACATCCAAATTTGAAATAAAAACATTTCCATCATTTAATCATTCACATTGAAAACATCATATCACATTCTATTTGTGGGATAAGTATTAAATTAAATTATATAAATTATTTTCTTATAATTTGGAGAAATTGATTAAATATTTGGCAAAATAATAATTTATAATCTCTATTATTATAAAATTATATTTTTAGAGAAAATATTTGTGAAAGAAATTAAAAATAATTACAGTGATTCAAGAAAAAATGAGTTTAAATTGTTTTCAAAGAGTAATCATACCAGGCTAAATCATCAAGTAACATGTCCAAATGAATTATATATCCATATTTCAACCATATCCTCCCATTTAACAAATATTTAATGTTATTGGAGGCACATGAGGTAATTTATTTCTCTTAATAGTGTGTTCCATTTAATATTTACAAGGATGCCACTCATTCACTACTATAATATAAACCCCCCAAAAGTATTCACACATATCATACCAATTTTTCATGGAAATTTTTATAAATATCCTCCAACATACCTCCCCTCATCCTAGAGGCCAAAATTGGGGTATAAATCCAACTATGGAATCCATTTTCTGTAAACTAAAAGAAGTTACCCAAAGAAGTGTTGACATCCTTCCACATGAAATTTTGTTTTATGTATTTCTCAATACCATATTGTTTTTAATTTAATAATTATATAATTAAATAATTATAATCAAGATAATTTCATGTTTTTATATATTTTATTATACAAAAAATCAATTACACATCCATCAAATGGGATACACATTAATAATTCATTTTTATAGAATACTACCACAATGGGAACCGATATTTTTCATCCTTCCATGTATACAATTAATAGTTTTGAAAAATTATATACATAGTTTTTTATAATATATATGTTATATTTATGATATAATTATTATTTTTTATAAATTATATGACACTTTCCATCGTTCTAAACATTTTGTGATAATATGATAACTTGGTTTCATGAATTGTAAGGATTCATTCATGATTTACATAGAATGAATAATGTTTGGTTTTAATATATATAAGTGATATATATTAAAGAATGATTCTAATATATTTATATTATATTTATATATATATATATCATTTACTCATATTTGTTTGAAAAATAGGGAATGAAATTGAAAACAACATTCATAGCTACATACGACCTACATTCTCCCTAAGAGGTTTAAATCATTTCCTATTTATATGTTTGTAAATTTTTAAGAATAAGTATATAATCATTATGTGTATATCAAAATTTTCATTATTTGTGTAATTAAATAAATAAATATTTAATTTTACTATGAATTATAAGTCAAAACATGTATTGAAAAAAAGAAAAAATTAATTGGAACGCTACATTAACATGGAATTATTAATATAAGGTTATAATATATCCATAATAAAATAGAAAATGTAATTATATATATGAATATTGATCTGTTATATATTTATAAAAAACATATAACTATTATATATTAGTATTTAACGAGTACTTTGAGTGTAATGACATAAGGTATGTGGATTTCTAGTATCAATTGTATTTCTTCAAAACTTGTGCCTACTTCACCAATAATTTATTCTATGTGTTCTATATACTAGCCATGAATATATTTTATTACATCTATCCAAATATTTACCATTATTTATATATCTATATTATGGTCAATATTTAATAGGGGTTAATGCTCAAAAGTTATGAAATCTTAATGTAATTTTTGTCTCAATTTTACTTATTTTAAGAAAATTGTATGTTTCACACATAGATTATTTTTCAAGGAATATAAAATAACTGTTTACAAGTTGTATCATGATTATATTATTTTAATTAAAATTCCAGAGTCATTTAATTTTATTATCTCATTTATATTAGGTTTTAATGATATTAAATTGGTAATATTTTATTTATATAATCAAATTATTTATTAGCATATTTTTTTTACTATACCTCAATTGATGAAATCGTATGATAAGTGTCTCAATATTAGTAATTCATTTCATCAACAATGATTAATCACTATATCATCATGTATTAGTACTATTATTCAAGTCGTTGGTAATTATTATAATTAATAACATGCTTTATTAATGTCTAAATTTATTTATCTCTTTTGTCTAAAAAATTTTTTATTCAAAAACCATGTATTAAAAAATTATTTTTAAAAAGTTATTTCAATTATCATTTTATTGGGATATGTTTTTTTAAAATATTTTTTTAAAAATATTCATTTTTAAATATTAAATATATATTAAAGAGAATGTTTTGAAAATGATTTATGTTTTAAAACGGGTTTCCTAAAGAAAAAAGGATATTTTCAACCTGTCACAATTTTAAAATTGTATCACAATGTTATTTTTCATCTAAGATAATTTATGTCAGTGATACTCAATCCATAATGATAATATGATCCATGTTGCTAATAAATATTCTTTGTTTTAATGGTTTATATTTATATGGATTTATTTTTATAAAACACGGTTCTATTTAACATGATATTTGTTTATGAAAACTATTTCTATTTCTTGGGTTATATTATTTTGAAACATTGTTATTCTAATAGATTGTGGATTGAATCAACGATTATGAAACCTGCCTATTTTCCATAGCTAATTAGATGATGATACGTTTATGATACCCATTTCTTTTCATGGGTTATTATTTGATTATTTATGTACTTCTGGAGCACATATGAATGATTTCATTATGAGACGGGTGGGACCTATGTCTCCCTCCAATTAATTAGGTAATTAGTTACATATCATGAGAATGACATGGTGATAATGGGGAGTAAAACCAGTTTATTAAAGTAGTTTTTTCAACTAAAAGATTCTTGGGAGTGAACCCTGACTACAATAATGGCCATGAGAGTGACCTTAACTACAATGATGGATTGAGGATTTAACTTATTCCACTAGTATGGACTTGTAATAATGTATTAACTACTATGGAAATCATTTTATACTATTATCTATCTTCCACAAATCCATTTATTATTCACATATCTTGATTTTATGGATTTTGATTGTTCTTCCCTTTTGATTCATGTATTTTGAATTTCTAATATTCATCCAATGAATCTTTAGTATGATATTTTATATATTTGTATGACATTAAAATGTTATAAAAATTTTACATACCCTTATACTCATTATTATTATTAAATATACACATTTTCTACCCATAATTAGAATTGTAGCTCACCCATTAATATTGTATACACTTCCCATTATATGAAGATACTTATTATGAATGATGTGTTTATGAAGTGTTCTAGTCATGGAGAACCTTGTTGTAGATAATATATCACACTTCTGTATAAGTGTTTATGATTCCATTTTTCTAAAGGAACTAAAATAATACATTATTTGTGTGTCTATTTTCTAAGGTATTAAATGATATAGAGATATGATGTAGTTTCTATGTATGTTAATCGAGGGTCACTATATTATAGGTATGAATAAGATTCTTAATAATTTATTACGTTGGTTTGTTTTATAAAAATTGTGGCTAGAGTGAATTTTTACTATGTAATAGTAATTGTTAGATTTAATTAAATGCATTTAAATTCAATGAGACATATTTGACGTTTCCAAAATAAATTTATTTTATATAATGTTTTATCTACCCATTTTATATTATAAATATTTAATATATTTCAGTTTGTGGTAATTTATTTCCTCTTTCAGGTTATCCCTATTATTCTCTTTTTATTCTTAAATTAAAATCACTATGAGGGTTATTTCATCACAATTATTCATAACTGATATATTATTAATATTTACCTCGTGTTTTCTTTTATTTTTTATATATTGGACATTAATTCCTCTTTATCATAATTTTCATTCAGTTTATGTTGCTGAAAAATATATCCCTTGATCCACAAAACAAGTATTTTCAATTGAAATGATGAAAATGTTGTAAAGGTTTTTTGAAACTGAATTCTAATTTATTGAGTTATGATTTTTCATATTGAGGTTATTTTATATTTCTTAAAAAAATTCTACAATTATATTTTATAATATGGTATATTCTATTTTTTATATAATTTAAATTACAACCATCAAAAACCAATTAAAAATAACACTTACATCATTAGTTATTATATATATAAAGGATATAGCAAACTCTTATTTCTGTTCATTAAATATAAATTCTATTCCATGGCTACAATAATTCTATGTTTATTAAATTCTTTTACATCCTATTTCTTTATAAATTTCCCCTTTCATATATGGAGAAAATTATTTCTCTTACTCAATAGTGTTGTCCTGAATAATTTCATTTTCTCAAATTGAAATATTATAAAGAAAAAATCAGATTTACTGTGGAACTCATTTGTCATCAATTTCAATAATAATTATAACATTAAAATTATTCTACTTATTATTTAGATGATTAAAATTGTTTATAATCATGTGTCTAACTTTTTTTAATCACAATGTATAAAATAAAGTTTTTCGACCTTTTTAATGATTATTTAAATCTATGTATTTAAAAAGATTAATAGATTTTCATCTATTAAAATACAATTTTTTATCTTATACTCCACATTTAATTATGATAACCTTTATACCAATAAAATATCTATCCTGAAATTTCTTTTTGGAACATAATTTATATAATATTGTTTCACATATAGTTTTCTAATATTTCTATTTAAAGCAATTGTGGGATCCTTATTTATTCTAAAGATAAATGATTCTTTAAAAACTTGTTTTAAAATTTCAATTTCATTTTATTTTTATATTTAATGGATTTATATCTATCAAAAATATCTTCAATGCGTCACCATCTATATTTTCATTTTAATCCCCTTTTCATATGATTTTATTTTGGTATAATCCATTTAAACTATTATAGTCACTTTTCATAACACCATATAGAAATGTTATGAAACCCATATTTATTTCTATAGGTTTTTAATTGTGTGATCAATGATAATTTTCATGTTGTATATATATTTATGTATGACTAGTGTAAATATTAATATAAATATCTTGAATTCATCATTGACTTAATATCACAAGGACTACAAAGTTAAAATTGTTGGAATATATGCTAAATTAGAGTATTATCGTGTGATGTAGCATACATAGCTGGATTATCCCATTCCCAACGGTAGATTTCAAGAATGATCAATACAATGAATGGTATGTGGGTAAAAATATGAATTCTATGGGTGTAATGGTGATAAGTAAAATCCTAAGTAGTTACATAGGTGGTTCTCCTATTTGTACTGTGAAATCTATACTCTATTTGTAGAAATGAAATATTATGTCCATTCCATAATATTTTATATTAATTTTATGCAAATGTTCTTCTCAATGGGTGAACATTTTTATCTCATGCTTTTATACTATTTTTACTTTGTAATATTACTTTTTTTGATATTACATTGGATTATTTATTGAATTATGAAAAAATATTATTATTCCATATTCTTATAAATATGATATTCCTCTCATTCTCATGTTTTCTCACATGCATATAATCTGACTCTTCATCACATATTGATATGTTTTCCATTACTAATAATTTATGGATACCCCTTTATATATATATAACTCCATGTGATATGATGTGGAGTATAAATAATGAGATGTCTAGAAGAAATTATTTTATTTATAAATTATGGATAAATTTCCACAACTATCTTAAAATAGGTTACATATTTAGTCAATCCAAAATGACACCAAACCATTATTTCATGATATTTTTCAATTATTTTGATATTTGAAATTAAAATTTTAAAATATTTTTATTTTTATCTTCTTTCATATCTATCTATTAAAAATATATTTTATAAATAATTAATTATTATAACTAAAAATTTGAGTTTGAGTATGGGGTATATCAATTTTATATGGAGTACGGTATAATCACATTTCTGTAAAAATTAATAAATTTTCAATATAATTATTAGATAAAAATACCGAAAACCATAGTAAGAAATCTATATGTAGGATAAAAACCCTGAATTTACAAAATTAATAAAGGGTGATATTTTTATTGAAATTAAAACCCTATCTAGTTAACTCCTTATCGATGTGTGGATTGTACATACCGGGATTAATCCTGGTCCCATACTATTGATCTATAAACTTGGAATGGCTGTTATATAAACTTGATGATGATGATTTTGGGGAAATATGATATGTCTACACATAGAAACATTGGACTTATTCTTCCTTAAGGAATTACATATTTTTATTCTATGTGATACATTATGGATATATTCTTTGAATTTTTTTCACATACCCTTTGTTTATTTAATATTAGTGAATATTTTATTTCATTAGTATACATTCTATTATTCTTGGTATTTGGTTTTGGAGACATATTGGTTTATCTTTACATTGTTCATTCAAGGATTCCTATAAGATATTTCCATACTCAGTCCTTCAAAAAAATCATTCTAACACTTTTTATGTGTATAGAAAAGAAAAACCATTTAGAATAGAAAATTTAAGACAATGAGTGTAACAAAAAAATTATTTTATATTTTAAATTCACTTTTTCAATGAATAAATTCCTTATTAATTATTTATTTACAGAAAAAACGTTAACGTAATCGGGGTTTTTACCATTATAAGAAATATCATTAATGATTTAAAAAATGGCATAAATCATAACCATTAACAATATTAATGGTTTAATGTGACTAATAGGATTACTATAAATTAATGGTAATGAGAAATTCTAATAGAATAATTTGGAATTTGTGATGTAATTAAAAAGTACTATCATACCAACTGAAGACCATTTCATAGTGCCTCTCAATGAGATGGAATGGCTAGTAATTTTCCTTAAACAAACCTATCTCATGATTGATACTCTAAATCATGAACAAACCATTTAAGGTAGATGTTTAGTCATGTGAGGATCATGACCCAAACCATGTTCATAGAACCACTATAGGAAAATTTCACCATAAAAATAATTATCAATACGGAGTATGTTTGTGTAATAACGGGTTATGTATTATGACCCTAATAGTATGACTTTTTATATATTTCATTTTTATAAAATGATAATAATATTTATTTATTTACTATTACCATATAAATGGTTAAATAAGTAGTATAAATAAAATAATATTTTGAATTGAATGAACACAAATTATATTTTTGAAAAAAAAATATATTTTAATAATTCCTCAATTTCTAATTAATTAACGAATTTATGAAATAAAATTAATTATTATTATTATTTTACATTAAATAGTAGTTATTTATAATATTATTTATAAGATAATTTTAAAATGTATTGTTTAATTTTTCTAAGGGGAAGAATATTATTATTTTCGTAAATACAAGTATTTTTCAAAAAATAATTTATTTTCATATAAAATTGTATATTATAATAATTATGAAATTATTTTTATAAAATAATTGAAAATTTTAATTTCTTCATGTTTAAATTGGAAAATTATAAATTTTTTATAATTTTTTTAGGTCGCATAATTATTAGGTAAAAATTCAAAATGGAATAAATATATTATATATATTATTACATCATTAAAAAATAAAAGAGATTTATCAAAAAAATTATTTTATCTATGAAAAATATTATATTTCCCCTACAAAATATTTTGAATTAGGTTAATTGATTATTTTATAATCCCTTACTAAATCCTTAAATACCGATATAGTATTTCATGGTTTCATAGTCACTTATTCTTTATACTAAATAACTTCCACAACACATACAAAATTATTTAAATGAGTTTGGTTTATACCGAAACACATTTATTGAATACCACTCCTCTCTGATAGAAAACATTGAGAAAATGCATTATTATGATTGATGTTTTTAATATTTGATCGTATATAGTACAAAACCTAGTTTTAGAAATCAATTCAGAACTCTCGCTATATTAACTCAAAAAAATAATATTCCTCCTACATCAAAACCCATGGATTGCTATTTTACATTTCCTTTAAAAATATATATCCATATCATGTTTTCGACAATATCTTAATTATATCATCGATATATTTTATAACTATCATTTAATTATATGGAATACTCCCATTTTCATCTTTTTTTATGAAACACATTAATGTTATTCATTTTTAATTTCCACTTTATAATATTAGAATATGATTTATCACATCCATAATATATTCATTATGATTTCCAATTTAGGATATACATTATTCACTATCATTAAAATATTTTATAAATCAATATCTATACTCATTATCATGATCCAGTTGTCCAATGATATTCTATGTCATATGTTTCATTAGTGAATAAATCTCCCAATTTCTACTCAAAGGTGTTCACCCAGGTGAAGATATAATAATATTCATTGAGAACTCCATTTATGTAACCTACATTCATTAATCAGGGTATTGATAGTAATAAAATTAATTCTTATGTTCTATGATCGGCGTAAAACATGTATTCGATTACGTGATATGAATGTGATATGTGTACCTTGAAATATAAAACACTCTACTAAAAGAGGTAATTTTTTATCTCATGAAATACCATGTATGTATCATGGGATGTTATTCTAATAAAACTATTTTATAATGACTTAGTGGTTACCCTTTACATTTATTACTTATATAATGTGTCATGTTTTTTTTAATTACCCTATTTCATTTTCATTATTATCTTATATCATTATTCCATGTTAAATTTCAGGATTATCACCACTTATATTTTACCTTTAAATACCTATTAACCCGGTTTTAGTGATTTAACTTATGTTGTTATTTTATTACTCAATTAATGGGTTTTATAGGTCACTTCATTACTGTGTACTTATACAAATTATTTCTTGTAGTATTAGAAGATATATAGAAATTAACTCATGTTGTGATGTTCTTAAATATTTTTTTATACCCATGATCCAAATTTTTATTCTATATAAGTCTCTTCCTAATGAAAATCAAAAATATTATATTTTGCGTTTTTTTATATGTTACTTCATGTAATAAATAATTAAATATGTTGAAATAAAATAATGGGTTTCATTGTTTCTATCCTAGAAAAGACTACTTATTTTGGAGAGTATGATTAAAATAATAGTTTAAAACCCTTTCATATTGGACAAAAATTAAGAAAACAATCATAAACATTAGTAATCTATAGATTAAGATGATTCCAAAAAACTACATCCTTTTGTACCTACTACATTTTGATGTGGAAATTGTCACAATTGTAGATTTCGGTAGTAATCCAACAAAGGGTGTATTATGAAAGTATTTATAATCTCATGCTGAAATGTATAAAGGCCATTATTCATACCTTTTTTGAAAATTACTTGTTATATAATTTGGTAAATTCACAATCTAATTATCGTCTAATTTTAGGGGAATTAAAATTTCTAAAAGATTTTATATTATGAAAAATTTCATGGATAAAAATAATAAAAATGTTGAAATTTAGATGATAAGGAATATATTTAATCTAATAAATGTCTATGGTGTCTCATTTATAATTATAATAATTTAAAATTTAATCTAATTTTTATTTTCATTATATTATTCAATTTATTGGTATTAGTGATTTCATGTCCTTAAATTGGAGGGATAATGTGACAAATTCGAAAATGAGACATGCATTCTGTTGAGAAAAGGATTCAAGAACATCAAGATAGTAAATTCTAAATTAACTCATATTCTGTATAGAAATGTGAATCAGGGGGGAATCCCCCTTTTAAAGGGAAACAATTCAATTTATACCTATATATTATTAATTTCTTTATCATTTAGTTTAACTTAAGATCCCTCATATAAGGAACAATGGATCAACTAGATTGAGATACTCATATACAATCATTTATGCTATGAAAAAGGTAATTTTATTATAGTTGTTTATCATATAGAGTGGGGGCTGATTAATAGTGTTCATTAATAAAAATATTACATGGTATTATAGGGATATTTAAATAATTTTGTGAAATAAATTTAATTTTTTTAATAATTTCCTTCAACACAATAAGTAATCAGAAAGTGGTATTTTTTATAGACAAGAAAAATGATGATTAATTCTTCTGGGTGTATGATGCAGAAATCATATGAATTATATGATATATTAACTACATTATTATATTATCTGAATGTAATTTTCCCTCTACTTATATCAAATAATGATGAGTCTAAAAAATATTTAGATATTAATTAATTTGAAAATTGTGAGGTAATTGTGTGATATGATATAAATGATGAAATATATATAACTATATATCAATGGTCTAATGAGTATGGATATATGAAGTTTATTGTTTAATTTAATCCTTGATTTACAATGGATAAATTTCCATATATAATGAATTTAAAACATCCTAGTTATCAAAAACGTATGAATGAGATTCCAATAAATTTCATAATGAGTCCAAGTTATACTTTATGTGTGGAAAGGATACTTATGTAGCTATAAAATTTGGATAGGAAAAACCCAAAATGCGATGAAAGAACATAAAAATTTAATCAACCTTGAGTCTATTTTCAAATTCTTTAATTTTGAAGAACGTAGATAAAAGGTAAATCAAATCACTTAGCCAAGTGATTTTATGGAGACATATGAAAACAACCTCTATGGACTAAATAGAAAGGGTGATATTATTCCATCATAATTTATGAGGTGAATCTTGACATTGAAGTGGTGAAAAGATTGAAAGATATAAATTTAGGGATAGTGAAAATACTATTTTACTCTACCTCTATTCATTCATTTGAATAATTCATGTTTTATAGAATTATTTAAACACTGTCAGAAAAAATTGGATGTTGAGTTATAGTTGAAGATAGAAAATTGTTCAATTGTGGAACCCTAGGAATATAACTCATATCCTATTAAATATTGTAAGATGAATTTCCCAGAAAACCCTATAACGCTCCATTTTGTGGAATATGATCCTATTATAGTCATGGATATTATTTCCTTTTATATAGGCTACATAAATTCCCTACAAAAGGTAATTACCCTCTATATCACTAATTCCCCTACAATTTTATACAAGTGTAATGTGGAGGATGAATCACTTTTGGAATTATCATATCAATCTTAGATAATTTTTTGTTATGTTTTTGGGTATCATATTGAAATGAAAAAGACCAAGGAAATCATCATCATTGGTTACATTCCCATTTTAATGGAATCAACTAACGTGTTCCCCAAAGATTTTATCGGACTTACTCCTTATTGATAGGATGATTTATCAAGAAATAATACACTTATATCCTTTACAATAACACTACATCATAAAAAATTCCCCCATTTAAACTTCAATATTAGAAGAACCAAAGGTAGGATAATTTTACTGAAGGGTTTTTACACACAATTGATTCATCATAGAGTGATTTGGTCTTCATTGATAAAAAGGATGAGTCAATTATCTTATCCAATGGTTATTGTAAACTCAACATGATTATGATAGATAACATGTATCTTATTCCATAAATATAATTTTTTTCTTCAAAATATGGGATAATAATTTTCCAAGGTGGATCATGAGACAGTTTGTTATCATGTTAAGGTAATGACAGAGGATTTACCCAAGGATGCTTTATATAAAAGAAACATGAACAATGAGTGTATTGTGATTCTATTCAGAAACAACAATACTCTGGAAATTTTCATTGAAATAATCAAAATTTTATTTTTGTATTACCTTGACAAGTTTATTTTTATCCGTATATATGATATTTTTATCCACATAAAAATAATGTGTAACATTAAGATCATTTTAATATTATACATAACCCCTTGCACAATGATTTATTTTCAGTTTATAGTAAATAAAAGTTTTTATAGAGAATGTATAAATCCCAATGTCTGTTGTCTGATGTAATGTGATATATGTGGATCCTATATAAAATATAGGCAATGTAATTATGTCCATGAACAATATCAATTTTTTAAATCCGATGTTTAAATGGAAAATATGGGGATTACATTAGATTATTGAGAATCTTTACAAGGTTTTCAATAACACTAACAATGATAACATGGACGTTTGTCATGATTTTTGAGAATATGGAATTAAAAAGGATCTATGAAGTTTATGTGAAGGGATGATAATAAAACCTATATTGAAATTACCCACCAGTGGAGACCAATTTTTTATCTATACTGATTCATTGATAATTGTAATAGGATTAAGTACTCATCCATGGTTACCATTTTATAGCATATTCCCCTTAAAATTATGGATCGATGAGAATAACTACAAAACACAACACAATGTTTTTGATATTATGATCACCATGTTGATGACCATTTGATATTATCTCTATGAGGAGTATTTTGACATATATAAAGATCATAACATCATCATGTATCTACTCATTAAAATAGTTATCATTATGCACCGACCAATGTGGTTATATATGATTGAATATTATGACATTTCAATCTATTGACTTTATAGTAGGGTGAATAATGTTTCAAATCCTCTCATTATAAAAGATCAAATAATCCTATATATGATGAGTTTTTAAAGGGAAGTAATAATAAAGCGGATTGTTATCATGGAAATGGGAATAATTAATGAATATTCATCATTCCTGGGTAAAATAACTTATCAAACTTTAATTATTCAGATGATCAAGGTTTTGTTGGATAGAAATGAGGTCTAATAGAAAAATAGAAAATATTATAGAGGTCAAATTTTATAAATATAGAGTAATATATTTTGTAATATGAATATATGTTCACTGAAAAATATAGTTAAAAAGAAAATATCAAGATGATTCACATAACTATTCCTTCTTTATTCAAAAAAGAAACATTAATAAGCACATATATATGAAGAAATAATTCTAATGGAATAACATGATGTCAGATGTTTTTTATTTTTTACCTTGATGTTTGGTATTTCAACATCTTAATGATGAATTAAAGAAGTCCATCGATATACAAAAAAATTCTCATTCCTATATTAAAATGAGAAATCATTTCCATTGATTTTATTATCGGACCCCCATGATATCTTACAAGAAAAAAACAATCTGGTGGTACTTGATCCCTATAAAACAATAATTCATTTTTTCTATTTCAATATAGATATTTTCTCATCGAACATTCAAAGATATAGAAAATATTTATCTCAAGGAAGCACATAATTCAACACTACATTGTATCCGAACGATATCGACATTTTCCCACATGTTTTTTGAAGATCATTAAAAAACAACTCATTAATTATTTTAGTTTTGTTACTAATAGACACCCACAGGTTAATAATCACTCTAATATAATTGTTAAAACTCTAGAAGATATATTAATATCATGTAAAATTGGTTTACAAGGATTTTAGGAACAAAATCATTACATAATATATTTATTCTAAAACAACTTGTACCATTTTAAAATTCATATGTAATATTATGATTATTTTTATGGTATGTTGTCTCAAACTATAACATGTTGGGATATTGTTAGATGGTGGAAGAATATGTGGCCAGATATTTTCCAAGATATAGAATAGATGGTTCAAACAATTAAATATCAAATTAAATATACACAATATATATAAAACAATTATGTGGAAAATTGTCCATGTGTTCTAGATTTTGTGTTTGGATATATAGTGTTCTATCATACATCACCACGGAAGAGACTCATAGGCTTTGGTAAGAAGTTAGCGCATAGTAAAACTACAATTTCTACTTGGGATCCTTAATGGAATAATTTATATAAACTATTGACTTGAACTTCTACCAAATAAGCGCATGTTCATGATGTGTTTCACTTATCACTCTTGAGGATGAAAAAACAAGAAACCTCACATATATTGAATCTAGATATAATATCAATAGATAATGATATTTAATACATGTTATATTTGGTAAAGTTCATAGATCACAAATCCAATTCTCTATGAAAAATTATAATTAAATTGGTCAATCAATTTCCATTGTGAAATAAATTAAATTTTAAGGATCATATTTTTGGAGGTGTAATATTGTAACAACCCATTATGTTATAAATTAAATTCCATTTTTAAATTAATGAATTGCATATTAAATAATGATTTTAGAGAAAACACATGCACTTCATTGGATGGATTGGAAGATTATAAATTATATAAATTTATACACAAAACACCACTAAACCTCATTACCATTGAAAATATAGCATTTATTTTTCTGATTTTTAATATTATTGTATATTAAGGGTTATCAAAATGTTCAATTAATAAAAAAGGAGAAATGGCCTCAACTAAAAATATCATACCATATGAAATCCTTTTATCAGTTTCTCTAATGCATAAGGCATTGATATGATTTACCCATGAAAAATTTGAATCCATGATTTAATAACTAATGTATATATGTTAGATACTCAATCTTATTGAGATCATATCCTAAACAATTTTCATTGAACCACCCTGAAAATGTGTCCCCATCACGCACCTTAACAAAATGGAATATACTCGTGTAAATAGGAGTTTTATATATATAACCAAATATAAATAATTTTTATATAAATAATTTTTTTTAAAAATAATATTTATAATATTTATTTTTTTCTTGTTGGTTTAAAATGATTAAATAAATACTTTGAGAAGAAAAAATATATTTTGATAATATAAAACCTAATTTCTATTTTGAGAAAATATTTATTTTCAATCAAGATCCTTTTTAAATGAATTAAATAATTATGTATGAATGGTTATTTTAATTAAATAATATTATGAAATAACATAAATATTTCATGTAATTGAAAATATGAATTATTGGAAAATATTGTTTTAATAAGGTTTTAAAAAATGTTATCATCATAAAAAATTTACATTACATTAAGGGGGTTTTAATTTTAAATTATATATATATATATGCATATATATAATTACTATGATAAAATAATTATTATTTTTGAAATTGGAATATTCAATATAGCCAATGATTAATTCTCAAAAATAATGTCAGTCCTTCAAATTTATTGGCTAAGAATATTATATATATTAAATACACATTATGTATTATAAAATCATAAATCCCAAAAATATATGTAATAAATAACATAAATATTATATATGAAAAATATTACATTTCCACTCCAAAATAAGGAGTTCGTTATGTTAATTTATTTAATTTATAATCCCTTTTGGAATCTTAACTATCATAAAATGTAATTTAATGTTTTCAAATTACTTATTTTTTGAATATAAATCACATCCACATCACTAAAGTTATTATTTTAATGTGATTGGTTCATATCCATCTAAAATATTGAAAATCACTCCACATTTACCGAATTTATTGTAATTTTTTTAATGATTCGCGTCTTTATTATTTAATCATATAGATTCCAAAACATACATTTAGTGATTAATAATTTATTACACTCTCTTTTGTTATATTATCTTATAGAAATGTCATTCCAAGTCACACAAATAACATATAATACGAAATTGAACTTATTTATCTACTATAGATCCCTCACATGGTTCCCTCAATCTATATCAAGGCTCATATGAAGCTATAAGATGTTCCCTCCCATAGGTAATTGATCCTCTCCATCTCTTATTTATTCAATAACTCTATTTATATTATTCTTTTATGTTTCCCTTTTTTTAATTGTAATATGTTTTATGTGTAAATCATATATTAATTTTTATTTAAAATTGACATGTGACCCATTTCACTCTACGAAAACTCTTTAATTAATCATTGTGTATCAACATTAAGCAACTGAAATTAGCTTATTAATTTCCATGAAATATATTTTTTACTGAAATTTCATAAACATTTATAATCAAGGGTATTCATCTAGAATTACATATCCTTCATTGATTTTCAAATTTTATTAATGTGACATATAATAATTAATATTGTTATTTCAATATGATAATGTTCGTATATGTCCCATGGTTTATGGGAACAATTATTCATTTTACATAGTATGATAGTGATGGGAGGGCCCATAATTATATATCCCCCCAATGCATTGGTTAATTTTTTCATCTCATGAGATAACCTGTATGAGTCAAGGTATGTTATTCTAAGGACACTATATTAAGATGTATATGGGATGTTCCTTAAAGTATGTTTATGATTCCATGTTTTATATTATTTCTTCATTCTCACACCACTGTTATATTTAAATATATATTCTTGTTTCAAATTTTTAGTGTATGGTTCCCATGCATTTTATGTACCCATTATATGGCTCATGAATAACATGTATTACATTAGAATATTCATTTAATTTATTACTACACTACAAGAATTTATAACTTACCAATTTTTTTATTTATGTACATAGGTTACCCCATGTAGTATTTGGAGATCGATGGATTTTTTGGGCATGTTGTGTAGTATTTGACTAATTACGGTATAGCCTTTTCTAAGGTTATTATTCAATTTACCTAATTTTTGAAATATACAAGGCCACATGATCATATGAATTTATATAATGTTCTCTTTTTTGGAAAAAGATCATGAATTATACTGGATTAAATTACAGGTTGTTATGCAGATACAGAGGAGTTTGTGGAGTTTTTTAGGAGTAGTTGATGATTCATTATTTTAGATATTTTTATGGATGGAATATTTTTATAGTTAATAATTTAATTGGTTTCCCATCACCTACTATGTTATAATAGTATCTGAATATTATTATTTTAGGTATTTAAATATATAAATGGCATTATATTTATCATTGATGTCGCATAATTACCTTATATGTTGTTGATTTGTTCTAATCATTTTATTGTTTTAGTGTCCACTAATAAGAACTAGATAGTCATCAATGTATGGTTTTATCATTTTTTAGAAATATAATTAAGTTTATTCCTTTTTTATTCTAGGAAATATGTTATATCATATTAGTGGTGGGTATGGAAAAGAACACCTAATCTTGGTGTGCAATTTCATGCACAAATGGTACTACAATAGTTGATGTCTTACGGACAGTGTATAGAGTTTTTTTCTTTTGATGTTTATATTAATAAATAGATTAGTAAAATTAATGGGCCCTTGAGTTCTATTATCAAATCTTCTGTAAAGGAATATGGTCAATGTACAATATATCTGTTATCGAGGACACTTTTAAATTTTTGGTTGAAATATAACTTTGAAGAATCATTTTAGGTGTATAATTTTTAAGGTAAATGAATCATTCAAAGGATATTGATTATATTCATTTCATCCTTGTGTTAGATATCATGAATATATCTTAATAACTTTATTCACCCTAATATATTATAGGATTCATCTGGTAGTCAGTTATCTCTCATTCAGTGTTTGGGTTGTAACTTAACATTACTATTTCTTAAGCCTAACATAGATAACTAATGTGGTGTCACTTAAAAATTGAGTATACATCATCATTATAATTTTATAAATTTGTAGACCATTAAAATGATTTTTATGATGGTAATATTACTAATATATAATTTCTTGGTTTCTATAGAGACCTATAAAGTCCCATGTTTTTTAATCATGTTTAAATATTATGGTTTTCAAAGAAGTTTCAATTTATTGATAGGACATTTTTTAAACTGGCCTTTGGAACATTATTTCTAGTGTTGGAACTCTTAAAGGTGTTTTTTCTGGACATTCGTGAATACCCAATAATTTTCACGGGGGTCTCAATAAGTCTTGGTAGCACCAGATCTAGAAATTTCCACTTTAGTGGATCACATGGGTAGCATATGGTTGCGGTACAACCCTTGTAGCTTAACATGTTTAATTTATTATTTATTTTAACTAAATAATATTAATTGAATGATTTTTGTTTAAATAGAATTATTTTTTAATAATAATAATCTTATTATTATTATAGTGTCACAAATAATATATATGTTAAAATATTTTAATTTGAAGGTTAATTAGGTATAATAGATATGTGAAATTAATGAGGGATTTTGGTTTCTCAATAAAACAAATTTTTATTAGGTGTTTCAAATTTAATGAATATGAGTTTAATTAAATAATTAATTTTAGAATTTTTAAAGATGTGTTTTCATTTAATTGAGGTATTTGGGATTATCTAAGGTTGAATAATAATTATAATAATGTCATAATTATTAAAATATTTTAATGAGTATAATATTTATTATTAATTGTTTTTGTTTTTATTATCAGGAAGAATAATAATAATGGATGTTATTGTTTTTTTAATTAAATCCATGGAAAATGTGGATTTAATTAATTTTCGTGAAACAATGGTTTCCTTTACTTAAATTTAGTTAAATGAATTTTAATTTGACGATATATAGCGGGGATATTTGGATTTTGTAAAAAAGAAATTTTATTATATGGTAATTATAATGATGGTTATTATTATGGTGGTTTTATCTATTTTATTTGATGTTTAAATTAATTTAATAAAATCGGGTATTGTGTGGTAATTTCAATTAAATTAATGTTACGTAAAATTAATTAAATTACAAGTAAATGAGGATTTGGGTGTTATCAATGAATGATAATATTAAATGGATATATTAAATGATGTATAAATGAGTAGTTGGATGTTATTAAAGAATTGTAATATTAAATGGTAATATTAAATTAAGAATAAATATGGTGGTCAGTTTAATTTAATTAAATTCAATGTATTTAGGAATTTAATTAATAAAGGTGAAATAGAGGATCATTTTAATTAAATTTATTATTAAAATGAATTTAATTAATCTCAAATAAGTGGTGGTTTTATTTAGTTAATTCATGTTGATATGATTAATTAAATAAATGAGTTATAGTCATTATTTAACTAGAATTCATTGGAGAGAATTTAATTATTTTGATATGTTAGTGAAGTATTAGTTTTTAACTAATACGAGTGGAAAATTATTAATGATAAGGATATTATTATTATTATGGTTATTATTATATTAAATCTAGTAGTTTAATAGGGTAATAATTAGATGATTGACGCTGGTGAGTGAAAGGGGGAGGCACCCTACATATGTAGTGCGGCCCGCACTAGGCCACCTATGAGGTGCACTACCCACCTTCAACAAGGCTTCTTTATGCATGTCTAATCATTCAAGAGTCTTCACGAGTCTTGTCTCCCTCATCATGGTGAGTCTATCTGCGTATATTTTTTGATTCGCATTGTACATTTGACTCCTCTATCAAGTTGTTTTCTTGGACAAAACCCTAAGTTTTTGTTTATTTTGATTTTCCTGTTTCTTCTACACTATGGTTGTAAAATATGGTTATTGGGACCTTGTGGTCTGTGTTCTGGAAACTACCACAAAAGTGGATGTTGTTCGAGCTGATTCAATTTGTCGACATTGTTTCAAAGGTAATAATTTAAAATGTTGTTTGGTATTTCACCACATATTTTTGAGTATGATATTTTATCTAATCCCATGGTATATAGTTGTAGGTTCATTGAAATTATTTCACTAGTTATGGTCTCTAATTATATATTTTTTGAATTGTTAAAAAAATTGTAGACTACATGCACACACACACACACACACACAGATATATATATATATATATTTGTGTTTTTGTGTGTGTGTGTCTTTGAAGGTTTCTGCAGGTGTGACTGCATACCCATTGTGTATTGGTTGTCTCCATATGTCAATTTCCTGAGTATTAACTTGGATCCACCACAAGGTAGTATCATTTATCATGTCCTAAACAATAATAAATTCAATAATAAAATTCTTTCTTAAATTTCGTTGGTATTTAAATTATACAATGAAGTATTTATATTGAATTCACTTAACATATGAATTCATTATATCTGATTAAATTTTAAAATATGATATGTGATATTTTGATGAATTACTTTTGATGTAATTTAATGATGCTTTCCACTTGAGATATATGATGACGTGATCATTTGTTGTTTTTTGGCATGTATAGTTGAATTAGTTAAAGTGATATTATTAAATAATTAAATTTTGTGAGAAATGATTTGTTTTTTTCTAAATAATTAATGTGATTATTCATTTTGCTTAATGGATGTAACTAAAGATAATTAATTATGTTATTTTATAGTTAGTAATATAAATAAACAATTTTTTATATTAAATATGATGATTTGAGATTTAGATTGAGATCATTAATGTTTTATAATTATCTTGGTGATGTGGTTTGTTTTGTACATTAATTAATTTTAATGGAAAATTTGAAAATTCTTATGGTAACTTATATATTTACTATATTTAACTACTCTATGGGATTAGTACGGGAATTAGGATTATTGATTGATGAATTAATTATCATGTATTTGGTTAAGGAAATGGGATAATTAAATGTGGAGTTAATCAACTATTTGACTCACATGTGGTTAAGAATTATTAATTGTTAATTATTTATTATCTGTTGATATGTTGAATGATTAATTGATTATAGAATTATTTTATTGGAAATTTATTTTCATAATTATATTTATAATTAAATAAGGTATTTAATTAATTAATTTATGAATTAATTAAGGGATGTTTTTCATGTGTAGACATGACATTATACACCCATTAATTGAAATTTCACTATGGGTCCAATTGGTTGTATATTAACTGAAATAAATGGTTAAGTAAATCCCATGTGATATAATGATTTTTTATTGAATATGGGAAATGTTTTAGAACCATGCACAGTCGAGGAAGGTATTGAGATACGGGTGTCTCGGAGAACCCAAGAGCGAATCACTATGTATGGTGGATGGTCTCAGATTTTTGTATTGGTTGGGAGAATAATTCATTTTGTGGAAGGGATAGGACATTGTTTATAAAATATTAAATGATATATATTATGATGCATTATATAAGAAAAAGAAAAAAATTGGATTCAGTCATTAATTTGATTTCCTAAATTTTCTTTAGAGATATCTGTTTTGGGTAACTTGTATAGGGAATGTTAGTCTTAGGCCAAGTCTCAAGACATTTATAATTTGATGAGGTTTGATTATTTATTAAATTAAAATTAATGTGTGATGACTATTTATTAAGAATGAAAAATGTATAATGAAGCATCAATCACCAGTTGAGGGCAGAAGTGGGTTCTTCGGTATATAGTTACATGGTATTGCATAAATATTTTTTGCATTCTCTCACAATGTTTACATTATTCATTGCAAATTTGTATTTAGGGTTGACACTGGTGTTCCTGACCTACCGAGATTTATATCTCACACCATAATCGGCCCACCATTGTATCAGGGTACATGAGTAACCTTTATTTGGTTGTCAGATTGTTTTGTTTGCATACACTAGGGAGCTAAGAGCAGAGGACCGAGCGAAATCTCAAGAAACATGAATAGATTTATTTTTGGGCTTCGACTAATTTTATACTTATTTCATAAATTATATGTAAATAATTTTCGGTTGTTTATCTTATTCATTTTAGTATGATAATAACATTAATGGATTGTATAACATTTTCATTGGCCAATTTATTATTTAAAGAATTTGTAGAATTATGTGTTATGATTCATTATCATTATTAACATTGCTTCCTCCATTTAAATATATATTTCACTTTTTTTACATTGATATGAGAGTAAAATATCAAGACCAAATATCCATAGACCCTCAGTTCTAGTTAGAAGCCTCTAGCATATGGGGAGATGCGCTAGAGGTCATGTGGAAACTGTTACGACTACCGATTCGAGGGAATGCTTGGTCGGGACATTACAAAGTGGTATCAAAGGATTATTTTACATTGTATTACTATTTTGGGGTTGGTAGAGATGATATATGAATGTGTCGACTCTTTGGATAATAGTCGTTCCTACGATTAATCACCCCACATATGGGAAATGACCTGGTGGCCTGGGATGGGAATTGATGCTTATAATGTCCGTGGTTATAGTTGATATGATTTCACCTTTAGTGACTGGTATATTATCCACTACTTTTTTATTTTAAGATTTTTTAAATATTTATTTATCTTGGTATGGAAAGAATATTTTATACATGAATCATATTAGGCACTTAAAGATTAACATTCCATAAATATAACATTATATGTAGTTACATTAGTAGGATTAATGTTATTTTAGATTGTGAGCCTTGGGTCCAGTGCCATGTTTTGATAGGCTTTAGAATGCCTCTGTAGACAACAAGGTTCTATGATTGATTTAACATTATTGATTAATTATAAGCCATATTGCCTATGTGTTTAGAATGTTTTGTTACTGTTCCATGATTATGTGTTATAACATGATGTTGTGTTACTGATAATTATAACATGCTTGAGATGTTTTGATGTGTGAAATTGATTCTAAAGTTAAAATGGTAAATGAATGATGCTTTTTATAAATGGGATCAAGATTCCAGTGATATGGTGTATGTGAATATTATTGTTTTGTAGATAGACCCCCTTGTATTTAAACCTTATATAACCATTGTATGTTTTTAAATGTTTATAAAGTAAAAATTGCTATGTTTTGATTTGAATATACTAAGGTGGGGTTTCTTTTTGATGAATATGGATTGAATAAATGGGACCCTTAGAGGTATCCTATTTTTGGTGAAAGGAATTTAGATGCTAAATTTCATGTTCATATATTGGATAACAATATATGTGAAATGTTTAAGATAATGTTGGTTATAATGTATCTATTTTTCTATGGGGAATTGATTGAATACCAAGTAAATCGTTGTGAAAGAATAATTTTTGTTTTGATGAAATTAATTTATATGTAAAAAGGATGAATGGAATTATTTAGAATGGCTAAAATAAAATTTGGTCTTTTGAATTTTTGTTCTGAATGACAATGAAAGAGGGTTGATGTTTATGTTTTGTAATGGGATAAATCATGGTAGGTACTACCCTTAGAATTTTTGGGGAATTATTGTATGTTCATCCAACAACTCAGGATGACATTTTGGTCTTGATTGTTTTGACAGGCCGATAGGTTTATGTTTCGTCTATTATGATCAATGTTTGACGTATTGATTGTGGTTCGAGGAACATCACACGTATGCATTATGTGGTTCTGAAATATCACGATGGTGAGAAGCTAATCACTTCTTTTGAAGACATAAGAAATCTTAATGTGGATAGTTACACAACAATATTCTTTGAAAGAACATGAATACCATATATGTTATAGGCATCACTGTATGTTGGAAGATGTATCAGCTGGACAATCTGATCTTTTTGTGGAAATATTCAACTGGTGGTAGTACAACTGATATTTTAGAGACATGTGTTTCCCTTAGTGTGATCTATTGAATGATAAAAGATTGTAACCATTCATGGATTCTTCATTGAGACACTAAGATAGTGTCGGTCTTACTCCGCGCTAATGTTTCAAATGTTGTTGGTCTTAATGAGTGCTTATTATCTTGGTTGTATGTGGAATGAATGATTTTTTAGGATATGAATTTATTCATGTGGGTTCTCAATAATTTTTTTAAATAAAATTTTGATGGAATGACTTTGGAATGTCACCAGAGGTCAGGTAAGGACTTCATTGAACATGCAGTTGGTGTTGTATTAATTTTAAAAGGTGCATCTCTAGGTGAAGGTTGAGTGTGGGTTTTTTGACAGTAATGTCTTTCTAGGTAATCATGTAAAACGAGTTTATGTTGGTCAACTGAGATTCATCCTTTTTATTCAATAAGGTCTCAATAATGACCATCGATGTAAGATATATTCCATTATTTAAATGGTTAAATAATCATTTGAATGGGTTTCAAGGATTTATGTGTTTAGACATATGTTTTAGTTAAAAGTATGTTTAGTGTTTGGAAACAATACATGGTTTTTCAAATGAAAAATATTCTCGTACGTGGTATCTCAATAGATATTGTAATAATTAATGATGTATTGTTTGGGAAAATATGTTTTTATGGTTGGTAAATTTTAAAGTCTTAGGAATTTGAACCGGGTTTAAATACGATGGATTTAAAAAAATTCCATTTATTAATGAGTATGTTTTATACCGATCTCTATAACATAATTCCAAGTGTTGGAACACATAAAGGTGTCATTTTTTGGGCTTTTTTGAATACCTGATAATTCTCATGGGTATCTTAATAAGTCATGGGAGAACTAGATATGGAAAATTTCACATTAATGGATATGCATGGGATGTGCACAGTTGCAGTCCAACGCTAGTAGCTTAACCAGTTTAATATTATATTATTTTTAATAATATAATATAAAATTGGAGATTTTTGTTTCAGTATAAATTTTTTTTCATAATAATTATATAATTATTATTATGGTGTCATAACATATTTTAATGTTGAGAGATTTTAATTGGATGATTAATGATTTGTAAAAGTTTTTTTAAATTAATGAGGCCTTTGGGTATCTAGATGAAACCTTTTTTAAATGAGGAGTTTCATATTTAATGAATATTTTATTAGATAAATAAAGAGTTTCATAATTAATAAATAAGCATATTTATTTAATAAAGGTATTGGTTTTTATCTAAGGGTGAATATTAAGAATAATAAGGTGATTATAGTATTATTTTTAAATGAGAATTATAATTATTATAAAATGTGGTTTCCATTATTATAATAAAGAATAATATTAATGGAATTTGTGTTTTTATTAATTAAATACTATAAAAATGTGGATCTAATTAATTTTTATGAAATAATTGATTCATTTTACTAAATTGAGTGAAAAAAAATATTAATAACTGATTTGTAGTAGGGATTTCTGGGTTTTATCAATGAATCATTTTATTAGATGATAATAATAATGATGGTTATTATTATGGAAGTTTCATTTATTTACATTGAGGTTGAAATGAATATAATTATATTAGATTTGGGGGTTTATTTTATTTAATTAATGTTGTGGTAAATTAATTAAATGAAATATAATTGAGTAGTTGCGTTTAATTAATTAATGGTAATAATAAATGGTAATATTTAATAATGTGTAAAAGAGGAATTGGAGGTTTTTAAATAATGGTAATATTAAATTGAAATATTAAATGTGGAATAAACTTGGGGTTGCATTTAATTTAATTAAATTCAAGGTAAGGATGAATTTAATAAATTAATGATAAAATGAGCATTTTTAATTAAATTGATGGTTAAAATGGAGTTTTATTTATCTCTGTAAAGTGGGGGTTTATTTATTTAATTTATTTTGACATTATTAATAATTTCAATGAGTTAGAGTTGTTATTTAATTATATTTTGTTGGGGTGAATATAATTATTTTTATGTGTTAGTGAAGTATCGGGTTTAACCTAATATCGGTTTGAAATAATTAATGATAAGGAAAATATAATTGATATTATTATTATTATTATAACTATTTAAATCTACGAGCGTAATACGTTATTAAATAGATAATTGTAGGAGGTGATTGAATGGAAGAGTCGTAATGCATGAGGTGCGTGACCCCCACTATGCCTCTTTTGTGGCACACTACACACCTTCAACTAAGATCCTCTCCGCCCTTCAAATACTTAAAAGGTCTACACGAGTCTTGTCTGCCTTGTCATGGTGAGTCTGTCACTATATATTTGTTAATTAAAATTGACCATTTGAATCCTCTCCCACCTTGTTTTCTTGGACGAAACCCAATTGTTATGGTTTATTTGGATTTCCATGTTTCATGGAATCTATGATTGTGCAATGGGGATCTTTAGAAACGTTGTTTAGCATTCTAGAAACCATCATCAAAGGAAAGCTGGTTCAGGATGATTGAGTTCATGGAAATTGTTTCGGAGGTCAGAATTGATACTTTTGTTTGGTTTTTCATCATTTATTTTTGATTCTGACATTTTATCTAAGTCCCTAGTATATAGCATAAGGTGTGTATACCTTGACGCACTGGTTATGGTCTCTTATTATTGATTTGGTGAATTGTTAATTAATATTGTAAACAACAAACACACACACACACACAGACACACACGCACACACACAGAGATATATATATATATATATATATATAATGGTGTTCATGCATGCGACTGTAGAACATTTGTGGATTGGTTGCCACTGCATATCAAGATGATGAGTATTGATTTGTTTCCACCCTGTGGTAGGATCACTTTTCAAGTCCTCATTTTAATAAATTCAATAATAAAATTATTGCTAGACATTTCTTGCTATTTAAGATATGCATTGATGTATATTTTTTGAATTTCATTCAAATGTGAATTTAGTATGTTTGATTAAATTGCCTACTGTTATATGTGATAGGTTGATAAACAACATTTGATGTTATCAAATGATGTTAACAACATGAGCTAAATGAGGACATGACCATGTGTGGGTTATATCAAAGTATGGCATAATTGGTTAAAGTGATATGAATAAATAATTAAATGATGTGATGGATATATTTTTTTAGAAAAAATAATTAATATGAGAAGTCATTTTGGCATAATAGATATAATTAATGGTGAATTAATTATCTTCTGTTATAGAAATTTATTTATATAAATAATTGTCTATATTAAATATGGAGAGTTGAGATTTAGAATGAGATAAATAATTTTTGGAAAATTAATTATGTGATGTTATTTTTTTGTAGATTAATTAATTTATGTTTAATTAATGGTAATGTGTACATAGTTAATTGATGAGTTTACTAATAGGTTTAATATATTTATCTAATCTGTTCTATTAGTATGGGAATTCAGATAGTTTATTGGTGAATTATTTATCTTGTTTTCGGTTAAGGAATTGGGGTACATAATGGTTGTGTTAATAATCTAGTTGAATTTCTTGAGGTCAATATTAATTAATTTGTAATTAATTATAAACTGTAGAGATGATGAAATTTTAATTGATTATAGAATTATATATTTTTAGATTTATGTTTTTATTTACTTGTCGAATTTTTAAATAGATTTGATTAACTAATTAATGAATTAATTAATGGTTGGTTTTGTGGTGTAGACATGACGTTCTATACCCCTTAATTGACATTGGATTGTGGGTCCCATTTCTCTTACATGAACTGAATAAAATAGAAAATGAAATTAGTTGTGATGTAATGATTTTTTATTGAATATGGGAAATGATTCAGACCCCAGCATAGCCAAGGTAGGTATTGAGATACAGGTGTCAAGGGGAACCTAAAAGAGAATCACTGTTTATGGTGGATGGGTTCAGTTTTGGTATTGGTTGCTAGAATCAATATGTTTAGGGTATGGTATAGGAAATATAATAGAACTGATTAAATGAAAAAAAATAAGATGCATTATCCATGACAAATCAGATTCTCGGATTTAACCTTTACATTGTTTTCATAAATGGTCTTTATAGACATCTGTTGTGAGTGACATGTATAGGAAATGTTGGGCCTAGGCCGGATCTCGATACTTATATAATTTAGCAAGGTTTGAATATTTGATAAATGAAAATGAATGTGTGATGAATGTTTTATAATTATGAAAATCGTATAATGCACGTTTAGACACCAAAAGAGGGTTGAAGTTGGTACATGGGTATATAGTTACATGTTACTCCTCCATTGGCATGGAGGTCGTCATTTTTTATTGATTTCGATAATCCACCATTCAAGGGGTAAGGTGGAACTTTTACGAGGCCCGTATGCATAAGTATTACATGGATTGTATGCCTTAGAGGAATTCATTGCCCATAGGCATCATCAATACATGTAGCCCCGACTAACAACTTGGAACTGCTCCTCCCCTGCATCTTCATCGTGAAATTAGCTCTTGACCTTTGCATGGTTGTTCGGCTAGGGTTTCCCATGCATGAACTGGCTTTTCTCGATGGTTGTAGTCATACTCTCGCATTCTTGCAATCTGTTCAGCTTTTACTATGGTGAAAGATCCTTGCCCATCCTCCATCTTGAGCATGTTCCTTGTAGGTTATCTAGTTTTCATATACACTTAATGTGGACCAAATGCCTTGAGGTGGCCAGAAGGCCTTACTTTCCCGATGGCTTGGGCGGCCTGAAGGACTTAATTGAATCAAGGACCAAATCGGTGGCCTGAATGCCCAAATGGGGGAACAGTCTTGGCTGCTACATTGCCAAACAGTACCTCCTACAACACTGTTATATTACTACTACAGTACCCAGAAATAAGACTCCACCTGGATTTGATCACGGGTCATCTAGATTCACTTTATATGTCCTCACCAACTAGGTCGAGTCTCACGTGTGTTACATGGTACTACTTACATTAATTTTAAATTCTTTCACACGGTTTAAATTATTTATCCAATGTATGGATTTGTGGTACACACCAGTGGTCCCGACCTACTGAGATTTATATCTCACACCCTACTCTGGAATCCATTTCACTAGGGTAACCAAGTAGAATATATTTAGTTAATGGATTGTGTTTTTTACACAAACATGAGAGAAAGGAGTAGAGGATCGAGTGGAAGATCTTGAAGCTTGAGGAGATCACTCTCTGGGGTTTGAGTCATTGTTTATTTATTTATTTAGTTATTTGTAATGATTGATCTATTTTTTATCTCATTCCTGGTTATACAGTCATAACATGAATACATTGTGTAATATTGGCATTGGGAATTTGATTTATACATGATTTAAAAAATTATGCATCATGCTTCTATATCGTTATTCAAATTTCTACCACCATTTGCTGATATTGTCCTTTTTTTACTTTGATAAGAGGGTATAGTCTCCCCACTAAATATCCATATACCCTCTCTGCTAGTCAAAAATATCTGGTGTTAGGGGAGATGTGATTGAGGTTATGTGGCAATCAGTTCATCCTCTAGATTGATGGAATGTCTGAATCTGACATTACAAAGTGGTATCAAATGACTCATTACTTTATCTTACTCTTTTGGGGTTGGTATATAATAGATTTGGATTGTGTCAATGCATGGATTAATAGTCAGGCCCGGTACTGATCACCTTATGTAAGGGAAATGACCAAGTGTCTAGGTTATAAAATTTTTGTTTATTCTATTAATAGTTATTGTTGATATGATTTCACCTTGATTGACTGGTATTTTTTCCACTATGTATTAATTTTGAGAATATTGAATATTTTATTATCCTCGTATGGAATGTAAGTTTCATACATTCATCATATTATGTTCTTATAAATTCACAAACCATGCTTATAACATGCTATGTAGTTCCATCAGTAGGAATATTTGTAATTTGGATTGTGTGACATTGGATAAATGTTGTGTTTTTATCTGATTTAGCAATCCTTTAATGATAGCATGTTTTAGTGATAGTTTTAACATGATTGATTTATTATATGACATATTTCCCATGTTGTTATTATGTTTTGTTTCTTCTCTATGCTTCTATGTTATAACATGATGCTGTGTTTCTACATATGATAATTTTCTAGAGATTATTCAATGTGTGAAAGTGATTCTAAACATAATATTAAATATGATTTTATTGGGATAAGTGGGATCAAAATTCATTTGATAAGGTGTATGGGGGCCTTTTCGATTGGTATATGGCCACCCATGTGTTTGAAGGTTATATAACCATAGTATGTTTGGAAATGGTTATAAAAGTAAAAGTTACAAGTTTTTAGGAAATGAACTATTGTTGTTTTGTATTATGAAGAACCCTAATTGAATAAATGGGACCTTCAATGGACTCCTTTTTTTAAAAGGAATTTATATGATAAATATGCCATTTATATATGGATAACACTATATTTGAAATGTGTGAGAGGATGTTTGTAATAACATGAAAGTTTCTCCTATGGGTCATTTATTGAAAACCATGTGACTCGTTGTGAAAAAGTACTTTTGTGTTTTTTTAAATTAATTCAAATGATAAAAGGTTGAAATGAATTTATGAATATGGATAAAATGAAAAGGGGGATTTAGAACCCCGGTATTTTGGTTTTGTGTTACCAAGAGAGAGGGTCAAAGTTTATTTTCATTATGGTAAATCTTGGGGTAGGTAGTACCCTTTTAATGTTTTGGGAATTATGGTGTGTTAGTCCCACAAATCAAGAAGACTTTTTGGGACTTGAGCGTTTTGACAAACCGATAGTTTTATGTTACAAATTTTATTGATCAATGTTTGATGAGGAGATATGTCACGAACCAAATATGGTCACCACGGAAACCAGTGCCCAACCTAGCCCGTGACAAGGACCGAAGGGCATTTTCGATCCCCATGGGTTGTCACAAGTTCCCAGGTATCATAAAATGAAAATTGGGAACGATTTACCCGAGTTTATAAACTTAAAACAACAAAAGAATCCAATAAAACGAATCTGGATTTTTCAAACCAAACAATCTTTTACAAAAATTCAGAACTAAATTACATAGAATAAAACAACTCAAAAAGACAATACCAAATGTAAAATTCAAAATTAAACAGCCCAAGAACCCTAATGGCATGGGGCACCACCCTCAAGCCATCTCCACAAGACTTCACCACAAAGGACCTTCTAGAATCCCGAACCACTAGAACAAAAAAAATTGTACCCAACCTGTGAAAACAACAATAACCAAGTCTAATTACACCCAAAGGTGTAAGTAGGGTGTGATACAATGCCCAGTAGGATACCGGCACTAAGAGATTCCATACGATAAACAATCAAAGACGAAAATCATGCAAGTTTTCAAAAACAGGTAATTTATAGTTACCATTTCTAAAAGATGCAACTAAAAAATCAGTTTTCAAGTGGGATAATTTAAAGAATAAAAACTTTTTAAATAAATACCAAGTCCAATTAATTGTCCATCCACTCATACCGTATGCCAGCGATAAGCACAAAATATCTAGTGAGCACAAGCAATTGGAAATAACCCCTAGGCACTAGCTTGTTGTGGGTCCCAAGTTACCTCATATATCGGAGATAGTAACCATCACAAATATCTATTCTCATGCACGAGCCACTAGTAGGTTACGTACCCATAGCCTAGTGGTCCCCAACCATCATCATCATAATTTAGTTAGAGTTGTAAGCATCAATCTTGCTAAGTGAAACTCAGGCCAAACCCCACGGATTCACTTGCATACTAGTACACGTCCACCCACCTAGATACTCGGGTTTTACTATTGTGCTCAAACAAGTTCAACAAGCCAAGAAATATAGTTTTCACACGAAAATATCATTTCAACCTCACACATTAACCAAACAGCCCCATGTACATCACACAAGACACAAATTCTGATATTCATTGAAATGCATTTTGAAATCAAACTCACACCAAAATAGCCCACATATGTTTTGCATAACTTTCACAATTAAACAATCCTTTAACAATATTATAAAGTCCCTAAAAATATTATAAAAATCACATAACATCCCACTCACATGTTTCATAAAAACACTTTTTATAAACTAATCCATTTTTCACATCGCACTCACACAAAAATCCCACATCACGTTCACACCTCTTTCACATTTCACTAAATCCATTAAACATTTTTATAAATAATTTCCAAGAGGATACTCATAACATGATAGACATATTAAAATTTTAAATGTTCCCTTTGAAAGTATAAACAATCCAAAATAGTTTCCCAATATGGTTTCACCTCTTACATAAATCCTCAAACCATTCAAAACTTTCATAAAACAATTCTAAAGAGTGTACCAAAGCTTTTCACATAAAAAACATTTCAATAACGTATTTCATGGACAAAATCACACCAATAAAAATTCAAAATAGAATTGGGAGCCCCAAAAACATTTATTAAACTACCCCCAAGTGTTATACAAACACCTCAAACAATTCCACAAAAGATCCACATGAAAAGCACATTTTTTCAAAATCACTTTCAAGAAGTACAATATGGTTTTACACCTTAAACCAATAAAAAACCCGACATTAAAAAATAATGGCACACAAATACCCTTCAAAATCCTAATTTTCAGCACAAACAATATTTATTAAACAAATTTCATTTGTTATAATACACACCCAAACAATACCCAAAGGGTTGCACCTGAAAAACACCCAATTCTAATCTAAAATGGAACTATAAAAATAAATTCTTAACCAAATTCAACATAAACAATTTTCGCACAATAGAAAGCATATTAGGAACATTCATAATAATTAATTCAAGCAAACTAACTCATCTAGAAATGATTACACATGGAATCATCTACCGGAAGTGTCAAATCCCTCAAAACATGGTGTGAAACATCAACTGCACCAACCCCGCACCACAACGAAGATAAATCCAGACCTATACCATAATATTTGACAAATAAAGACTCCAAATAAAACCGTAGGTTCAAACCCTAACTTCGGGAAATTTTATAACATAATGAAAGAGAGAGGAAACCCTAAGGGAAAAGGAAGAAACCAAGAAGGAATCACTTACCGAAAACAATCCTGAAGAAAACGACCCAAATTAGACCGGAATATAAATTTTAAAATAGATAAAAATTTAATGGAGATTCGAACAAGAATGAATAGGTCATGTAGGAACTGGAATGGGGGGAAAATGATAAAAATTGAAGGAGTTATGAAAATATCAATTTACCTCTTCAAATCTGGGTGATTTGTGAAATTTAGAGATTTTTCTCCCACGAACGTGATGAAACCGAGCTCCAAAGAGGGTGAGGAGAGCCTGGGGGAGCGCCTTAGGTTTGTGGGATCAAGGGAGAGTTTGAATCACCGAAGAAATGAAAATATTTATTGAGATATTAAAAAAATAAAAAATATTTTTAATGCAGGAAATGGGCTTTCGGGCAGGCCCAATCTCTTAAATAAAAACTCATATCCACCATGATTATGGATTCAAAAATGGACCAAATTAATATGGTGGTGTTAATATGTCAGGTTATGACAAGTTGGAATTGGAATGGATGAAAAATTTTGAAAAATGAAAGATTTATAAAGGAATCAAAATTTATTTTTAAATCTGGAAATGGGCTCAAAGTTTGACCCAATTAATGAAAACTCACTCATTTATCCATAAAAGATGGGAAAGCCAAAAAAATAAGCATGAATGGAAATTAAATGAAATATGAATTTAAAATAAGTCATTTATGTGATAATTCTCCCCACCATTAAAACTTTCCGCCCCGGAAAGTCACAACAAGTGAAAAGAAACAACCAAATCCAACTGAGAAACGAAGATATACTCTCTTTCCAGGTTTCACCCTCAAGGCCAAAACACCTACAATTATCAATTAAGGAAGAAATAACCTCAAAAACTATACATACACCTCTTTTCTGAAACAATAAATCGTGTTCATGCTTTATCCGAAAATGAAAATCCACAAACACAATCCGAACAAGATTCAAGTAATTCACCTAAATGAACAACAACTTCGAACAAGGTTACACTTACCTTACATTGACTAAACCATTGGGAACTCTCTAACCCCAATGTTTACTCAAGGAAGATGTTGGTGGTTAGATAGTTTCATACAATACTACCTACCACCAAGACAAGACCATGGATAAATTAGAGTTATTGGTATGGGGGGACAGAAATAGGCAACCCACTATAAGAGACAGCCTATATTTTTCTAAGATCGAATCATGACACTAATAGGGGGAGGCCTAAATAGAATACCTAGTAAAAAGGGTGTAATTCCATTAAAAGTTTATGAATGAAAATACATTAGAATCATAATGGGTCTCCCCACCATAAGAACTAACCATCTTAACCAACCAACATGGGTCGACATAGAAAGACCCAAAAAAATTAATGATTCGGGAAGGGCGCATGGTTAGTCCGCACGGTTTGGGAAACTGTGCACTAATTGTGAATATTATTCTTTCTACATGGATTCCTAACACATGACCACTACTAATCGTGCACAAAATATGTGCTCAACCATGATGAAACCCGAGTTTTGAACTATTCCCATCTTTCATACTAAGGATATGACTTTGTACAAGGGTTTAAACGGCTTTGGGATTTCCCCTGACTACGAGCCAGCTTCTCTCCGAGACCTATGGTTGGAGCTCAATGATTGAAGAATCTTCGGCCTCATAGTTAGGCTATGGAAACCCCATGAACAGTAATTCTTCTTTCGGTGTCACCAACAACTACACCACAATCCCCGATATTTTTTCCAAGACATAACACATTCGAGACTCACTATACCCTAACCAGATATTTCACTGAATCAAGGGCTTAGAATATGTACACACATAACACCTTGTTTCTTCAGGTGAGAAACAATTGACGTAATGAACACTAATACTCACCATCCTCTAAAATGGAATATTTTGATTTTTTCCATGGGAGACATTCTATCAACATAAAAGTGACTCTCATGGGATTGCATGAATTTCACCATTATGGTCAATCAAGCACATGACATCAAAAGGAATGACCAAACAAGGCCATTGCGACTAATATAAACAATGCATGGAGAGGGACCCTATACAACATCCCAAAAAACACAATTCCAGAAAGTGGCCACAATATTCCCTCATGACCACATTTCTCACACTGGTAGTTTAACATGAACTCCTTCTTTGAAGAGACTACGATGGACCAAGAGGACCTCTTTGACACAATCTAGATACTCATCTAGGCTAACAACCCCAGACAACTTCCAGCTTTGACGAATTAGGAAACATAAGAAACTAAGTTCTCTTTCAACCTTCCACGAGAACTATCCTACTACAAGAGGATCTAAAAATCAAAGAAAGTAATGGGTGTAGACTCAATCAACAACGATAGATAAAATATTCCTTATTTTGATCAACTGGAAGATTTTCCAATGGAGAAAAAATCCGGGTTTCACTTTAGTTATGTATTAACCCTTAATGGGGGCATACCTTGTCCAATGAGAGAACCCAAGGATCCAACCAAGAATGTTTATTGGTTAAAAGGACATAAACTAGATCCAATCACATGAAGGCAACAACCATAAAGTTGTCCCAAAACATATCTCAAAAGAGACTACGAACCGATCCTTTTACCCAATTTTCCATCCAAACACATACCCAAAACACAGTTCAAACAAGAGGTGTTCATGAACTCAAAACATCCCACAACATCAACATTTGTCAAAAACACATAATATAAACCAGCCCATATAATTCATCAAGACATCATGTTTTTATTTAAAAACATTTCATGAAAACAAAAGGTCCAGCGGTTAGCGTATCCACCAATGGTACCCCATAGGCCTTACACGTGCATGTTTATGTGTAAACCAACACATCGTTTTTCTCAAAAACGCTAACCACGAGATCAAAATACCAACTCACATAAAAAACATTTCTGAAAGACACAACCATTTTGAAAAGAAATCACTTTCAAGATATTCACATCAATTTCAAAACATCTCATCCCATTAAAACACCCTATGATTGTTTAGAAAACTCTATTAGAACCACTTTCCAATCCCAACATCAATATAGTTCCTACTTTCAAAAAAGGTGTAAGAACACCATTTTCCATTTCAAAAAAAATTATGAAAATTCAGTTCTACCATTTCATTAACCAAACCATTCCCTCATTATTTGAAAATCATTTCAAAAAAAACTTTATGCTTCTTAAAACCATGTCTCTTTAAAACCAAAGTTCCATGATTTTAAAACTAAAGAACACAAGACAATGCGAGAGGAAACTAGTTTCAGTAGGTGACTTGGACATATGGTTGGAGACCATATTCCAATCACTTCACTGTCATAGAGAGTGTTATGGGGAATATCCCCAGCTCCACATGGCTTTCCAGGCCTTGAGAGCTCACTGAGACCATTAACCCAACTCTCTTTTCATTTCCCCTAACCATCTTAAAATTAAGAAAACCAAATGACTTATATAAATCCTAAATTCCATTGGAAACTTGAATCCTGTCATGAGTTGTGGTGATCAGACACACTACCCATAACTAGAATACCATGTCACTACAATCCTAACTCCATACTATCCTGACTCTTCCCCAAATAACATGACCCAAAGAGTAAACCTGAACCTCCTCGGATACCATTTTGTCACGAACCAAATCTGTTCACCACCGAAACCAGTGCTAAACCTAGCTCGTGACAAGGCTCTAAGGGCGTTCCTGATCCCCACGGTCTGGAACAAGTTCCCAGGTATCATAAAATGAGAATTGGGAATGATTTACCCGAGTTTATAAACATAAAACAACAAAAGAATCCAATAAAAAGAATCTGTATTTTTCAAACCAAACAATCTTTTACAAAAATTCCGAACTGAATTACATAGCTTCAAACAACTCAAAAAGACTATAACATATGTAAAAAACCAAAATTAAACAGCCCAAGAACCCTCATGGCATGGGGCACCGCCCTCAAGCCATCTCCACAAGACTTCACCACCATGGACCTGCTAGAAACCGAAACCCCTGGAACAAAAAAACTGTACCCAACCTGCGACAACAAAAATAACCAAGACTACTTACACCAAAAAGTGCAAGTAGGGTGGGAGCCAATTCCCCTTAGTATACCACCACTAAGAGATTCCAATCGATAAAAATTCAAAGACGAAAATCATGCAAGTTTTCAAAAACATGTAATTTCTAGTTATAATTTCTAAAAGATGAAACTAAAAAAATCAGTTTTCAAGTGGGATAATTTAACGAATAAACACTTTTAAAATAAATACCAAGGCTACTGAATTTTCCATCCACTCATACCGTATGCCAATGATAAGCACAAAATATATAGTGAGCACAAGCAATAGGAAATTACCTCTAGGCACTAGCTAGTTGTGGGTCCCAGGTACATCGTATCTCGGTGAGAGTAACCGTCACAAATATTCGTTCTCATGCACGAGCCACTAGTAGGGTACATACCCATAACCTAGTGGTCCCTAATCATCATCATAATAACTTATTTTGAGTTGTAAGTGTCAATCTTGCTATGTGAAACTGAAACCAAACCCCACAGATTCACTAGCATACTAGTAAACGTCCACCCACCTAGATACCTGGGTTTTCCCATTGTGCTCAAACAAGTTCAACAGGCCAAGAAATATAGTTTTCACATGAAAATATCACTTCAAACTCACACATTAACCAAATATCACCATGTTCATCACACAAGTCACAAATTCTGCTTTTCATTGAAATGCATTTTGAAATCAAACTCACACCAAAATAGCCCACATACTTTTTGCATAACTTTCAAAATTAAAAACATCCATTAACAATTTTATAAAGTCCCAAAAAATATTATAAACATCACATAACATCCCACTCACATGTTTCATAAAAACCATTTTTATAAACAAAATCCATTTTTCACATCGCACTCTCACTAAAATCCCACATCACGTTCACACCTCGTTCACATTTCACTAAATCCATTAAAAAATTTTATAAATCATTTCAAAGAGGATACACATAACATGATAGACCTATTCACATTTTAAATGGTCCATTTGAAAGTATAAAAAATACAAAACTATTTTCCAATATGGTTACACCTCTTACATAAATCCTTAAACCATTCAAAACTTTCATCGAACAATTCTAAAGAGTGTACCAAAGATTTTCACATAAAACCCATTTGAGAACCGTATTTCAAGGACAAAATCACACCAATACAAATATAAAATAGAATTGGAAGCCCCAAAAACATTTATTAAACTACCCCCAAGAGTTTTACAAACACCTCAAACAATTCCACAAATGTTCTACATGAAAAGCACATATTTTCAAAATCACTTTCAAGAAGTACAATATGGTTTTACACCTTAAAACAATAACAAAACCCTGTTTAAATTATAATGGCACACCAATACCCTTCCAAATAATAATTTTCAGTTCAAACACGATTTATTAAACCAATTTCATATGTTATAATACACACCCAAACAATACTCAAAGGGTTGCACATGAAAAACACCCAATTCTAAGCAAAAATGAAACTATAAAAATAAATGCTTAACCAAATTCAACATAAACATTTTCCACACCACACAAAGCATATTAGGAACATGCATAATAAGTAATTCAAGGAAACTAACTCATCTAGAAATGATTACACATGGAATGACCTACCGGAAGTGTCAAATCCCTCAAAACATGGTGTGAAACATCAACCGCACCAACGCCGCACAACAAAAAAGATAAATCCAGACCTATAACACAATATTTGACAAATAAAGACTCCAAATAAAACCCTAGGTTTTAACCCTAACTTCTATAAATTTTATTACATAATGAAAGAGAGATGAAACCCTAAGGAAAAAGGAACAAACCAAGAAGGAATCACTTACCCAAAACAATCCTGAAGAAAACGACCCAAAATCGACTAGAATCTGAATTTTAAAACAGATAAAAATTTAATGGAGATTCGAATAATAATTAAGAGGTCATGTAGGAACTGGAATGGGGGGAAAATGATAAAAATTGAAGGAGTTATGAAAAGACCAATTTACCTCTTCAAATATGGGAGATTTGTGACATTTTGAGATGTTTCTCGCAATTTTGTGATGAAACAGAGTTCAAAAGAGGGGAAGGAGAGCCTGGGGGCGCGCCTTATGTTTGTGGGCTCGAGGGAGAGTTGGAATCACCGAAGAAATGAAAATAATGAAAGAGATATTAAAAAATTTAAAAATATTTTTAATGCTAGAAATGGGCTTTCGGGTAGGCCCAATCTCTTAAATAAAAACTCATATCCACCATGATTATGGTTTAAAAAATGGTTCAAATTAATTTGGTGGTGTTAATATGTCAGGGTATGACACGTAGGAATTGGAATGAATGAAAAATGTTGAAAAATGAAAGAGTTATAAATGAACCAGAATTTATTTTTATACCTGGAATTAGGCTCAAAGTTTGGCCCAATTAATGAAGACTCACTCATTTATCCATTAAAGATTGGGAAACCCCAAAAACAATGCATGAATGGAAATTAAATGAAATGTGACTTTAAAATAAGTCATGTATATGATATGATTGAGGTTTTAAGAACATCACACACATGCATTAAGGTGTTCTGAATTAGCATGTCTGTGAGTGGCCGAACATTTCTTGAGAATAAATAGACAATCCTAAGGTGGGTACTGATGCACCAGAAATCTTTGAGAGAACACTAATATCGTTTATGATATAGGAATTGTGGTATGGATGATGATGCATCAGAAGGAGATGCTAAACAGTTTTTAAAACGAGACAATCAGGGATAACACAATAGATCTCTAAGTGTCCATGGTTTCTCTTAGTGTGCTCTTATAAATGAGATAACCATGTACCATATCATTACCTCATCAAGGAGACATTATGATAACGTCAGTCTTATGCCAGTCTAATGCTATAAATATGTTGGGATTAATGTGTGGTTTTTATCTGGGTTGAACACGGGATGTGTGGTTTCTTTATCCTAGGCCTTCATTCATAATGGGTACATTAGTTTTTTTTAAATAGACATGTGATGGCATGACTCAGTAATTTCACTATAGGTCAATAATAAATTCAGTGTACAAGAAGTTGGTGATGTAATAATTTTAAAATCCACATTTCCAGTTTAATGTTTAATGTGGGTTATTGGACTGTAATGTCATTCCAGTAAATCATGTACAACCCTATTTGGTTGGTCGATCGATATTAGACCATTTTCTTCAAGGAGGTCCTTGTAATGACATTGTTTTTAAGATAGTATTCAATGTTTAAATGGTTAAATAATCCTTGAATCTGGTATTGATGCATTAACCGGTAGGAGTTATGATTTAGTTAAAAGTATTTTTAGCATTTGGAAATGTAACGTGATTCTTCAAACCAAAAATATTATCAACCTTGGTATCTCAATTGATATTGTAATAATTTCCTATGGATTATTAGGGGTGATAAGTTTTTAATTTGTGTAGATTGTAACATACAATGTTTTTTTAACATGGTTTAAATTTAAAGGTTTTGAAAAATGTTTCTATTTATTGACAGTTCGGTTTTCAAACAGATTTCCATAACATTTTTTTTGAGTTTTGGAATAGTTAATGATGTTGCTTTCGGACTTGGGTGAATACCTGATAGTTTTCACGGTTGTCCTGATAATTCATGGGACCACCAAATCCAGAAAATTAAACATTAATTGATCTGCACAGGATACACATGGTAGCGGCCCAACTTCTGTATCATACCTAGATTAATATTATATTTATTTTAATTAAAAAATATTTAATTAGAGATTTTTTTAAATAGAATAATGTCTTCACACTAATAATGTTATTATTATTATTATGCTGTCAACAATTATTTAGATGTTAAAATGTTTTAATCAGATGATTACTGAGGTGGAATAGTTTTGTGAAATTAATGAGGCCTTTGTGTATCATTAATAAATGTTTTTTTAAATGAGGAGTTTCAGATTTAATGAAGATGCATTTAATTTATTAAGGAGATTAAAAATTACAAAAGTAGTGTTTTAATTTAACAGAGGTGTTGTATTTTATATAAGGTTGAATAATAATAATAATAATTCAATTATTATTATTATGGTTTATTGAGTTTAATAATTATTATTAATTATGGTTGTTATTATTATTATGAAGAAAAAAATAATGGAATTTAGGGTTTTTTAAATAAATCCAATAAAAAGGTTGATTTAATTTAATGTTAGAAAATAGTTGTTTCATTTAATAAAATTAACTTAAACAGAATTCAATTAAACGATGTGTAGTTGGGATTTTTGGCTTTTCTCAAACTAGCATTTTATTAGAAGTTGATAATAATAATGGTTATTATTTTCCAAATTTCATTTATTTAATTTTATGTTGAAATTTATTTAATAAAATGTATTCTTGGGGTTTCTTTTAATTAAATTATATTTGTGACAAATTAATAAAATGAAATGTAAATGTGTAGTTGTGTTTTATCAATGAATGGGAATATTAAATGGTAGTATTAATTGATGTATAAATGAAGATTTGGAGGTTATTAATAATTGATAAATTTAAATGGTAATTTTTAATAAGGAATAAATGTGGAGTTGGGTTTAATTTAATTTAATTTAAGGTAATGAGGAATTCAATTAATTAAGATGAAATAGAAGTTTTTTAATTAAATTCATTGATAAATAGAATTTAATTAATCATTATAAAGTAGGGGTTTTATTTAATTAAATCATGTTGATATAATTAATTAAATAAATGAGTTATAGTTTTTATTAAATTAAATTACATTTGAGGGAATTAAATTATTTTGATGTGATAATGAAGAATTGGGATTTACTTAATAGGGGTATAAAATAATTAATGACAAGGATAATATAATGGTTATTTTTTATTATTATTCTATTAAATATATTTGTTTAATATGATGTTAATTAGATGATTGAGGGTGGTGATTGAATGGAGGAGGAGCAATGCATGAGCATCACAGCCCACACAAAGAATCCTATGAGGCACACTACACAACATTAATCGGGAAAGTCTCTACACATCAAATCCATCTGGTGTCTTCACGAGTCTTGTTTTCCTCATCATGGTGAGTTCTTCTAGATATACTTCTTGATTCACATTGTCGATTGGAATCCTCTCTCTCCTTTTTTTCTCGAACAAAACTCTATGGTTAAGGTTTATTTGGGTTTCTTTGTTTCATTGATTCTATTGTTGTGCAACAAGGTTCTCAAGACCCTTTGGTCCATGTTCCGACAACTGTCGCTGAAGATAAGGCAGTTCGAGAAGATTTAGTTCATCAACATAACATTAGAGGTAATAATTTATACATTTTTTGGATTTTTACAACCAATTTTAGAGTCACATATTTTATCTAAGTCCTTGGTATATGGGGGTAGGTGAGTAGGCCTTGATTCAGTGGTTATGGTCTCTTATTATTGATTTTCTGAATTGTTAATTAATGTTATAGACAACATGTGTGAACACACACACCAACACAGAAACCAACACACAAACACACACACGCACATATATATATATATGAAGGATTGTGCAAGTGTAAATGTATACCATTTGAGGATTAGTTTTCATCATATTTCAAGCTGCTGAGTATTGTTTTGGTTTCATCTGATGTAGGATCATTTTTAAAATCCTCAACATTAATAAATGCATTAATAAAATTCTTGCTGCACTTTTTTTGGTTTTAAACTTATGTAGGTAATTATTGATATTGAATTCCATTGAAATGTGTATTTAGTATGTTTTATTAAATTTCTAAATGTGATATGTGATTTGTTGATGCACAACTGATGATGTTATTAAATGATTTTTCCCAATGAGATAAATGAGGACATGAACATGTGTTGGTTTTAAGCATGTATTAGGAATTTGTTAACGTGACATGTTTAAATAATTAATTGATCTGATAAGTTAATTGTATTAAAAAATTAATTAATGTGATAAGTCGTTTTGGATTAATTAATATAATTAATCGTTAATTTATCATGTTCTTTAATTGTGACTATTTTAAATAGTTAATTATGGTAATTAAATACAGAGAGTTGAGATTTCGAATGAGATAGTTAGTATTATGAAGATTAATTATGGGATATTCTTTTTATTTTAGATTAATTTGTTGAAGGATTATTTAATGGTAATGTTTACTTAGTTAATTATTGTGTTGACCTATTGATTAAGTTTATTCAAATAATTGATTATATTAGTAATGAAATTAGGATAGTTTATTGGTTAATTAATTATCACGTTTTCAGTCAAATAATTGGGATAATTAAATGTTGATTTAATCATCTAGTTGAATAGCTTGAGGTTAAGAATAATTAATTGTCAATTAACTAGTAACTATTGGGATGTTGAAAGGTTAATTGATTATAATATTATTTTTTTGGAGATTTATGTTTTTAATTAGTTGTCGAATTAATTAATAGATTTGATAAATTAATTTATGAATTCAATAATGGATGGTTTTCGAGGGTAGACATGATGTTCTACAACCATTATTTGATATTGTACTGTGTGTCCAATTGGTCATACATGAACTGATTTATACAGTTAATGAAAGCTGATGTGATGTAATTCTTTGTGATTGAATATAGGAAATGGTTCAGACCCCAGTATAGATGAGGCATGTATTGAGATAGGGGTGGACAGGGGAACCCAAAAGCGAATCACTATATATAGTGGATGAGATCCGATTTTAGTATTGGTTGGGAGGATCATTATTTTTAGTGCACATGATCAGACATAATATATAAAAGATTAAATGAAATATCTTATGACATATTATCGAATCCAAATCATATGTTTTGATTTAGTCATTACATTGATTTCATAAATGGTCTTTAGAGAAATGAATTGTGAGTCACATTTACAGGGAATGTCGGGCTTATGCCGGATCTTGAGACATATTAAATATAACATGTTTTGATTATTTAATATTTGAAAATGAATGTGTGGTGACTATTGTGTAAGCAAAAAAACATATACTACAGGTTCAGACACCAGCTGAGGGATGAAGTAGGTATATGGGAATATCGTTACATAGTGTTACTTGCATTATTTTTTCACTCTTTCACACTGTTTAAATTACTTATTAAATGTCTGGGTATGGGGTAGACACTAGTGGTCCATGCCTACAACTATTTATATCTCACACCCTACTCAGGCTGCCATTGCATTGGGGTACTCGAGGAGACTATATTTTGTTGTAGGATTCTACTATTTGCATTCACTTGGGAGATAAGAGTACTGGACTGCACAGAACCTTGGGATTCTCGAGGAGATCTCCCTATGCTCTTTGAGATTTTATTTATTTATTTTATTTATTATTTTTAAATTATGTTATATTTTTAATCTCTTTCATAGGTGTATCTTTATAACATGCATAAGTGGAATAACATTAGCATTAGTCATTTTGATTTATACTAGTTTTATAAAATTATGTCTTCTGTTGAATTATCGTTATTCACATTTCTTTTGTCATTTACTAATATTTCTCACTTTATTACTCTGATAAGAGGTTATAGTCTCCCCAATAAATATCCATAGACCCTCCCTTTTTGTAGGTACACTCTCGAATATGGGTAGACGCTCATGAGGTCTTGTGGAAACCAGTTCGGCTACCTGTTATAGGTTCAGCTGGTCCAGGATGTTAAAAAGTGGTATCAAAGGCATATTTCCTTTTTTCATAATGTTTTGGGGTTAGTAGATAGGAGACTAGTAATTTTTTGGCATTTGGGATAATAGTCATTCTTGGGACAGATCATCCCCTATACGAGAATAGACCAAGTGGTCATGGATAGAAATTTATGTTTATACTGTTTGTGGATTCAGTTGATATAACATCACCTTTAGGGACTTGTATATTTTCCACTGCATAGTGATTTTAAAATTTCTAAAAAATTTCTTTAGCCTGGTAGGGAATGGAAGTGGAATAAAAGTATCAACTTCAGAACGTAATGATTTACATGACATGCATATAACATGACATGTAGTTACATTAGTAGGATATCTACTAATTTGGTTTTTGTGCCTTGGGTGAAATGCCTTGTTTTGATCTACATTAGCATGACTCTCTGGATATCATGTTTCAATGATAGATTTGGCATTATTAAGTTCTTATATGCCATACTGACTCTGTTTTTTGAATTTTTTTTGTTGTCCCATGTTTCTGTGTTATAACATTCTATTGTGTTACTACTTATGATAGTATGCAAGAGATTTTTTAAGGTGTAAAAGGTATTATACTGTTAAAATGATAAACAAACGTTGAAAATGATAAATGGTAGCCAAATGTCATTGAAAAGATTATGGGCACCTTATCGATTAGTAGATGGCCATCCATATGTTTGAACCGTATATAACCATAAGATGTATTAAATTTGATATAAATGTAAAAATGATGAGTTTTATTTGAAATGATCTGTTGTTGTGTTTCTTTTTAAAAATATGAATTGAATTAATGGGACCCTTAGAGGTTTCCTTTTTCTGGTAAAAGGAATTTATATTCTAAATTCCATATTTTTATTTGGATAACACTATATATGAAATGTTTAAGTGGATTTTTTTATAGCATGTAAGTTTTTCATGCAGGACATTTTTTGAAAACTAAGTGACTCATTCTGAAAAAGTACTTCCGTATTTGATTAAATTAAATAAATGTTATAAGGTTGAAATGAAATAATTAAAATTGATAAAATGAAAAAGGGGATTTTGAACCTCGTGATTTCGGTTTATCATGCCCAAGATAAAGGGTCGACGATTATGTTTCTAAATGGGCTAACACGTGGTAGGAAGTACCCTTATAATGTTGAGGGAATTATAGTAAGTTAGTCCCACTACATAGGATGACGTTTTGGGACATGAGTGTTTTGACACACCACTAGGTTTAGGTTACATACTTTTTGATCAATGTTTGATGTGGTGATTGGGGTTTAAGAAACATCACACACATGCATTAGGGTGTTCTGAAATAGCACGCTGGTGAACATATTAAATTTCCTTGAAAATACGTGGAGAATTCTATGGTGGGTAGTGATGCACCATTATGGATCGAATAAATAATAATATAGTTGATGATATATGCAATGGGGTTTAGTTGGCGTTGCATCGACATGAGAAGCTGAGGTTTTTGTGTAAGGAGTCAACCAGTGATAGTAAGAAATATCATTTAGCGACCCATATTTCTCTTAGTGTTCTCTTTAGAAAGAGATAAACATGTAACATATCTGTAACTCATCAAGGAGACACTAAGATAGTTTCATTATTAAGTTGTGACAATGCTTTAAATTTGGATGGGATTGATGAGTGGTTGTTATATGGTTTGCATGTAGGAGGTGTGGTTTCTTTAGACTAATCCATCATTCTTGTTGGGGAACATTAGTTTTTTTAAATAGCCATGTGATGACTTGACATGGAAATATCAGTATAATTTGGGTAATGAATATATTGTACATGTGGTTGGTGATGTAATACTTTTAAAAGGCATGTCACTAGTTTAAGGTTGAGTGTGTGTTTTGGGATAGTAATGTCATTCTGGGATATCATGAGCAACTACATTCGGTTGGTCGACTGAGATTTCAAATTTTTCATTAATGAGTTCCCCGTAATGACATCAGATGTAAGCTATATTTCAGTATTTAAATTTTAAAATAACATGTGTATTGGGTTTTAAATAATAAAGTGGTTAGACTTTTGTTTTTTTAATAGTATTTTTGGAATTTGGAAACGTATCATGGTTGTTCAGAGGAAAAATATTCCTGACCCAGTTAGCTAAACATAAGTTGTAATAGTTTATAATGGATTCTCGGGGATGATAATTATTATGCTGGGGGGATTGTGAAATCCCATTTTTTTAATCAGGTTTTAAAACAGTGGTTTCCAAAATAGTTTCCTTTTATCAACAGTTCAGTTTTTAATCTTACATCCAGAACATTATTCCAAATGTTATAACACATAATGGTGTTGTTTTTGGACTTTAATGAATACCCATTAATTTTCATGGGTGTCCTGATAAGGTTTGGTAGCACTATATCTATTAAAGTCCACAACAGTGGATTAGCACAGGCTACGCTTGGTTGTGTTCTAACCCGTGCAACATACCCATTTTAATATATTTTTTTTCAATTAAATAATTTTAAACCTGTTATTTGTGTTTAATTAGAATAATGTTTTAACAATAATAATTCTATTATTATTATGAGGTCATAAATTATTTATATACTAAAACATTTTAATTCGATTTTTAATGAGGTGTAATAGTTATGTGAAATTAGTGAGGCCTTTGCGTATTTCAATGAAACATTTATTTTAATGAGGAGTTTAAGATTTAATGAACATGAATTAAATTAAATAAAGTGTTTCAGAATTTTTAATGAAGCATGTTTATTTAATAGAGGTGTTGGGTTTTATCTAAGGTCGATAATAATAATAATGTGATTATTATTATTATGGTTTAATGATTCTAATAATTATTTATAATTATGGTTGTTTTTTTTATTATGAAGAATAATAACAATGGAATTTGGGGTTTTTTAATTAAATACATGGAAAAGGTCTATTCCATTAATTGATGTGATATAGTGGTTTCATTTAATTAATTAATGTAAAAAAAATAATTAAAAGATTTGTAGTGGGGATTTTTGGGTTTCATCAAAGAAGTGTTTTTTAAATGATAGTAATAATGATTGTTATTATTATGGAGGTTTCTATTAATTAGAGGTTTAAATGAATTAAGTTAAATAAGTTATTTGGGGTTTCTTTTAAATAAAATAACTTTCTGATAAATTATTTAAATGACATGTAAATGAGGAGTTAGATTTCATCAACGAATGGTAATATTAGATGGTAATATTAAATGATGTTTAAATGAGAGTTACAGGTTATTAATGAATGAGAATTTTAAATGGTAATATTAAATGAAGAATAAATGTGGAGTTGGGTTTAATTAAATTAAATTAATGTTAATGTGGAATTTAATTAAATAAGGTAAAATAGAGGGTTTCTAATTAAATATATTGTTAAAATGAATTCAATTGATCACTGTGAAGAGTGTGTTTTATTTAATTATATCATGTTGACATATTTAATTAAATAAATGTGTTATAGTCTTAATTTAATAAAATTCTATTGGAGAGAAAGAAATTATTTTGATGTGTTAATGAAGTATTGAGTTTTACATAATAGGGGTGTAAAATAATAAATGTTAAGGATTATATAATAATTATTTTTATTATTTTTATTATTATATTAAATTGATTTGATTCGTAGTGTATTAATTAGATTATAGAGGGAGGTGATTGAAAGGGGGAAGCGCACTGCACAAGAAGCATGACCAACACCAAGCCTTCTATTAGGCATGCTACACACCTTCAACCAGGCTCCCCTCCGCACGTTGAATCAATTCATTGTCGTCATGACTATTTTTCTCATCCTTATGAAGAGTCTTTTTGTGTATATATCAGGATTTATATCATCTATTTAAATACTCTCTATCATTTTTTTCACAACTAAAACCATAATGTTTTTCTTTATTTTGGTATCCTTATTTCATTGATTCTATGGTTGTGCAATGAGGTTCTATATACTCAGTGGTCCGCGTTCCAAAACCCACAATCGAAGGTGAGGTGGTCCAGACATATTCGGTTCTTCAAAGTTCATTCAGAGGTAAGAATTTATAGCATTTTTTGGGTTTTCAACATCTATTTTGGTGTTTGATATTTTTTCTATGTCCATTGTATATAGTGACACGTGCATAAACCATGATGCAATGATTACAAAATCTTATTATGGATTTGGCTTTAGGTTAATCACTGTAGTAGACAATGTGCATATATATATATATGAATATTTTTGGACGTGCGATTACAGACCAGTTATGGGTTGGCTGCCACAGTATGTCAAGATATTGAGTATTGATTTGGATCCACCCTAATATTGGATCATTGTAGAAATCCTCGAATTTAATAATTGCATTAATAAAATAATTGTTGAAAATTTGTTGGTATTTAAATTATGATGTTAAGTATTTATATTGAACTCCATTCTAATGTGAATTTAATAAGTTTGATTAAATTGATATATATTATATGATATATGTTGACGAGAGACTTTTTATATTATTAAATGATACTTCCCACATGAGACAAATGAGCACATGACCACATGTTTGTTTTAACCATGTATTTCAGAGATGGTTAAAGTTATAGGATTACAAAATTAAATTATTTATTATATTTTAAACAAAATTATAAATTAATACAATATGTCATTTAGGCTTAATTTAGGTAGTAAATGGTGAAATAATTATGTTTTTTATAATAAATTATTTAAATAATTAATTGTGGAAATTAAAAATGCAGAGTTGTTAACTTGAAATAGATAACTAATTTTTGGGAAATTATTTTTGGGATGTGATTTTTTTTTCTATACTAATTAATTTATGATATGTGTATTAGTTAATTGTTGCCTTAAAAAATAGATTTAATATATCTAAATAATTGAAGGGATTAGTATGGTAATTATGATTGTTGATTGGTGAATTAATTACCATGCTCTTGGTCAAGTAATTGTGATAATTAAAAGTTTAGTAAATCATGTAGTTGAATTTATTATGGTTAATAATAATCTTTTATTAATTAATTATTAACAATTGAGATATTTAATGGTTAATTTATTATAGAATTATTTTATTGGAGATTTATTTTGTTTATTATTTTTTGAATTAATTAACGGATTTGATTGAATAATTTATTTAATAATTAATGGATATTTTTGGGGTGTAGACATGATGTAATACAACAATGAAAAAATATTAGAATGATTTAGAAATTGGTTGTGAGATAGGGACTGATTCTTTATATACTCACGGGGTGATAAAACTAGCATTATATATCCAAATTTCATGCAATTAATATTTTCATGGACAGGTAATGATGCACCAAATAATCATGGGTTGTGAGACAAGGACTGATGCTCCAAATACTCACGAGGTTGTTAGACATGACAATCTACACCCATTAATTTACATTGGAATGTGGGTCCAATTGTTCGTACAACAACTGAATTAGATGGTTAATAAAATCTGGTGTTCTATAATGATTTGTGATTGAATATGGGATATTGTTCAGACTCCAGCATATCAGAGGAAGGTATTTAGATACAGGTGTCCAGGAGAACCCAGGTGTGAATCACTACGTATAGTAGATGGGTCAGATGTTGGTATTGGTTGGATGAATAATTATTTTTTCTAGATAACCTCAGATATAGTATTTAAAAGGTTAAATGACATATCTTATGATGCATTATCCAAGCCAAAACCCTTGCTTGGATTCAGTTTTACATTGAATTCATAACTTGTCTTTAGAGACATTTTATGTGAGTGACTTATACAGGGAATGTCAGAATTAGGCAGGATCAAAATACATTCTTACATTAACAAAGTTTTCATAGTTGTGTATATAGTTAGATGGTTCTACTTACATCTTTTGTGCATTCTTTCCCAAGGTTTAAATTTTTAATGAATGTCTTTATTTAGGGTAGACACCTGTGGCACTAACCTATAGATATATCTATATCACACCCTACTCGGGCCGACATTGAACTGGGATACCTGAGTAGACTCTATTTGGTTGATGGATTTTGTTGTTTGTTTACACGTTGGAGATATGAGCAGAGGACCAAGCAGATGTTCGGGATTCTCCTGAATATCTCCCTTAGAGCATTGATTCATTTTTTATTTATTTATTTAATTATTTGTAAATCATTTTTTATTGTCTATATCATTCATAGTTGAATCGTCATAACATGCATGCATTTTATAACATTGGCATTGGCCATTTTGTATTATACCGGATTTATAAAATTATTTCTTTACCCGCTTTATCGGTTTTTCCAATGATTCCAAAATTTGATGATATTATACATTGTTTAAACTCTGATACGATGGTATACTCACCCCCACTGAATATCCATATACCCTTGATGATATTCATAAGCCTCTAGAATATGGGGAGATAAGGTTGAGGTCATGTGGCAACTGATGCAGCTACCAGTTCAATTGTACGCCGGGTCAGGACATTACAGACTAATAAGACTATATATTGCTTAAAAGTGAAAAGGTTTTTCCTAGTGATAGATGCCTCATTATATTTTAGGTTGAGCCTTATACTAATATGTTTAATTATTGAATCTATTAATAGAATTATACTATAATTCTATTTTCGATATCAATCATCCAAATAGTAATTATTTCATTTGATTCACCTTTAACGTTGATGATAATATTTTTTTTATGTTCATTCAAACCCAAAATAGTTTTATTATACTCATATTAGGGTATGATATTATTTATATTTTTTTCATTGGAGCAGTATAGATCTTGATTAGAAATTGATTTTTCATATTATGGTAGTTTGATTGAAACACAAATATGTTATTTGAAATTATCTTAATAGATACACTAAATCATTAAACAATACCGTAGTCGTATGGAAATTTTTTATATATGATATATTCTCAATATACATCCCATAAATTTTAGAATATTATGCTCTTTTAGTAATATAATGTAATTTCATGTATAGATATCCATGATAGTTGGATTGATGAGATCAAACGCTTCAGTTTAGATGGATTTAAAATCACTTTAATATGAAAATATAGTGGGGAGTTCGAGACAGAAAGGGATGGTGATGGATTACACATAAAACCATATATGTCTAAAATAATATGAAAATATCCATCATACACAGAGTACTCATTGTTATATTTTTGATAGATTCATGTTGTGGATGAATATGACATTGATGTAATTGATAATAGTGGTTGTGCACATAGTTATTTCATCATATAATATGGTTGGAATCAATTTCAGTTTGAGACATTTTCTTATTATTATTTTGGATTTTTGATTCTTGTAGACCTCCTAAATAAACTATTTTTACTAGAATCCTTTCTACTAGTGGGTACCAACTGCTTTAGGATATTGAATGACTGAAATTATTCCTCAAGAGAGAAATTTTATTTTAAATATTATTGATAATCATCCATCTATTTTCAATAATAAATTTCATGATATACAACACATGGTAGAGTATATACCATAATTGGTTTTTGTACATGAGAATAATTTCCAGGATGATATCCCATGATTACCATTATTGAATATTATATTATTTTAATTGTCTATAGTAAAGGCTGTACTGATACTTCATTCTAGTAATCATATTAATATGAATATAATATATAATTGAAATAAAAATAAATGACTTTGCAAGGGAGTTTTTAGGATGAGTGTGACCTTCACTTGTATGGTTTACTCGTGATTAAGCAATAACACAATCCATAATATCTCATATTTTTATATATTCAAATCATACAATTTTTGAGTTACCATTGGGACATATAAAAAATAATAATAATGTTGTTGGATATAATGAAATCATTATAGTGAATTTATAACTATGGTTTTTATTTTAGTGTTCTTCATTGATGAAACCCTTATTTGAACTAAAATGGAGAGTTGATACAATAATCACTTCAATGATGATTATCAAATGTTTTGAGGTTATTAACTGTGTGGGAAAAAAGTGTTATGCATGCTTTATATTTAATATGTACATTTAACAAAACATGATATTGATGACATGGATATAGTTAATATACTTTATTATTGTCATGATCATTACATGTTATGTAGTAATAGTGACACATTGGTGAGGTGATATACAATACCCCATATAAATAGTTTTTATGCATAGTGGATATGGGTGATATAAGGGATTCCGATCATTGTATTTCGTGTTAATTAATAGGGTTTGTGTCTTTATATTATTTCCATTTCCTTAACTGATCTATCAATACAAGAGGCATTACATAGAAAAATTAATTTCAGGATCATGTGCAGTCTATTATTCAAGGATAGTTATCTTGTTACGATAATTTAATAATGAGCCATACAAAATCATTCTACCAGATATAAAAAGAGTTATATTAAAAAAATAGTGTTGGTAATAAATATTTTCTATCTATGTTGTTCCAATGTGTATGGTAAATTATAGGTAGAAAATAACTATGATTATTTTTTTCATATGGGCTATATTGTTGAAGGGAGATTTTTTGGTGGTTTTGTTCATAGGTCATCATGACTTTTCAAAATTCATATGTGGTTTAATGAAAAATTATTTTTTCTATACAAATGGATAAGAACCTCGATTTTACATTATCGGGGATTAGGTCATTAGGGTGCTTTGGTTTTATTTCTGATCTATTTATCATAGATTATCCTATGGAACAATATGATCATAAATTTATTTCACAAAGTTCTATTGTATCCTAACAATGATAGATTCAGTATTGGATGAAATGTTTTAGTTTCTATAACTTCCGAATATGTATATATATATATATATATATTATGATTCTCTCATTTAATTAAATGAAAATTATGATCCTTGATAGGGATCAAATTTATGATTTATGGTTAAGATATATGAAATGAGGATATATAACATACCGTTTGAAAGGTAATCAATTGATAATCTGGTGTGAAGCCGCACAATGCAGGTTGATTCCATTCTCTATGAAACAAAATTATAATAATTTTCCTTATGATTTAGACTATAGAGTATCGATGTATTAATATAATGGTGTCTCCAATTTTTTCAAGTAAGTGTACTATGTAGGGTGGATTTCATATTCATGATTTTTGGTTAAACAGCATGAACTTGTTTTTACATGATTCTGAATAATATCAAGGGTTTCTGACTTTTGAAAAAATAAATAGTTAATGGTTTGGTTGATTTATGGAATGATTTATTGTAAATGAGATATAATACATTTTTCTGTATCCCAGTTTGATCTCTTTAATGATTGAAAATTGATTAATTTACCCAACTTATTGTCTACAAATTTTTTTATAGTTTAATGGTACTAATTTTTTGGTATGAACACCTGAGTTAAATTTTGGAAAAATTTATATCTAGTTGAATTATTATAATATATTATATTTCTAATATAAATATTTATTAATCCCACAAAGGGAAAGAACATAATCCCACTATGGGTTTCTTTAATTTAGTAATATTGATTTTCCAATTTTTATAAATATTTATAGAAGTGGTCACAAATAAGGGTTAATTAATTTTAGTATTACAATATTGTAAAATTTAATAATATATATAATATATTATTTTTATGCATTCCGATATGAGATATTACTATACTTTATTAATTGTGTCGATTCAGAAATTTACAATAATCTTGTCTACAGAATGATATAGTTTTCTAATTAGAGATATAATGTTCCTCTAAGTCTTTTTAATCTAAGTATAAAAGGATTTTGATGGAAAAATAAATAAAAAAACTATAATTTCTGTTTGATGGTAACAATATTGATATGGTATCATGTCGTATAATTTGGTTGAGTATTTTAAATATAATGATAAAATTGACAAGAGAGGTGCAAGAATATCCTATTTTTATTATTCCATTAATACTAAGAAAGAGAAAATCCATAAAATTATTTTGGACTTATATTGTTGTTTTAATTAGAAGAAATTTAATGGTTATATTATTAAAATAATCCAATCCTATATAATTAACCATGACCTTTTCTACTAATGGATTACTTCATCGAATTCCTTCCCCATTGTTGGATGCCTTTTGAGAGAATACCTTCTTCCCCGCTTTTCCAATTAAATCAACACATTACATTCAATACACTATGTTTTCATTAGATTCACGTGACACTGACAACCAAGCATCATGTGATTACCATAAATCAATAAAAAATATTACTGTGGTAGGTCATATTATTTTTTTACTCACCTCATTCATGTTGTGGGATTAAATTTAAATCCTATCATAATAAAATAACTTAACAATTATTCAATGATAAAATAAAGGTAAATAATTAAATCTATAAAATATAATTATCATCAATGTATATAATGATAAATTTATGAAGTATTTATTTTCTATGATAAACTAATTAAAATTATTATATTATATATATCATGGTTTATTTGTTTAGTATATGTGATTTATTTTTTTAGAGTTCAAATGGAAAAATATTTATCTAAAATTAATTTTTTTCCCCAAGTAAGTTTCCCTATCATGAACATGTTTTTATGAAATGAAAAAAATCAATAATTTTGAAAAAAAATATGTCAACAAAATAAAATTTTACAGTTTCACATATGTAATGTGAGATAAAAAATTCAACTTTTCCCAATTATATTTGTTCAATGACTCTATATATTTGAATATTTTTATATCATTGGAGGAATTGGAAATAATAAATGAATCATATTAATTATTTGAATTGTAATATTTTACCAATTCATGGTGGAAATAATATTTTTACCATTATTGTATTAAAACTATGGTTATGGAATAAAATTTAATTAAATATGATATATCTATCATATGTCAAAAATGTGGATGGATCCTCAATGTTTTTCATTAATTTTTAATATAATATTTTATCTTTTGTTACTCCACATACATATTTTACTATTGGTGATGAATATTTATTTCAATATTTATTATAATGTAAATATATTATTTTCTCAAAAATAATTTCAGTATGAAAGAAAATGTTACCATATAGTCTTGATGTTTTTCGAATATTTTTTCAGATGTGTTATAAGTTATAATATTTCATCATATATGTGGTATATATGCCATCAAAAAAATTATTACACTCATCATTATTGAGTATTCCTTTGGAAACCCCATCATTAATATTTTTATCCAAATATACTTTCCTGATTTAAAATATTATATTATAATGATTCAATTTTTGGAAGTTAATAAATACTTTTCTTATGTATCAGTTAATGATGATGCAATGGTTTTTATAATAGTTCGATAAACAATCATAAAGTGATAATGATATGATGAATTTTTCATGTGAATTAATAACGTGTGGTGTGATGATTAGAGATTAGGGAAAAATTCTAGGTGGATAGAAGGGGAATAATACGAGGTAAATGTTCTGTTAGCTATGTTAAAATTAAAAATAGAGTTCTTAGACAATTAATACGTTTTTTGTGTATCCACACAAATATAAAAAAAATTATCTAGATTATTTTTCATGGTGAAATGAATTTAACATTGAATGAAAATCCATGATTTATGTCCATGTGACTCACAGTTTGAAATAAATTGGTCTGATAAGGAATTCTGAAAAATACATATCATGTGAATCTTAGTAACATATAGTTTCTAGCTAGATGAAAAGCCTTTTCTTATAATCAACGTATAGAAAAAAAACAAATATCTAAATATGCACACTCTATATAAGCCACATATATATTTCATGTGAAATATAAAATTTAATAATATTCAGTTGTTCTATCTATATCTAAAATATTATGTTGTGTGAACTACACCCAAGTATTTTATGCTGACATGATGTACTAAAATATATATGCAATGTTTTTTATCATATTCATGGTATTATAAATAATAATAACTATAAATTACACTATTGTGTACCTTATTGGATCATATTCCTCTAATCCACACATGTTGTCTACACTACTGGAAATACTGTGTATGTGGATTTTACATGAGTTATGTTGTGACACTACATGACCATCCATTACAGAGATCCATTCATTTATTTCAATATACTATGCATTCCATGTACTATGAATTTGTATCCTTATTTATCACCCATATAATAATTTTGAATATATTTGTAATCTCTTTTATGTTCATTCTCATGTTCAGAACAACAGAATGGTTCCCAAAATACCTAATACATGGTAACATTATGATATGATTAATTCAATGATTTTAGATCCCCTATATAGAAGAAAATTGGTAATTTAGACATCATAATTAGAGATGGTGTTCCTTATCCCTAGTTTAATGGGTTATGGTCCTCAATATATGCAATTTTAGTAACTAACCTGAAAATTTTATATGACATTGTCTGATTCCCCACAATATGATAGAGTTCAGGTAATCACATGTATATCGAGGTATGGTCTTTAATCAATGGTATTTTTTCTCCCATTTATGTTAGGGGACAATCATCAATATGTATATTTAGTGGTAACCAATTTTTTGAAGTAAAATTTTATACAAAGTATAAGTAACTCTCTCTGTCAAACATTGAAACCTTAATAATTCCCAATCCCCAATACTATTTCAGAATTGTATAATACATTTTTTGGTAGTCTGGTTGATATGGATTTGTGGGTTTTAATATATATCAATATGTATATTTAATTTTAATGACTAATTAACTAATAAATTTTTTCCCTCCTATATTCAACTTGAAATATTACTATATTCTTTGGATATTATTTCACCTATTTGATCTTAGGAATCACTAGTTATTTGTAATATATTAACCTTCATGGAGTATAGATAAAAACATTTGTTTCATCCCATTGAAAACATTTTCCAAAAATTACTTAATATATGGTTCCATTATTATACCAAATTTTATTCATAGGTTTTGGGTTCGTGCTCACATCTTTGTTTACCATTATCTTTTATTTTTAGGGTGTCATAATAGTTATGATTATTTTCACCCCACCATGGGATATCTGAATGTATTGTTTTTTTATTGTAAAGATGTTTTATAGTTAATATATGGAATTTTTGAACATTTATACTTATAAATATTTGATAAGGGTTCATATTGTAGCTAGTTATAAAAATAGTTTGTCAAATGGGTCCCATATAAATATCGTTTCATCTCATATATATGGTTTGATTGCCTAATGATCATTCTCACCTATATATTTATTTTCATATTCATATATTTTAACATATTTTATTACAATCCAAATGATTTTACCTTGATTATATTTTATAATGTTTCTTTTTTATACTGATTTTCTGATATTTCATTTATTATTATGTATTGGATATTTTATATTAAAATTTGTTATTGGAAATGGTTTCCAAAGTATGCTTTTACATTCATTGTTCTAGTATCCCTCCCATGAACTACTAGAGGTGATTTTGGGTTGATATTACACCACACCATTAGAATAGGTGGGCTCTAGGATGATTTCATGTCAACAACTCTATTGATCTATATCTTTTATTCCTATTTTACATCGTTATCTATGATTATTGGTTGGAAGTTGTCCAATACATGTGTTTTATAGAATTTTATTTTATTATTATATCATTGATTTTATTAGTATGAAATAAAGTCTCCAACATACTTTTACTTCTTTCTCACGGTAAGGTGACATTTATTTTAAATTTCTGAGATAGTGGTACCAAATTATTGATTATGATGTTTTTTGGGGAAAGTGTTTTCTTGCTTCAATAGGTTTAATGGAAATTATTTGGAACATTTAATTAAATATAGTCTAGGTATATAATATATCAAAATAATGGTCCCCGTAAAACCAATTTAATTACATTTATAATACCCCCTGATTTTATAGTTTGTCAACTTCAAAATTAACAACTTCGATAGCTTATTTTTCATGCAACATTGAGTTGAAAACCATGACATACTATTTAATTTTTGACTATTATAATATAGAAATTTAATGGGTGTAAATTATTAATATTAATCCTATAATGAAGATAATATTTTTAAATTCATCCAAATGATTTGTATAACATTAACTAATAATAAATAAAATGGTACACAAGAATGACAATATTTGTCTAGAGACATTTTATATAGCTATTTAAAGGCATGCATGTTTTAAAATTATTAATTTGTTGACTATTATAAATTCTATTGGAAAAAATAAACTTCATTTTTTAAATTATAATTTCAATATTATATTACAGTGAAAATTTGTAATTTTTTTAAAAATTACATATTTTCCAATGAAATGTGAAAAAAGTAATTTTTATAAAACTGTGATTTTTTTTCAATTTAAATGACTATTTATGATTTGAATTTTATCCAACCTATGAATGTATATATAACATTTATGTATCTAATAATTTAAATAAGATATATTTATAACAGTGAATATATAATTAAATGTAATAAAATGATAAATTATTGATTGGTATTTCAGTGAAATGTTAATTTTTATTTACAATTTAATACATATTATAATCATTTAGATGAAAATTAAATTTCACAAAATATATTCACAAATTAATATCAATTTTCATTATGATTTTAATAAAATTTTATTATAACTTATTTTATTTTTCAATGTTTCATAAAATCTGTTATAATTTTAATATCATTATTTTTCAAAGAAATGATAGTTTTAATTATAAAACAGAATTTCCCATATTTATGAGGTTATTAAAATATATTGTATTTCAATTTTTAATTCTAAAAAATAAGAAACTATTAGGGTGAGTTTAAGGGATTTTTCATCAATAGTTGAATGTTTTTTGAATATTGAAATATGACAACTTAGAATATTAGATAAATACCTGAATTATTGAGTCATGGATGATGTATGTTTGACATAGAAACCAATAATTCAAACTCAAATTTACTAGTTTCTAAATTTAGTCACATTAATAAATAATATTTATATTCTTGAGAGAAAATTATAAACAAATGAAAAAAATAACAAAAAACAACCCTCTCCTCCACTAATACCACCCTCATCAACCCTTCTCATCACACTCCAAAGCCTTGAACCAATCTTATATTCCTCAAATATAATCTCCCAACCATCTACCCAATATTATCTTCTTATTGGTCTCACCAAAAGTCAATTTCCTTGTCTCTTGAGGAAGTTCTCAAGGAGGTGACTATCAATAGGTAAAACCTTCTCTCTCTCTCTCTCTCATAAAATGTATTTTATTTTATTATCCATCCTTCACATAACCTATCTAAAGTAACCCGATAAATCTAGTATCTTTTATATACATGAAATTTATTTTATAAATGGAATAATAACAAAATATTCTCTTGTATTCTAATATTTATTCTAAAATTGAAAACATCATCCTTGAGGTGTCGATTTAACGCGTTTGTGGATGATGAGTTTTCATTTTTAAATTCATCCTTCACGACTGTTATAAAAACATTTTTAATGGTTAAAAAAGGATTTAATAAATTTTATACAACAAATTTATTGTAATGGAGCCATATTATATTCGTAATATTATTTTGTAATAAAAAACTACTTTTTTATGATAAAAAATTCCAAAATTATATTAATGGTTGTCATTAATGTTTTTTGTAATCAATATTCCACTTATATAGAAACAAAATTATACATAATATCATTAAATATATTCTAAGGTAATTATTAAAATAAAATTTAAACTATGTATAACTCTTCCAATTTAAAAAGATAATCCATACATGTATACAGGTGATAAAATTTTTAAATCCAAGGAATTATACACAATAGAATGATAAAATTGAATCTTATAACTCATCAAAAAGGCAATAAATGTACATTAGAAAATAATAATAATAAAATAAATGTTTAATAGTTTGTTAATTATGTTCTTAATTAATCTAATTTAATTATCCATGAAGTTATATGAATGTTTAGTACACTTTTGGGATACAGTAAAGGATTATCCCCGTACATCCATTTTTTATTCGGATTAATCTATCTCTGTATTAACCGCATGGTAATCCTTATTTATTTTTAAAATATTATTCCATATTTTATTTATATTATCCATAATCATGTATACATGTAATTTAATATTAATTTAAAGGGGAAATATGGGGTTTTAATGGATTTTTTTTTTTACTCCCAATAAGAAAGGTCGATTAAAGGGAACATTCCAATTTCATACCCATTCATTTGTACACTCCATAATATATTATAAGAAAATAATATATTTCTAAAAATTTTCATTATATCATGAAATTTTTTTGTAGATATTTTCAGGTTTTATGTAAACAATTTACATTTTTCTCTTTAGAAACTCTTTTTTATTTTCCCTCAAACAACACTGAAATGGAGAATTTATAATTTTTCTTAAAAACGCTTTTAACATGTTTTCAATTCCTTTGGATATTATTTTTTTAAAATCAATAATTATAGTGTTTGTAACTTTTTATTTCTTTGATAAAGATGTTTACAATATGATTTTATTAAAAATAAAAATGATTTTTTCAAACTAATTCTTCCATTGAATGTGAAAAATGGCATATATCACAAGAATTTATCAATGATTTTATTAGAGTATTTTGACCTCATTCATCAAAATTTGAATACTATTAGGATTAATTGTGATTAATAATACATTATATCATATAATATATTTTATTATATGGTTTCTGATCTGTTTGACTATGGTTGTAAAATACTGATACCATTCACCATAGTAATATGAATGGTTAGTGACTATTTTTACAAATTAAGCAACGTTATGTGAATTTATTATGTAGATTTTTTATTTTATCAACATTAATATAAGAAATTCATTAGACTTATTATGTGATAGAAATGACCATATATATCCCCAAGAAATATCATTAGGTCTTATGAGACAAACTATTTGTGGACTTCATCGAGGTCTATAATATCAATTTTTAGATATGGAATTGGTTAAGGGAATAACCAATTATATTTATATGTCTTTCTAAGGACTCGAAGATATGTTGAAGATGTACAAAATAATAAATTCCATAATTATCATATTTGTAATTGAAAATTCTTGTGATTATTCTACAATTATAATATTCATGGTTAGGATTCATTCTCATAGGATATTTATATGGAAATTGTCAATTAGATTTTATTCTTTTCATAGTATACAAACGATTATGATTTACTGAAATATTTTTTATATATAAATCACCTTTTTTATTGTTAATGTTATGGAATATTTCATTGTATTTCTTATCCCTACTAATCATTTGATACCACAACCTTCATATGTTTTATTTTTTCCCAATATGTGATTATGTATATTATGAATGACAAGTTCAGATAATATATATATTTTATGATGTTTCCAATGGGGTTTATATATAGTTTTTAAATTTATGTTTTAATGTAAAAATTATGTTTTTTACTAGTATTATAAATATAATAAACTATTTTCTCAATGGGATGTGAATTATTTTTCATCGAACCAATGTAATATAGTAAATCATTGACACCAGGCTGTTGGGGTTTGGGTACTTACAAAATTCATTCTACATTGATTTTTATTGATTGACATTAGGATATTTTTATAGATTTTATTAATTATGATATACAAATCTTGTTTTTGTGGATAATTAGTATTTTTTCAGAAATAATGATAGTTTACATTGGATGGTCTGAAAGATGAATTCTTGTATGCATAGCATCAAATGGATTAGTAATGAGTAGTATTCATAATATCATTATCAAATATAAATGGGCTCTATTAGTAGTTTATGAAGGTATAAAATCCCCAAAAACATGATACATTTCAATAAATGATTGAGTATGTCATTTTTATTTTATATTATTATTGGTGGCTATTGTTTAGAATGTCACAATGTCTTAATTTATTAATCATCATGAGACTGGTGTAATATTATTGGAATAAGCACTAGTTGTAGGTAGCTGACATTATTTTTTAATTTATTTAAGAACCTATTGATTATTATATTAACTTTATGTTGAGTTAATGTAGTGTATCAACATTGAATTTCTACTGACTATATCAATTAGATAATATTAAGTCATCAGAATATTAAATATTACTTCAGGTGGGTTTTCTTATTGATTTAAATTACATGTACATGTAAATAAAAAATTATAATATGATTGAGGATTGTTTCATATGGTTGATTCATTTTTTGAGAAATTAGAACAAGTTTATAGGGTGGATAAATTAATTTAATGATATATATGATCTTGATTAGCTATGAGACGGTCATTTTAATGAGGTTATGTATTATTCTATTCATATGATGATGGGTGTATCAGGTCTTAGTTCCAATTTTATATTGAATGATCAAAATAATATTTCTGAAAAGATGATATATTGAAAATTAATTATAAATATAGTTGTAGAAAGAGGGGAGTTGGATGAATCAGTTCTATTTAAATGTAAAATTCATGGTTCTGTTGTGATCATAATTACTCTCAATGATTAAATTGTATATCATCCTAATATGATATTTTGAAAAAATATAGAGGTCGTTAAGGGAATGATTATTTCCCTTATGGTGGAATTAGATATAATTAGTTTTATTTTAAATATTTTAAGTCATAAAAATCTATATGTATAGTGTGACTATATATAATAATCTCTATTAACAACCACTATAACAAAACATTTATTCACCTTATTATATACTTTCTTTTAATTTATTAAAATTGGGAGGTATAATTATTGGGAATAGGAATGGAATTCCGTAGTATCCATGAGATTATTCTACAGTCCATGGTCAATGTTTGGGATGCTACAATGTGTTGGTATATAAATGATAGCTTTATAATAATAAGGATTCTTTGTAGAAATATATTGAAGTCGGTAAAGGTGGTAGTTATATATATATAAATCTGGAATCATGGGTTGATCAATGTTTTTTTTCACATTTTGATATTATTGAATAATTTTTTATATTTTTGATCTTATTATGGAAACATTTGTTCAAGTATTGGGGTATTCAATTATGTTTAGTAGTTATTATGGATTGTTTGATATTTTCATAGATTTAAATTTTTCTTTTGGAAAAATCATCATTCTTTGGATCATATATTTCATGACATATAATCTTATTATATTATATCTGGTGTGAATTTTCTATTCTACATGAATACCATTATTGTTGATACGAATATAGAACTTTTTTAAAATTATTGATATTCTATTGATATATATTTCTTAGAGTGGGAGATTATTTATAAAAATATATATTTTTTCTAGTAGAATGTTTTTTATAAGATTTAATAATTTAATTATAAGTTCACAATATGATCTTATGGGTGAATTTTCATTTATCTATTTGGATTTTTTGGTTATTTTATGGTATATTTTTAGATTTCCACTATGCAGTAAGGTCAACAATAGTCATGATCTTAATAGTGTTTCAAAATAAATATATCCAGGTTTATATAGGATAAATATATCAAAGCATCATGGGTTATATAATTATATTAAATATTTTTGAAGAGTTGCTTCCATCCATCACAGTCTATCAGTATTTGAAATAAAAGAAAATATTTACAAATAAAGAATATGGTTTTATAATGTTTCGTATATATTATCATCCAGTGAATTTGGTGATTGCAATTAATTATTAATAATTTTCATTGAAATATGATAAACTTTATAATATTTATGGATTGATATAATATTTAAGAAAAAAAATTTCTGGGTATTAATAAATGAATATCCAAAATAAAATATTCTAAAAAATATTCCCTGTAGGCATTTATTTTTTGAGTTTTTAGAGATATTTCATAGTATGATAAATATGTCAAACAAATTTATGGGACTGATATAGAGTAAAATAATGAAAATTCCAAGTCAATTAATTAAATTTATTTTATAATATATTTGGTTTATTTTAGTGTATATGATTTATTATGAAACATATATGAATTTTCATGAAGATATTGAATGATAATAAATTTTATGATACATTGTTGAACTATTGATATTGATATTAGAGTTTTATTTCTAAGAACATATAAATTTTGACAGTTATAATTATCTTCACTAATATAACATTAAGGTATTTGTATAATGAAGGTCCTCTTGTAATGTTTTAGGTTCATATATTAATATTGTTTAGCTGAATATTAAATTATATACATTTTTACTTATTAATAGATACCAAACCCTTTATAAACTATTGATTAGAAGGGTTTGGAAATTTTTTTGATGAAGTATTATTATATTATTTTATATTTTTTAATAGATAGGATAGAATGTTCCCTTGTTTTTACATTTCCATAGGATTGTATTTCTTATGAGGTGTATTTTGATTTGTCAAATAAAGGTTGGGGATGTATTTTAATTCATCATTGTATTATGAAACATTATGGGTATGGAAAAATTTATGTGCAAGAGTTTAATAATAATAAAAAGGAAATTGATTTAGTATTTTTTGGGTTTTTGATTATTATATAAAAGAAAAATTTAATGGTTGAGTAATTTTACTTCATTATTGTTCTCAAGAGTTTATGCCATATCATTTCATTATGATTTTTATTTGAGGGAATAGTGATGTATTTATTGACTCCAAAATTATTATTTTGAGATCACACTCACATAAGCAAAGGAAATTTTAGAAATTGATTCTATATGTTAATTATATTATTATGATTTATTTTATGAGTGGATAAATGAATATAAAATGGTATATATGTAATCAATGTTTTATATTGATGGGGTGGTAGTTGATGGAAAAAAAATTTAAATAAATTTTTTTATGTATCTTTGTATGATTAGAATGTTTTTATGTCTTTTTTTTATGGATCATAAGATAGAATAATTTCATAATAAGATTATTCTGGGAAATGTGCCTGATGTATAGATTAGAGGATGGGTGAACCATGTGTTGTTTTCATGAAAATGGTAAATTTTTACTGAATTTTTATGGGAGTGTTTCACTGGTTTACTTGTTTACCATTAGATATGACTTATTATGAAGATGATTTTTATCGTGTATTGATGAAACCATTTTGGATGTATGGGTTATAGATATTTATTGTGATGTTTTCTAAGGGATTCATTTCCAATCATCAGGTGATGATTTACCATTAAGTTTTGATATACTTATTTCATCTATTAACTATTTTTTATTGATGTGACAAGATATGGATATGAATTTTTATATAGATTCTTTTTTCTATTTGTTCTCTAATTTTATATGGTATATTTTGAATAATAAATGATGGTCATATAATTTTAAACACATAAAAGAGAATAATTTTGTAGAATTCATGGCATGGTTATATTATTAAAATAACGGGAACTATTAATATGGGTATTATGTTCATATAAATTAATAGATTTTACACAAAATAATGTTTTTTTGTTATTTCACTATAGTATGTAAAAAATTCAATTATTTTGTATTGTATGTAAGATGAATATATGACGGGCCTTACTCTATTGTATGTGGGATTTCAAGATGTGTTTCACATTAAGGAAACATGATACTAATCAACCCACTATTTATTATTATAATATATGGTGTAAGATGATGATAAGTTTTTTTTGAGTACCCATTCAAGATTTATGATAATAATAGAATATATAAATTATCTAACTATACTATTGGTTCATGTACTTTTAAAGAATAATTGAATTGATGAAAGAACCCAAAAGAGGGAGTAAAAAAAGATATTAGTGTTTTTTTCATAATATATTTCTATATTAATGGTTTCTCTACTGTGATTTCGGTTGTAATAATATTATTTACAAAATCTGATGTTGATTTTATTTTGTCAGCATTTTTTAATCGAGTGATTTTGAATTAAATTGGTTTATTAATGATTTGAGAGTGTAGAAGAAATATTTATGTCTTTTTTGGGAATTTATTTATTAAATATTTGATTAAGTTCTGGATTGTATTATAATATTATTTTTATATAATTTTAGTTTAGTAGAGTTTTATGTGGATATATGATTGGATATCAGGATTACATATATTGTAAAAATCATGTATTATCATTTTTTGAAGATAAGTTGAATTAAAAATTAATTGTATTACATGGGGATGTTGGATAAGTATTTATTCATCTATATCATAGATAAATATTATACAGGACCAAGTTAAACATATAAATTTTGGTCATTATTTTACATTAATAGTCATTTTATTACATATATATTCATAGAAACTATAAAACCAATGGTTTAGTGTCATTAAGGACCTCATATATAAGAAACAAAATCATAAATTTCCCTTTAATAGAATCATAGTTGATACCCCTATAGAATTCATGTATATTAAAATCATTTTCATAAATAGGTATGGTGAACATAAGAAATGGGAAATCTACAATTCTTAGTAAGTGAAAAATTATCAATATGTCATTTTGGTAATGGATAGTCACATGTGTATTAACTTGGTCTTATAATCGTTCTCTTATGTGCCCATATTCTCAGAATGAAACATATAGTGTACCCCTTTGGACTATGATTAACCCTCTAATGTACCGCTTTCCATTTGATAAATAATGTTGTGTTCTCTTTCGATATCATGAGATATAAAGAACACAAAACCACCAATCCATTAAAGGCATGTATAGGTCCAAGTATTCAATCACCCCAATATATGGTTAAACAAAATAAAATAATTAAACACATCATATGTAACACATCGAATGAAAAAAATGCTTCCAATATTTCAAAGTTGTATAAACTAATTTTCCATACTAATTAAAATTTATATACAAAAAAATCACTGAAATATAGTATTTTAAAAAGCTATTTAGTGGTTATTTTATAATAAAACTTATTTCAAGGATATTTATAAATTATTTATAAAAGGTACATTGTAATTTTAACCATTATTGTGTTTTTATAAAATGATATTACCATTAACATGAAATATGATGTTATAAATCACGTGAAAACGTAAATTTTATATAGGTGAACTAAAAAACATTGAAAACACTAATAATTTAAATTAAATGTGTATTTTTATACCATTGACTCTGAAACTAATATTTTATAATAGATGATATGATAACATTTTTTAAATGTATGTTTTTTTAATTAGTGTTCATAATGTAGAATTTAAGAAGAAATTTTCATTCTTTTTAGGTGATGTAAAAACCATGTAAATAATTTATTTTGGAAAATGAAACATCAATAGTAGATCCATGAAATGAAATTACGGATATAAAAATAAATGTGCAGCTGACTATAAATTTTATGATTATAAAAGAATATAACTCATATTTACAATAATAAATTACCTTTTGTTGAAAACTGACATCTTATAGATAGGCTATAAAAAATCATCTATAAATCATTCTTTGGGAAATAGAAAATCTATATGAGATAAAAAACTATGATATATTTCAATATATAAAAGAGTTTTTTAGTTAGAAATAAAAATATAAACAACAAGGTAAATCTGTTATTTAAGAGGATTGAAATAATTCTCAATAATAATATACATAATATGAGAAAAATAAAAATTTAGAAGATTTGTGTTTAATAGTAACATTAATAATAATATAAATAATACCTTTAATGAAAAATATTTTTATGGTGAATTAAAACATTCATATAATAACTAATTCAATAATAGTATTTTTAATTAAATGAATAGATTTTAATGATCAATGAACTTTATGACCATAGAATCCATTTAATCAATATAAAATTATTGCAATAAAATGATATGGATATCAAAACTCTAGGTATTACATTATCATGGTTAAATTATTCATTTTGTTTTAATATAACCATAAAATATATTTCATCATTCTTAAATAAAAATATTTCATTAAAAATAAATCTAAGACTAGTAATCCATATCATATTTGGCATATTTATATAATAACACTGTGAAAGACATATAAATAAAATTAATATAAATTATTATCAATAAATAAAATTTATTATATAATATCTCAAATTTGAGTATTAATCACAATATAAATCAAATTAGATCTATATCACAAAACATGTTTTAAAGAGATAAATTTGAGATAAAAAACCTTAACATAAATTTTTACTTAGTTGATCATACTCGAACATTATATATAATATGAATAAAATCTTAATCGTTAGTTTCAAAATACTAATCATGTATATAATCTTTGATAAAAAACACTTATATTTATTACCATCATTTATAGTAGTTAGTTAATATTTATTTTATATTATATGTGTTTAATATTGATTGGTTTGAACTAATATTGTAATTTTACTATTGATATTTATTATTCAACCTAATTTCACTATTATAAGAATACCGAATATACTTGAATTTATATTTTTTTAATTATTTATTATTTTATAATTTCATACAATGTTATTTTTTGTTATGAAACATAATAATGAATTTAGTGATGTGTATGATTCATTTATTCTTACTGAGAAAATGGTTTTTCATAAATTATGTTTTAAATTTTTTATTTTAGTACTTAAAAATCAGAAAAAACACATAATTTTATTATTTATAACATATTTATGTAGAAATTAAATTTTCTTATTTCTTACAAAATGTAATATTTTTGGATTTCTGAAGTTGGTGGTTAAAATAACCCGAACAAGAATAGACCATCATCAATGATTGATTGTGAAGTTATTTAATTGTAATGTTATTATAATAGAGGCCTAATAATATTATTAATGGTTTTCTATTCTCATATATCATAATATTTTATTATTATAGGAATAAGACATCCAATATAATTCCATAACATAATACGATGAAATTATTATTTTTCTACTAAAATTCTCATTTAGAATGTTGAACATACCACATTTAATTATTTAATGTCATTTTAATTGTATGAAATTTTTTTAAATATAGAACCATTATTATTTTATAAAAATTATATTTATCCATTATCTCATTTTCCAGAAATGAAATTAGGTGATACATTGAAAATAAATAAAAAATCTATCATTCCGTATAGGTAGTAGACCATACATTTGCATTGATGATGATTTAATTTTCTATAGAGAGAAAAAATATTAATATAGATTATTATTTATTAATGTAAAAAAATGAAATTATAAATATTATAAATTTATATATATTAAATTTATCACTAACACAAAACTTGTAAAATGGGGGGTTGAAAAATGTCACATCATGGAGGTCGCTATCTACATAACAAATTAATGACTTCTTGGTTTTTGAAAATAGAAATTGGAAAAAGTTTTTCATTCTTATAGAATAATTATAATAACATTTAAGTTTCTTAATTAAAATGATATTTTAATTTATATAATATGTAATTTAATAATAGTAAGAATAATTTCTCATAAAAATATTGAAATATGAATGGAGTGATTAAAAATATATACATCACTTCATATATTATCACTTTAGCAATGGGGGTTATGAATTTATTGATATTACTTTGTAGGGTTTAATAATTTTACGGACTTACTGTGATGGAATTAGTTTTAGTGGAAATGAAGAGATGAGTACCCCTTTTATATGTGAATTGCTATGATATTTTATTAAATACCTAAAGATGAAAATAACCTGAAGTCAGTCTTAATGAAGATATCTAAAAAATAGAGAAATACTTTGGAGGGATGTGGTATGGCCAATAAATTCCACAACCTCCCATTTCCACACTTTTTTTAATTGTGTTTCCAATCATTTCATCTAATTAAACCACTTTTTACTGATTCTAATTTTTTACAACTGAAACTAGTTTTTAAATTATAACAAACCTTTAATTATTACAAAGTTTTGACCATTTTATTGAATATATTATAACAATTTTCTTATATTGATTTTCAATTTTTGAAAAAAAATAATTTTAAAGTACTAAATGTTAAAGATATTAAAAAAAATTCACTAAAAAATATATTATACTCTAAAATATAAAATAATCATTTGTAAAATGAAATAAAATTTATAAAAATTATAAATTAACAGCGTAAATAAACAATTATTTTTGGAAAATGGTTTCATTAATTTTCTATTCATAATTTTACATAAATAATTTCAAAAAAATGATTTTATTTTTAGAAATTCTATTCTTTACTATTCAAAATAAAACAATATTCATTTAAAATTACTAATAGTTTATTTGTAAATTAATATTTATATTTTTAATTAAAAAAATATTTTCATTTTTTAAGAATAAAATACTTAAATATTTAAATTTTTATTTTAAAATAATATAATATAATAATTTCCCTATATAAAAATAAAATTTTTAATCCATCATTATTCCCAGTATTTCCCCACAAAAATTCCCCACTAATGATATTTATTTTTTTCGGTAATATATGTTAATTTTCTTTATTATATAAATAATCTTTCATAATTTATTTAATTTATTTTCTGAATAAATTTCATGATAATTTAGAATGGAAAATCCTATTATATATTATATAATATTAATTATCTATCCATATAATACAATCATTTTAATTTTTTAATATATATTTAATAACACGTGGTTTTATTATTCTAAAATTTTATTTAAATAAGTATGGTGTTGCTCTATTTCATTCGGTGTTGTTTCATGTTCAAGCTATTAAATAATGTATTTATTTTCAAAGTTATATATTTAAAAATTAGGATCTTTTATATCCCCCTTAAACAAATTTTTTCCTAAAATTTAAATTTATTAATTACTATTGAAATTAACTAAGGGTATATATGATATATATATATATAACTCAAAATATATGTTTTATTATTTTGTAATCAAACATAAGAAATATTTCATTTTACCATAATGTATTTGAATCTTAATAATGAGTTTTTCACCAAAAATTTGAACTAAATATCCATCATGAATATTAATAATAAATCCTATAATGAATTTTTTTCCAATATATCACATTGTTATCATTTCACTATTAAGTGATCATAGTTTTTTATTGATATATAAATTTTTTTTTCATTATATTATTTTTTATTGTGGATTTGATATAGACATGTTCAATACAATTCATATTTACATTGAATTCATCTAGTAGAGGAATAATAAAACATTCAATAATGATATTCTATATATAATAACTTGGGAAACAATTATAATATAATATACCAATAAATAGATTTGGAGTTTTTTTATTATATTAGAAAACATCCTATGAAAAATAGGGTTTCCATATTTGTACTCAAACGGGATATAAAAAAACCGAGATTATGGGGTTATTTTAATATTTAACCTTTGTTAATGTGGATAAGGATCATTAAACTACAATTAATATGTGGTCGAATCCATAGTTTTCATATAAAACAATTTCAATATAATCAAAATTATCCCCTGAAACAAGTTTGAGTTATCTTCTATATTGAATATTATATCATTATCACAAGAATGAATGTATAATTTAAAAACATGTAATAATAAGCTTAAAATTATGATATTATTGTTGGAACCTATATCCTTTTCAATCCCACTCCCATCGGTCCATTAAATATCACTTTTAAAATGATGTGAATAAAATTATGAGAAATGTATTGTTTGAGTCCTTCAATCTCATTGAAGAAATGATAGTACTAACTACTTTCAGTTTCCAATGCTTTCTAAATAATACATGACAAATACTAGATAAGAGTCTATTTAAAAACAACACTCAAAAATTTATCATATTGAATATATATATGATTTATTATTTAGGAGCTTTCATCGTATCCACCCACCTCCATATCTGGTGAATTCCCATTTACATTCTCTAAAAAAATAATGTTCTTTAATAATATCTTGAATAATATCAAATTATAAAACTATTAATCCTCATAAAATCTACTCATAACCTTCACACATTCATATCTTCATAAAAAATCTAAAAAATATATATTTTATTATAAAAATGAAAATTCAATTTGAAACTATTCTAGAACATGAAGGATAAATTTGGATTGAAAATAACTTCTATAAGAAATATGTTATTAGTTCATCTTTTTTTCAATGGAAAATTCAATGTATGATTTTACATCATGAAAAATTATATATACGATCCCAAGATATCAATGAAAGTAATATAAATTTATTTTCATATTCACATAAATTCAAATTTTTACACTCTTGAAAAACTCAAATTCAAATATCACTTATCAATCCTTCTATAATTATTTTAGGATTATTTTAAACTATTTATCACAATGATTAGATCAAAATAAATTCAACATTGTTTTCTGGATCATCTAAAAACAGTTTAAAATATTTATTGTAAAAATTTAAAATTCCCCATTTTTATATAAAATATGTACAATATTCAACATAATCATTATAACATAATATTTATACGTCTATCAACTAATATTTTTTATATTCATATTTCTGAATCTTGCAACATAAAAATTTTAACATAATATTTATAAATCTTTCAACATCATCACAATAACATGAAAATTTCCTTAAATTTAATATCAACTATTTACAGTATTCTATTTTATCATCATAGGGAAAATGTACAGACTATTTCCATTTTTATAATTGTCTTTATTTTGAAAAAATGTTCTTCTAATTGGCATCCTCAAAAAACTATTGTGATTTACAAAATACTATAAAAATAAAAAATTTATTTTTATTCTACAAAATATGGACTGATTAAAATAAGACTATCTAATTCATAAATATCTATTTTTTAAAAATAAATTATTCAAATGAATACTATATTCATGATTCAAAAATACCATGTGACTGATAAAATTATTTCCAACATATGATATTTTTTAAAATTTCCAATTTATAAATATATAAACATATTGTGTAATATAATCTCAAAATAGTTTGTTTGGAATGATTTTTTGAAAATGGTTTTCTAATTCCCACTGTACAAGAATATTCTTATATCATGATCTTTAAATTAATGTTGGAAACATTGAATGTTCATCATATCATGAATAGACGTTTATAAAATGTTCTATAATAATGTTAATGAATCATTCAAGAATTTTGACTTTCGAGAATTATTTTTCACGAGAAATATTATAAATAAAATTTATTAACATCACACAAAATTATATCTATATTTTATTAAACATCTTCTAGAAATGTTATAATCAATAATTATTCAAGTATAAGTGTAAACCATAAAAAAATTCCTTAGAAAATTAATTTTACAAAATATAAAAAATATATAATAAAAATAATAATAATGGATCCTCAGTATCTCCCCAATAAATTTGTTGGAAATAATTATTAAAAATTTCACAACTCTAAATTTTAATCATTTAATTTTATCCTAAGTCATTCTTGTAACAATAGTCATATTCTTATATTTTACAAAAACATTTCCTTTAACAAATATATTGTCTTTATCCAACATTAAATAATAAAATATTATTCATAATGTAATTCCATCCCTTGATTATAAAAAAAGATGAAGCCATGTTATAATAAACTCCCCCCCCCAATATTTTTATCATACTAGTTTTAATTCACTCATTCTCTTTCTCTCCCCCATTTTTGAAAAACAAAACTAACGATTCATTTTCAAATATAAATTTTCATTCATTCCCCCTATTAAGGAAAAATATTTTTCTCCCCATTTCAATATATTGTTTTACATATTATACCCCATGGTTGAAAAGATATACATCATAGTGGGGGACATCCATATTGATTTTTTAAGTATTTATTAGATGTTTAATATGAAATTGCTGCCTCAATTACTCAAATATATCTTTTGTTAATGCAACGGTGAAAAAATCAATAATATGATATTTATTATAAAATTATTATATTAGAGCATCTCCAAATATGAATTTATTTTTTAAAATGTGAAACATAATATTAATGATCCCTGACATTGAATATTTATTTGTATTTTTAATAAAGATAAATGAATCATTTATTGTCAAAATTTTTATTCAATTGTTTACAATATTTCATGATCAATTAATATGTTTTTACATTCATCAATATAAAATTAGTACATGTGTGGGTGTGGTAAAATATTCATAATTAATGTTTATCATGTCAATTGAACTGTATTTATTACAGTGACATCTCACAGAAGACTATCCAAATAAAAATGGTTCTCCCAAATCCAATTTTACATATTTTAAATCATCATCTCATTTAGAGTATTTGTTCCCAGGAATGCTTATATTACTACTTATTTTATACATCATCCCTAATGAATGTGATTATTTTTAATAAATTTTTTTTTCTTCCACCATATGTGATTATTTTGGGTAACTAACATATATTTTCCACAATGTTAACATATAAAAAACATTGTCCCATAAATAAATAATATAGAGAAAAATTGCAAAAGAATTTCCATAATAAATATGACTAACTCTTTTCTTAGAATTATCATTACTCTTCTAAATGGCCATTGAAATTATAGTAAACCCATATTTATAATATAAAAATAAAAAATGTGTATTAATTAGTAAGCATATATATCTTATCATAGGAAACTAGTTTTTTTATTTATTTAAAATGTCTTCCAAAAAAAGTGTTTTATTTATTTAGCATTGAAATATCAATATTTTGTATTATTTTTTCAGAAAACCCTTTATAATAATTTCATCATCCTCTAGAAAAATCATTCCATCAAAATAAATAATAACTATTAGGGTAACTAATTTCATTTATACCATATATAAGATTCTATCATCATTCTCTTTATAAAAAATCAAATTTCTAGGAGACTATCATGTTTAGTGTTCCATATTTTTGAAGGTTGATTCCAACCATAAAATGTTTTCTAAAACATAAAAACCTTGGTTTCATCATCATAATGTTTGTACCCAAAATATTGTTAAATGTTTTTTAAAAATACAAACTTTCCACTGGTGAATATCCTTTTCTATATTCATGGACTTTTTTCATAAACATCAACTTATTTATTCAACATTTTTATATAATTTATTTCCAAAAAATATGATTTAATAGTGAACATGGATCAGTTTCCATGTTGATATTTTGAATATTTTATCTAACAATTTTCTCATAGTATCTACTCATTATTTATGTCATGATTCTTCATAAATTGGATTCCATTAATTATATGAAATATGTGATGATTTATTTTCAATTAATTATGTTATTCTACTCTGGAATATTGGTTTCTGATTCATAATAATATTTTTTATATTTAAAATAATTTTTAGGGTTTTAAATTTCATATATTTTCATCATTGTTCATAATATTCATACCATTATTCTTATGAACCATTAGTAACCTATTTTGGAAATTCATCACCTGCACTATTTAAATTACCATTTTAATTATTAAAATTTTCATCCTTTACTTTCTAAACCATATTTGATAATGAATATTTATTTTATATAAATTTACAAACATAGGAACCCATTTAAATTGTTAGGTGTTTTTTATAATATATATAGCATACCCCATTGGGTGAATATCCCCTAAAAAATACATTCAACGATTCTTCAAAAATATTTTCTAGATCTTAATTTATTATCTGTAGTAAACATGGTCTTATAAGAAGTATTAAATATTTCACTAATTGATATTTGTTATAAAAAATATCATAAGATGATGTATTGGATTATATACTGAAAAAATAACTTTTATGTACATGTACATATGTATTGATTTCATATCTCCCTAAAAATTAAAAAATTTATACACTTCTATTATACTTTTTCTGATTCCAACAATTTGTTTTTAGGATGTTTATGGATAAATATAATTATTTTTAATCCATATTTAGTCTAGTTTAAATCAAAATAATTTTTCATGTACTCAAATCTACTGTTAGTTACCAGATTCTGTATATAACCACCAAACACTCATTAAACATCTCTCTTAAAATAAATGATCATATTTACTTCCTCTAATTTATGTGTCATGAAATTAATTATGGTGAGATGGTTGAAATATTATATAAATTTGATAAATTAAAATTAAAATTTCATTTATTGTTGTCTCATCATCCCATAAATATTTTGGTTAATAATCTCATGTGGTCTGATAAGGTGATTATTAATATTAGTATTCAATTTATTGGGAATTTTCCCAATTTGAAATGGTTTCAAAATATCATATCCATTTATTCTAAATTATTTCAATATTCTTATAGAATCTTAATTAAAATATTTTTCATAATTTTTTTTCCAATATGCCTAAAACAATGATTCCATTAATTTTTCATCCTTAATATTAAAAAATAGAGTTAGAAATTCTCTAATTTCAAAGTGATTCCCATATGTTAATTCTACCCTAGTGAAAACATCACAGTATTTCACACTTGTGTTGATACATGAATCATTCCTATCTATCACTCCTTTTCCATCATCCAAATGTTTCCTCACTCAATGTATGTTGTGTTTGATCCCATAATATTTTAAAACATCAATTTTGTTTTCTTATTATCTATCAAATCTAATTCTATAGTTCTTATTTTCATGGAAATATCATTTAAAACTGTACATATCCTCCATAAAATATTATTATATATTTAAAATAATGTAAAAATCTATTATTATATTCCTGGAACAACCATAATCAAGAATCCATAGATTGTCCCTAATTATTAATATCAATGTTATCTAAAAAGTGAAGTATGTTCGTTCATATTGATTGTCTCTAGAAAGAATATATTCTATATTATAATAATGTTTACCTAATTTAATGGTGATATATTCCTTATAAATGTTACCAAGTCAGTCACATATTCAATATACATCCTCCAAGAAATCAAATTTGGATTTTGTTGGGAATTTTCAGAAATCACGAAATATTTATTTTCCAAAATCTCATTGATTTAGGGAGTAAATATTCATTCTTGATTTTCAATTAAATTATATTCATTCCCTATCAGAATGATATTGATGGTCCGGAATTAATTTTTATTTCGTTTCCACCAAGCATAGGGAACCATTATTTAATAATATATTTTTTATTTGATTGATGAAATATATTTTTATAACCCTTTTTATCCCCCGTTTTTTATGAATACAGATGAAAACTTCCATAGTTAGTAAAATCAAATGAGCCTGAAATAATTATTTGGTGAGGATATCCCCTAATTATTTGGAATGGATTTATTTGAATCATGAAATGGTTTGGAATTTACCACTGAATCCTTGTTGAAATTTTGGATCATCATTATTAATGCACCTTCATCCTCAATACGTTTTTATTGATCATTAAAATCATTGTATTCTAGGGAACCATGTTTCACACCGAGAAATTCAACAACATTTCTATGTTCACCGAATAACATTTTTATGTTTATAGTATCTTAAATGTACTTATATTCATATTTAATAAAATATTTAATTCCTTAATTGTTCATTATAATCTCTTGATTTATTATTATAATATATTTTTTGTGATATTTGTTTCTTAAAAGTCAAAATACTTATTATATAATCTATTTTTATATTCTGAAAGTTTCTTCACCTCCTCCATATTTTTCACTATTTGAGGAATCTTCCATTTACTAAAAAGTAAATAATAATTTTTTTAATTTTTCTAAATATTGCTAGTTTAAGGAATTATTATCAGTAATTAAATATTCAAATGTCTCACTCATCATACTTATTTTGTTTTAAAAGAAAATTTTCATATCACTAGTGTACTTCTTAAATTTTTTATATGTTTGATTATATTTCAGTGTACATTGTTTTCAATCTAAAAATTATTATATTTTAAAAAATTATTCTAGGGGGAAATATTATAAAAATTCCAAATTACTATTAACTTTAACCATTTCAATAGATTATTCCCTCTATACATTCATCTACCTCACTAATATTATTTTTTATATAATTGCCATGATTCTTTAATTAATTTCACCATCTTTCTTATATTTATAATCACAAGGTAAGAAATTCAAAATCATGGATTTTTTAGTTTCCCATATGTTCAAAATATATTTTTCCCTTGATTTTATTTTCAAATGTTGTATATTTTTACATTTCATATCAAATAATAATTTTCTGCATTTAACCATGAAATAATTAATCATTATCATATAGAGAATAAATATTAGTGAAAAAATATCATGTTATTTTCTCATTAATTATTTTTGTAATGGTAAAATAAAAACATTTATCTCAAAATAGATTGTTTATAAAAAAATTATCAACTAATGTGATAATGTACTCATTAATAGTTTCTTCTTCTCTCATTATGATATCATTAAACATACAAATATAAATTTGTAACATTACTGCATTTATTTTCAATCAGATTCATGGAAATATTTACTATAAAATATATACTTATATAATTTATATCAATCCCATTACCCTCAATGTTTCTCTATTCAAGATAAGTCATTCAATTTATCAATCAAGGTAAACATAACATTTGTTTCACCAATAATCTCTAGGACATGTGATTGATGATATGGTATCCATATTTTATACCATGAATGAAAATTTTAGTTATCATATTTAATGATGAATTTGTTTATTTGAAATAAAATTTTTCATGATAATTATTAAAAAAACCATTCCTATGACACAAAATAATGATTCTAAGGATCAGTGATCCCCATAGATAGGCGGTATTGAATCAATATTTTTTATATAAATTTACAACTCTATAATAATTAACTAATTGAAAATGTTAGAGGTTTTCTTACTTATTATACTTTTTAACAATCTCACAAAATATAATTAAATAAATCAAACACAAACGATTTACATGGTTCATAATTAATTTGTGAACCAACATATTTATATGTCAATTTATGTGGGTCAATTTAAAATACCTCTTTTAAATAATTGAATAAAAATTTATGAAACCCCTATTATACATCTTCAATCTTCCTAAATTTATTATCATATTTACCGCCATCAGTTTCAAATGTTTTCATATAAAAAATGAAGTAATAAATTGATATGTATTTCGTTAAAAATATATCTCATGATATTTTTTCCCAAAATATTTTTTTATTTAATATTTTTAATACCCATTTTTTTAATCATAGTTAAACCAATTCTTAATAGATGAACAAAATTTTATAAAATTTCAAAATCAAAACACCTCCTAAAATCTACTCAGATACTCAATATTTTCCTCACTTTATAGAAACTGTAAACTGAAATATTTTTAGATTGTATGAATGAAATATCTATCATAAAAAATTAATCAATAGGAAATAGTCCTTTTGTTAGAACCTCTCTTATGATAGAAATACTTGAATATTTTTAATTTTTTTAAACAATAGTTTTATATAATATGATACATATTATCTATTTATATAGGTTCTCTTAGGATATAAAAAGATGGAAAATAAATTCATTTTTCAGCTAATAAAAGTCATACATCTATAACCTCGCTAAAATGAAACCATCAAAATTCATCAGACTACTTTGATAATACCATTGATGATTCGATGAAACTAAAATTAAAAAAAATCTTTAAACATATATAAACAAATTAATTTTGGAGAATTATCAATCTTTTTAAAATCGAGGTTATATATCATTGATCTTATAGATTAAAACATTAAATGTGTATATATTTCAACATAATATTTTATAATTCAACTATATACATAATCCAACATCCATTTTGGTACTCCAACAATGTTTATCATGAAAAATAAAATTTGTAACCCGAAATTCAGATATCTTGTAAGAAAACATTTGTGACTTAAACATCATAAAGCATGTAACATTAATGTTGTAAGATTATATATATATAACATTATATTATCACTTTTTTATAAACATTGTAGAAAATATATCAACTTTCATAATTCATATGATATATAAATGATCATATAATTATTTTCCTAAAAATGTTTACTCCAATTTAAAAAATCATTTATATTTATAATTGTCCTTTTATTTCAAAAAAATTGTATTACTCCAGATAGTGGATGAAATATAAAAAATTTCTCTAATTTAATAAATTTTATTTACTTTATAATAGTTTTTCTGATTGAAAAATGATATCCTATTTACAAAAGTTATTCCGATTTACAAAATTTCATATATTTGGCCACTTCGTGTGAAAATCCACTTATATAAACTCAACAACTTGAAACCCCATAATTTAATACAACTATTTGTCTACAAAATCATTAATATATTATTTTTCTTGGTCTACTTTTAAAAAATTCATCTTGAATCATAAATTTTATTGTCATGAATGAAACAATGAACGATCAACTTAGTAGTGACTATCTATATGATAATTCTCTTTAATATTATTATATAAACATTCATCTTTTATATCCTTATTGAAGTATTCTTCCCCATGTACCTTAAAAAATAAATGAAAAAGTTATATATATATATATACATTTTTTCCATAACAGTCATACATTAACATTTTAGCAGAAGATTATTCTATAAAAATTATAACATGATAACAATAAAATAAGAATAAATAATATATTATCATAAAATAAAAACATTCATTTATATAGATCATAATGTATCTTAATTATTCATAATGAAATAGTTTCAAAAGTAGGGAAAACATCATTTGTCAATTGTTTCATTGGTTTTAGAGTTTATATGATGCTTATAATTCTCATTGGATACTCAGTTATAAAATATTTTTGAATCACTCCCATAATATATACATTTAATGAATTTGAAATTGGTCATATCCATTTAATTGATTAACCAATTATCTTTGGATCAATAATCATCATCATGATCATTAATGTATATAGAGTTGAAATACACTCTAGGTCTTCAAACACATTCCCTTGGGTACATCATCACACAATTTCAACCTATAAAAAGTTATATCATCATCCCTTTATAAAACATATAAATGTATCCTCTTTGAAATAGAAACCTTATCTTAAATTTTCTGGTTTGATGTTTGGAACTACATATGTATTTAATCATTACACATTATATTTTATTGATTACAACAATAAAATTTTCAATATAAGATTCTATACACTTTTTATTCTCATTAAATATATTAATTCATAAACCATCACATAATTAATTATCCTGGTTCCCACTTTCTCTATCCCTTTCTAAAATAAATATGATTTACGTGGCTGAGATGAATAATTAATACTATAAGAAAAAAATTTCATAAAATTTTATGAACAGATTAAAAATAAAAATATCATAATCATCAATATTAATACATTAATTATCTATTAATTTTAAATTATTATTCCTTTGATGCAATATTTTTCTGTTATACCATATACATTAACTAATTATTTAATTGAAAAAGTCCATCATAATAAATTATAAATTGAATTTTATTAACTTGATCATATCAATTGGTACTATGTATCTTGGTGTGTTGGGTTATGAATAATCGTCATGAACTAGAGTGAAGATCAATATTATTATCAGCCCTCCATTTAAGGGGTGATTACCCCTAGGTGAATCTATTCTAATACTAAATTCATATTATAGTTTCTATAAATCTATGTAATTCTTTTTAAGAATCACAGAAAAAAATTCGATGATTCCTTAAATAAGGATTTATCCCTTAGATGTATACCTTATGGTTTCACTAAAGTAATCAAATCATATTCACTAAAATATATGAAATAAATTAAATATAACTAATCCTTACTATATATATACTATATATATCAAACATAATAATATAATTTATTTTGTTATCTTATAGGAATAATCTTTTCAACTCTTAGAGAGTTATATAAAATGGAAAATTGATGGTTTGGGGTATTTAATGACAATATAAAAAAGAAAAACTCGAGAAATTTTATCTATAATCAATCCACACTAAAATACCACAAATAATTATAATAATATATACTTATTAACATATCTCAAGGAAGGGAATCATTGGAATTAGGTAATCTAAGAATATCTATAGGGGGATACCTATTGTGACTTCATAGAGGTTTATATTGTGGTCCTAGGAGATATGTCTTATTGAATGAGAAAGGGATGAAAATTATTCAATATAAGTCCTAAAAAATTACATGAAATATAAAATTAAAATTTACCATATGAAATGTTTTTTGAATGATGAGATATCAAAGAAAAAATAAATAGAATAATCATTACAATAATTTTTTCTTGTACATGTGAAGAATAAGCATAATGAAATACATCATAAATTAATTCTTCCCTCCAAGAAATACAACACATAGTAGGATTTTTATAATAATTCTTGTTCCATAATTCCAAGGGAGAATCCTCCAATTTACCAGTTTTTCATGGGATAAATCCTCCCATATACACCATTCATCTAGTTAAATCATTTTGTGAACCCTTTTTCCTGGGTTAAATCTCTTAATGTACCCATTTTGAAGTGATAAATCCACATGTGTACCATATTACATGATTAGATATAATTATTACCAATCCCTTATTGAACTCTATTGTACCCCACCAATCAATCTTCCATAATAATCATTCCAAATAAAAATAGTTTCTAAACACATCTTATATAACACATGGAATAAAAAATTTAATTCACAGTTTTATAAATGACATAACATAAATTAACCAGAATAATTTAAATGGATAATACCCAATGTTAAAAAACCAAAACAACATTATTTTATAATAAAATTTAGTGGTTGGATAATTATAAAAACATCCATGGAAAGAAAACCTATAAATATAAAGGGGTAAATTGATGTGAATCCATTTTTTGGTATTATAAAATGTTTTTTACAAAATAAAAAAAGTTCATGTTAGAACCCAAAATAAAAAAAAATTAAAAACAATTGCATGAGTTATTTTATATAAATTAATTTATATAATGAATATAAAATAGTTGAAAATTTAAAATAAAATTCAAAAAAATTGTTGATGTGGTTTTTATATTAAAACCATCATAAACATGGATCGTAAAAAGGTTCATTGAAACACAAATAATAGTATCCGAAAGGTGATACGGAAAAATTGGGGAAAAATTACTTTAGAAAAAAAAATCAATAAATGATTTACTAAATTTCATAAAACATACCAAAATAAATGTGGTCTCAAAGAGTAAAAATTTGGTTTTGAATGGATAAAAAACATTTTCAATAATTTAAACAACTTTTATAAAAAAATACGTAGTGAAAAATGGGGAGAAAACAATCATGGTATAGGAGGTATTGGGAAATAGGATGGTCACATGATATAATATATAAGTTTGATATTAAAATATAAAGGAGAAAACTAGTGGGATTTTATAATATGTAAAATTATTGGAAACTGTTGGTCAAATTTGTGTGAATTATTCAAAATATTAATATTCATCTATTGTAAAATATTATCACGGTAAATATTTTGTGATATAAATTCATATTCAACTGCATAGGTATTGAATTTATAAACATATTGTATCATATGATATTAGAAATAAAAATTATATTATTGAACTTGATGAAAACTTATTAAATCACAATAAAGGGAGTTGTATTAACCATGAATATTTTTCCCTAGGTATAATTAGTATCAATAATCAATTATTAAATGAAAATAAAATTCTAATAATATGAAATAAATATTATTTAAATGATAAAATAAATTCTTTTGGATGATATAAAACCATATCAATTATGTTACGATGAACAATATGAAATATTTATATATAATTTAAATTTGTTACATGACATCATAGGGATAATATAACTAAAAACATCTTTAAAGACATATATATATATTGAACATGAATTAAAATTAAAAATTGTATTTTATTATATAATATATCAACTATATATAATATAAAACACATTAAATAAAATAACTTCATAAAACAAAACATGTGTGAATGATTGGAATTTGAGTTGAAAAGCATTCATTTAATTCATATTTAGGTGATCAAACAATAACCTCCTTCATATGAATCATCATAATAATAAAAAAAATTAATATAATTCCTTATAATTATAAAAATTAATATTATTTAATTAAAATTACTCCTTATATATATATTATATTGTTATTTTAAATGTTAAATATCTTGTGTGATTACTACTGATTGTTTTGATCTATAAACAATGTACTAGAGTTTTTCTTCATTATTCTACAAAATGTCATATTTAAATTTTTAAAAATTATAATGTAATTGATGTTTTTTAATAATTTATAAATTTATAGTTTCAAACTATGTAATTCAATCTTACAAACTATAGAGATGAATTTTTTTACGAGCATGTTTTGATGATTCCATGTGATTAATGGATTTCTTTATAAAAATTGAGTTTAAATTTTAAATTTCAATTATTGACCCTAAAACTCATTGTATCATTATTTATATCATATTTTATATGAAATAAAATTCATGTAGTAACCCAGGAAAAAATTCATAGAATTTTTCAAGTAGGCCCTTAAACTCTCCTAAATGAGAATATATCACAATTAATGTATTACAATGAATTTATTTAGATCTATTTTCATTATCCTATGTGAATAATAATATTATTTATTTTTATTTATATGAATATATTATAATTTCAATAGATAATAATATAACTATTACAAAAAATGTTTTTCACATAATTTGAACTAATCATGTTTTTCTCTTAGAACTCTCTTTTGGATTTTTTAAATTACCACTATTTTTAATTGATCATATCGTTAATTGGTTGTCTAACTAGTAAACATAGATCAATAATAATATATAAAATATATAAAATCATATAATCCTATTAACATTAAATTTCAATTAAATAACATTGAATTGAAAAAAAATGGTTCCATTACTGCTGTAGTTTATACATGCATTTGGAGGATGATTTCATTACCTATTATAAGGCCCCAGCCTTAAACCTTACTTAATATTGAGTTATTACAAGATTACACATTGAAGATCCTTTCAGGTTTAGAGTTTTAGAGAATTAGATCATAAAACTTTCATTATATTCCACATTTAAAAAAAGTGGTTACGTAAAAGATAGTATTCATTTTTCCCATCAACGAAAACATATTTAAAATAAAACATGGATTCTTTCTTGAAACATCCTTGACACTATCACCATATCATGTACCATTTCCTTGACCTGTGAAATACATTTAAAAAACATGGGATAGCATAAAAAGCTCAGTAAAGGTTACAAAATATATGGAAAGGAAACATAAGTACATATATACATAAGAATGAAATCATACTTTACCCATAAAACATAAGCACTTTAATATACCTCATCAAAACATTAATAAATCATATAAATCCTACGACATAAAGGTAACATGAGGCATTAATAACATTCTAACGTAAGGAGTAACCCTCTTGGTTACGTTTGGAAGACCCATCACAGTGTATTCTCTAAATCTCTTCAGAGAAACCTTAACGTTTAACTCCATCGCGTTTCCCAGTGAATTGGAGAGCTATATCGGGCTCACCCACCCTTAGTTTATCACAGAACCACCCGTCTTCATAACAATGCACAAGAACCATAACATAATCATATCACGTAAAACATGCATAAAGGAAATATAACATTTCCACATTTCAATCACAAGATATCAATACAACACATTGATATAATTAAAAAATTATGAAAACCATTTTCAATAACAAAATAAAAGAAAAGTAATACATGGTATTTCTTTTTAATTTTAAAAAAAAGTTAGGTTATGGCTTGTAGGGGAAGCCGAAACTCTTATAATGGTCACGAAGGTGGAGAAGTCATTATTACCGTATACGTACGAAAAAAATTCCCTTTTGCCTTTTAGTAAAATCTTTATATAAAAATATTCATTTTGAATAATCAGAAATTTCAAGGGGTTTATACACCGTATAAAAGAAAGTTGTGTATAAAACAAAATATGCCTCAATGAAAGGATATTGAGACGAAGTCCCTTATCTCGTATCCAACTTGACTCGATCATTCTTTAATCTCCTGAATAATAAAGTTGACTTAATTTATACTTTCATAAGAACTTTTTTCAAGTTCATTATTCCTTTTATATCAATTATTACCATGTCATGAACACTATGTAATTATTTAAGTTAATAACGGTCGTTTTAACGATCATTGGTACTTGAGTCGAAAATAAACTCTTTATAATTACAAGTTGTTCATTTATCCATTATATACAGAGATATATTCATCATTTAGATATCATATATATCATATATATCCAGTATATACATTCATTTATAATATTGCATAACATTTTGAGGTAAGAAATGGAATGCACCGTTAATGGAGACGGTAAGCCGTACGTACGCATTAACGCTACTTTCATTTCTATTTCGTATTTTATGGAATGGAATCATAATTACATAAAGGTATATTATAATTCTAGTATAATATCATATATAATATCATTAACTAAATCCTTTATATGTCCCACATATGGCATTAACGAATCAAATCACTTTGAGGGGGCGGTAGTCTGCACTTCCTAAAATGAAGATATCGTGTTTACCCATAATGGAAACCATAAAGGTATGACATAAATGAAAAATAAAGATGCATAAGGAAAAAATAAACATATCATATATCATATATAAATATAGTGACTTCTTAATGGCCACCTTTTAAGGTGTTAGAAGAATATTGAACAATCATCGTTTTGTGAGGCAGAAATTCACCATCCACGGAAACTATATACTCATAAACCATTAGATGTATGTGTGTGTAAGTGTAGCTCGAATCATTTTTATAACAACATCCCTGTATATTGAATATACTGTATTTGTTACAAAATAAATGAATAAAAAGATTTTAGGGGGTTGGAGAAGCAAAATAAAACAAAAGGACACAAGTGAAGACATTATCTTAAAATCGAGTAACTCTTTTTGATTTGAGCTCAAAGGCTTCCATGGAAAGACTTCTGCTCAATGTGAGGCTTCTAGGAGTAATAGAGGGATGTGGATAGACAAAATGGGTAGGGGTTGGCCGAGCCAAACGCTTGAGAGGTGTGGGTAAGGAGGTAGAGGTGGGGGCCTTTTATAAGAGGAGAGGAGGGGCACTCTGGGAAAGGTATAAAATGTTACTTTATTTTCAAAAGTGTTGCGGATTTTAAAGGTCCCATGTTGATTTATTTTGAGGATAAGGTGATAAGAGTTCTAAATCCACCCATCCAATAGGTTTTTGACATGTGTATCTCTTATATTTTACATAATTTTTTCATTTTATTCAAATCATTAAATAATGAGGTAATCGCTGAATCATCCTGATATCATAAATAATATAATTTATTTAATGTCTAAAAATTATAAAAAAACTACTGTGATGTAGTAAATCTTTTTATCTTTCCAATGATTATTTATAGTAAAAAAATCGATCTTGTATAACCCCATGTAAAAATTGTTATAGTAAAACAATACATGTCTGTGTCATTTTTACTTTTATTTTAAATAAAAGGCATTAATCTCATTATCTTACCCAAGTGGCTCCATGGGGTCCTGAAAACAGACTCATGGGTTGTCTTGGTCGGCCACGACACATCCAATAAGAGTAGTACATGTGTCAAGGTCATTTCATATTATTAAAACATTTTTTTACCTTAAACTACACTAATTACCTCTATTCGACATTAAAAACTTAAAAGTTACTATTCACCAAAAAATTATTTTAATCCCATTGAACCAAATTTTACATCCTAATTACAACCATGTATGTCATATTTTTTAAATTCAAAAAATAGAGGTGGTAAAATTTCATTTAAATGACAAATCAGTTTTTTAAGTACCACTTAGAGGTTTCACTATTCATCAAAAATTGATGTTTTTCAGAAAAATACCAAAACATCACACTAAGCTATATGTGATATTCCAAATTCAAAAATGATGTCTATTTTAACAAATTCATAACATAGAATTTGCATTAATTAATTTCATAATTAAATCTCGCTATCAAATCATAAAGCGTATTTTTAAGAAACAATAGCTATCAAAAGATTGACACTCGTTTATGTCCAATCACAAAGTGATATTAATTCCAATGACCACCATTGGATTAAATGGTAAAAATATATTATAATTTCACTTTTAAACCAATTAAAATGATAATCTAACTATATAAATAAATTAGACAAAAAAAGCGGTTTTGAATTAAAATACAACACTTTTCACTATTCATTAAAAAATGAACATTATCGGAAAAATACCAAAAATTTATCCAAAATAAATTTAAATGTCCCAATAATAATGAATAAGTTTATTTTTACAAATATAACTTATAAAATTTTCAAAAGTTATATTTAAAAATGGTTCCCCATCAAAAGGCGGTAAAACAATCTTTTAAAAATATTAGAGTATTTAATGCTTAAGGTGGGATTTATTCTCCTTTTAAGCCTCTAAAACACTATATAATTCATAAAGAAACATTGATAACTATATCTATTATTCATTACTTACTTGGGATGTTACATCCTTCCCCCCTTTAGAAAATTGTGTCCCCGCAATTTATTTACTTATCGAATAAGTGGGGGTATTTATCCCTCATAGCATTTTCAGATTCCCACGTTGCCTCTTCAACCATATGGTTTTTACACAAAACCGTTACTTGGTGAATTACCTTATTTCTCAAAACATTCTCTCTTCGGTCGAGAATCTGGATGAGTTTTTCTTCATAAGATAGATTCTCTTCCAGCTAAACTACCTCTGGACTCAAAACATGAGATGGATCTGGCATTTACATCCTCAACATTGAAACATGGAAAACATTATGTACCTGAGATAAACTCGGAGGTAAATCCACTTGGTATGCAACCGATCCAACTTTCTCTAGATTTTCATATGGTTCAATGAAACTTGGACTCAGCTTCCCTTTCTTACCAAATCGCATCACACTTTTCCACAGTGAAACTTTGAAAAAAACTTGATCACCTACCTCGAAAGATAGATCCTTCCTCCTGTTGTCTGCATAAATTTATTTGTCTGCTCTGAGCTATTCTCATGTGTTTCTGAATCAAATGAATGTTTTTTTGCCATCTCTTCTACCAATTCTTGTCCCATAAACTTCTTTTCACCCACTTCATCCTAAAAATATGGAGTTCGACACTTCTTCCCATATAATGCCTCAAACGGTGCCATCTGTATACTCTAATGAAAACTGTTATTATTAGAAAATTCAACCAAAGAAAGATGTTGGTCCCAACTTCCCTGATAATCCATCGAACAAGAACGTAGAATATCCTCCAATGTCTGAATCATTCGTTCTGACTGCCTTTCTGATTGGGGATGAAAAGCCGTAATAAAATTTAATTCAATACCCAACGACTTTTGAAGGCCTTTCCAAAATTTATAAGTGAACCTGGGATCACGGTCAGATACAATGGAGATAGAAAATCCATGTAACCTTAATATATCTTTAATATACTAACGGGAAAGTTGATCTAGGGAAAAAGTATCTCGTATAGCACTGAAATGTGCAGATTTAGTCAAGCGATCAACAATGACCCAGATTGCATTATTACCTCGAGGTGTCTTCAGCAATCCCACAACAAAGTCCATGGATATATTCTCCCATTTCCACTCTGGTACTGGAAAAGGCTGAAGATTCCCTTTCGGTAACTACCTATCTTCTTTTACCGGTTCATAAGTCAAACACTTCACAGTAAAATCTGTAATATCCATTTTCATTCCATCCCACCAGTAATACTCTTGAAGATCTCTATACATCTTAGTACTCCCTGGATGAACTGAAAATGGATAATTATGAGCTTCACATAACAACACTCTCTTCAACTGTGAATCACAAGGCACACACAATCTCTTCCCAAATCTCAAAACACAATCATTATCAATGTTGAATTTAGGAAACTTACCCTTCTGAACCAGCTATACCTTTTTCTGCAACTCACTTTCTTGCTTATGTGCTTGCTTGATTCCGTCTGATAGAGAAGATTTCACTGATACCGAAAACAAAACAAGAAGAACTTCCTGCACCAACAACTTCTATGCCAAAGTTCATCAAATCCTTAACCCAAGGATCATGTTCCAAATGCAACATTGTTAATGAAACATTACTTTTTCGACTCAAAGCATCAGTCACTTTATTTTCTTTTCCTAGATGGTAATGAATTATAATATCATAATCCTAGATTAATTTTATCCATCTCATATGTCTCCTGTTAAATTCTTTCTGAGTGAATATATACTTTAAACTTTTGTGATCAGTATATATTTCACACATTACTCTATAAAAATGATGCCTCCAAATTTTTAAAGCGAAAACAACAGCAGCTAATTCCAAATCATGTGTAGGGTAATTTACCTCATGAGTTTTCAACTGACGTGAAGCATAAGCAATTACCTGATCATTTTGCATTAGGACACAACCAAGTCCTTTCAACGAAGCATCACTGTAGATAACAAACTCACCATTCCTGGAAGGTAGTGCCAAAACTGGAGCATTCACCAATCTTCTTTTCAATTCCTGAAAAAAATCATCACAGTCTTTTGTCCAGTTAAACATAACACCCTTCTGGGTCAGCTTAGTCATTGGACTAGATAACCGTGAAAAATTTATAACAAACCTTCGGTAATATCCTGGCAAACCAAGGAATCTACGAATCTCAGTTACATTTTTAGATATTGGCCATTCTTTAACAACTTTTGTTTTTTTAGGATCCACAGTTATTCCATCTTTAGAAAAAATATGACCGAGGAAAGAAATTTGTTGCAACCAAAACTCACAGTTGATGAATTTCCCATACAATTTCTTTTCTTTCAAGGTTTTCAAAATAACCATTAAATTCCTTTCAGGCTCCTCTTTACTTTTATAAAACACCAAAATATCATCAATGGAAACCAGCACAAACATATCCAAGAACTCATGGAAAATTCTATTCATAAGGTCCAGGAATAAAACAGGTGCATTAGTTATCCCAAAAGGCATTAATACAAATTCATAATGGCCATATCTTGTACGAAACGTGGTCTTCGAAACATATGCTTCCTTTACCTTCAACTGATGGTACCCCGATCTCAGGTCAATCATTGAAAAAAATAGAGCACCCTGGAGCTGATCAAACAAATCATCGATATGAGGCAAAGGATATTTTTTCTTAACAGTGATCTTATTCAAGGATCTATAATCATTGCAAAGTCTCATAGAACCATCTTTCTTTTTAACAAATAAAAAAGGAGCACCCCATGGTGATGTGTTAGGTCAAATGAAACCTTTCTCTAATAAATCTTGGAATTGCCCATTAAACTCTAAAAGTTTAGTTTTATCCATTCGATAAGGGGGTTTTGAACATGGCTTAGCATCAGAAAGTAAGTCAAGAGAAAATTCAACTTTCCGATCTAGTATTATTCCAGGCAACTCATCAGGAAAAACATCAGGATACTCATTTACCACTGGCACATCATTAATCTGAATAGTTCCCTTGTTTTCAACAATATGTGCATGGTAACATTCATTTCCATCTTTTACAAGTTTCTTGGCCTCCTGATATGTTATCAATAGTAAGGGTTCATTCTTGTACAAAAACTGAAAGACTTTTTGAAACGAAACTTCTTTAGCTCTACACTCAATCGTAGCATGGAAAATAGAGAGCCAATCCATACCCAGGATAACATCAACCTCTACTAGAGGTAAAAAAATAAGAATTGCATGTAGGTTCATTCCACAGATAAGGATAGGAAGATTCTTATTAATTCTTTTTGCCTCAACATTTCCCACAGGTGTCTTTACCACAAGTTCAGTAGTCATTTCATGAGATGGTATTCCCATTTCACTAGAAAATTTTTCAGAGATGATAGAATGTGTAGACCCCGAATCAAACAACACACTGGCATAATCTGAAAAAACAAACAACGTACATGATACCACTTAATTTGATGCCCTGACATCTGCTGAAGTAGTTGCAATGGACTTCACCACCCCTTTCTTCTTGAAACCTAACTGCTTCCCATCACTCAAGATCTTTGTTGGACACTCATTTTCATAGTGACCCATCTCATTTCACTTAAAACATTTTAGTAAATGTAAATCAAATTTGGTCTTTCCATCATGCTGATCTTTTTCAAGGAAATCAAGAGCCTTCTGTCCCATCGTACCTCATTGGTAGCACTTCCCAGAATTCAGAGGACATTATTTAGCATACCTTTTACCACATTTATCAGAAACTGGAAACTTATTTTTCATACTGTCAGACCTTTTTTAAGAATTCTTTCCTTTCTTCTTCCACCTCGGTCTATTCTTTTGCTAGTTGTTATAGAACACTTGATCATTTAAAAACTCCATTTCCACCTTCTCAGCACATCGAACAAGCTTTTCATAACTCATGACCTCACGAGAATCGAAATCCATTTGATATTATGGCTTTAATCATGAGTAAAAATGATTGATTTTACTATCAAGGTCTCGGATAAAATTTGGAGCATACCTTGCCAATCGAGTGAACCTTTCTTTATAGGCAGTCACTGAGTCTTCCTCTTGCCTCAATTCCAGGAATTATTTTTTCATCCTAAGTCGAACAGTCTTAGGAAAATACTTCTCATGAAACATACCTTTGAATTCATCCCAGTCGAGAGCATCAATCTCATCAGCGTCCCTGATTTTTTAACCATTGACCACCACTGATCTGCTTCACCCTTCAAATAGTAAATAACAATATTAACCTTTTGATTTTCTGAACACCCCATGACATAAAAAATCTTTTCCAGTGCTTTAATCCACCCTTCAGCTAGCACAGGGTCAGATGATCCTCTGAATGATGGTGGATGTTGCCTCATGAAATGTTCCACCACTAACATGTTCCTCTGCGGTTTATCTGGATGATCTCATGCATGGATACCACCACCATTTATCGCTTGAGTTAACTGCACCATTACTACAACAAACAGTTCAGTTCCAATTCTGACCATCTCAGGATGCTGATTCGGAAGGACATTTCCTTCTGTATGCCTTCCTAGAACTGCTTCACTATTTCCTCTGCAGAAAACCATTCTGAACAACATGTCTTAGATGAAGCCACATGGTAATCTTCAAATGCTATATCATTTTAATTTGACCATAAAAAATATATTTCTGTATAATAATTTAATAGAATTATAACTACTAAAGTTATCTAAACCGACCTATGATACCAACTATAATGCCCCAGCCTGAAACATTACTTAATCATGAGTTATTAAAAGATTACACATTGAGGATCTTTTCCGGTTTAGAGTTTTATAGAATTAGATCATAAAACATGCATTACATTCCACATTTAAACAAAGTGGTTAAATAAATGTTAGTATTCATTTTTTTCATCAAAGGAAACATATTTAAAATAACACATGGATTCTATATCAACAATTCCTTGACACTATCATCATATCATGTACCATTCCCTTGACCTGTTAATAACATTTCAAAAACTTGGGATGAGCATAAAAAGCTCAGTAAGGGTTACAAAAATATGGAAAGGAAACATGACTACATATATACATAAGAATGAAATCATACTTTACCCATTAAACATAAGCACTTTAACTTACCTCATAAAAACAAGAATAAATCATAGAAATCATAATACATAAAGGTAACTTGAGGCGTTCATAACATTTTTACGTAGGGAGTAACCCTCTTGGTTACGTTTGGAATACCCATCATAGTATATTTCCTAAATCTCTTCAGATAAACCTTACCGTTTAACTCCTTCGTGTTACCCAATGCATTGGAGAACTATTTTGGGCTCACTCTCCCTTAGTTCATCACGGAACCACCCATCATCATAACAATTCCCAAGAACTATTACATAATCGTATCACTTAAAACATGCATAAAGGAAACATAAAATTTCCACATTTCAATCACAGGATATCAACAAAACACATTGATATAATAAAAAAATTATGAAAACCATTTTCAATACCAAAATAAAAGAAATGAAATACATGGTATTTATTTTTAATTTTTTAAAAAAAAGTTAGGGTATGGCTTGTAGAGGAAGCCGAAACTCTAATAATGGTCACGACGGCGGAGAAGTCATTGTCGCCACATACGTACAACAAAAAAACATTCCCTTTTTTCGTTTATTAAACGCTTCGTATAAAAAAATTCCTTTTGAATAATCGTAAAAGTCAAAGGGGTTTATACACCGTATAAAATAAAATTGTGTATAAAACAAAATATGCCTCAATGATAGGAGATTGGGACGAAGTCCATTACCTCGTATCCGACATGACTCGATTGTTATTTAATCTCCTGAATAATAAACATGAGTTAATTTATACTTGCATAATAACCTTTTTCAATTTCATTATTCTTTTTATATCACTTATTATAATTTCATGAACACTATATATTTATTTAAGTTAATAACGGTCGTTTTAACGATCATTGGTACTTGAGTCAAAAATAAACTCTTTATAATTACAAGTGGTTCCTGAATCCATTATATCCAGAGTTATATTCATGATTTAGATATAATATATATCATATATATCCCGTATATACTTGCATTTATAATATTACATAACATTTAGAGGTAATAAATTAAATGCACCGTTCATGGAGATGGTAAGTCGTACATACGCATGAACACTACTTTCATTTCTATTTCATATTTTAAGGAATGGAATCATAATGACATAAAGGTATATTATAATTCAAGTATAATATCATATATAATATCATTAACTCCATCCTTTATACATCCCACATATGGCATTAACAAATCAAATCACTTTGAGGGGGCGGTAGTCTGCACTTCCTAAAATGAAGATATCACGTTTACCTATAATGGAAACCATAAAGGTATGACATAAATGAAAAATACAGAACCATAAGGAAAACATAAACATATCATATATCATATATAAATATAGTGACATCTTAATTTCCACCTTTGAAGGTGTTATAAGAATATGGAACAATCATCGTTTCCTGAGGCAGAAATTCGCCATCCACGGAAACAGTATGCTCATTAACCATTAGATGTACGTGTCTGTAATTGTAGATCTTATAATTCATATAAAAACATACTAGTATATTGAAGAAACTGTAGTTGTTACATAAGAAATGAATAAAAAGTTTTTAGGGGGTTGGAGAAGCAAAATAAAACAAAATTACACAAGTGAAGACATTACCTTAAATTCGGGTAACTCTTTTTGATTTGAGCTCAAAGGCTTCCTTGGTAAGACTTCTGCCCAAAGAGAGGCTTCTAAGAGTAAGAGAGAGATGTGGAGAGAAAAAATGGGTAGGATTTGGTCGATCCAAAGGCTTGAGAGGTGTGGGTAAGGAGGTAGAGGTTGGGGCCTTTTATAAGAGGAGAGAAGCGGTAGTCTTGGAACGGTGTAAAATGTTACTTTATTTTCCAATGAGTTTCTGATTTTAAAGGTCCAACATTGATTTATTTTGAGGATAAGGTGATAATAGTTCGAACTACACCCATTCAATAGGTTTTTGACATGTTTAGGTCTTAGAGTTTACAATATATTTTCATTTTATTCAAATCATTAAGTAATGAGGTAATCGCTCCATCATCATGATGTCATAAATAATTTAATTTATTTAATCTCTAAAAATTATAAAAAAAACTACTATGATGTAGGAAATATTTTTAAATTTACAATTATTATTTTTAGTCAAAATTTGGACTTGTATAACCCCGTGTAAATTTTTTTTTGTAAAGCAATACATGTTTCTGTCATTTTTACTTTTACATTAAATATAAGGCATTAATGTCATTATCTTACCCAAGTGGCTCCATGGGTTTCCAAAAATCGACCCATGGGTTGTCTTGGTCGGCCATGACACATCCAATAAGGGTAGTACATGTTTCAAGATCATTTCATATTATTAAAACATTATTTGTTACCTTAAACTACACTAATTACCTCTAACTACGATTAGAAACTTAAAAGTTACTATTCACCAAAACATTATTTTAATCTCTTTGAACCAAATTTTACTTCCTAATGACAACCACGTATGTTGGATTTTTGAAATTCAAAACATGGAGGTGGTGAAATTTCATTTAAACGAAAAATCAGTTTTTTGAGTACCACTTAGTGGTTTCACTATTCATCAAAAATTGAAGTTGTTCAGAAAAATACCAAAACATCACACTAACCTATATTTGATATTCCGAATTCAAAAAATGATATCTATTTTACCAAATTCATAACATAGAAGTTGCATTAATTAATTTTATAATTAAATCCCTCTGTCCAATCAAATAGCGTGTTTTTAAGAAACAATACCTATCAAAAGATTGACACTTGTTTATATCCTATCTCAAAGTGATATTAATTCCAATGACCACCATTGGATTAAATAGTAAAAATATATTCTAATTTCACTTAAAACCAAAATAAAAGGATAATCTAACTATATAAATAAATTATACTAAAAAGAGGTTTTGAATTAAAATACAACACTTTTCAATATTTATTAAAAAAATGAACATTATTAAAAAAATACCATAAATTTATCCAAAGTAAATTTCAATGTCCCAATCATAAAGAATAAGTTTATTTTGAAAAATATGTATTATAAAATTGTCAAAAGATAGATTTAAAGATGGTTCACCATCAAAAGGTGGTAAAACAATCTTTTAAAAATATTGGAGTATTTCATGCTTAAGGTTGGATTTATTCTCATTTTAAGCCTCGAAAACACTATCTAATTCATAAATAGACGTAGATAACTATATCTATTATTCATTACTTACTTGGGATGTTACACTTATAGAATGGGGGAAAGGAGAAAAATAATTTATCATTTCAGAAAGTGAAATATACCAAAATTATCATAATTATTTTATAATATTCCTTATTATTTCTATCCTTTTAATTTTATAATGATATATGAAACATATACCATCTTGGAGGTCATATTTCACTCAATAAAAGAGTTCTCGTTTCCTTTACATAAAAAAAGTAAAATTAGTATCTTTTTTAACTTGATTATAGAATCAAAATAATATAAAAATGATATTTATATTATCATAATATTAATTTTTAATGTAATTTTATGAAGAATAAGTTAATATAATGAAATTGAAATAATAATATTATGATCAGAACTTTATAAATTTTATCTTGTGTGATTTATTTTTCAAAGGGGATTAAGATGCCAAGAGGTGGAATTATGATAAGTGTTAAACCTCTTAATGGTGGAAGAAAGATATGAGGAGTGTTTTGGTTCATGTTTTGGCTGGAATGAGATTTTTGTCCTTTTAGGTGGTGTTAGGAGATAATTTTCCATTTAATGAGTGAAAACACATGGACTTTCAGTGTATAGTTAGAAATAATTGTAAGTCACTATCAATAAAAGTAGTTAAAAATTTTGGAAAAAAATATATTGGGTATGATATGGTTGATGAACGCCTCAACCACCCATTCTTATAGATTATTTATTTATTTTTTTATTTTTTCTCTCGTCTTTAAACTCATTTAACCAAATTTGATTTTAACCAAGTTAATAAGCTATTTCCTACGTAATTTGACCTATATAAATTAAAATATATAATTCCTCATTATAAAATTTAATCCAAATTCTTCCAAGTTTTTAATCCAATTTAATATTTTCATTATATTTCATTGTTAAAAATTAATTTGTAAATTCTAAATATAGATTGTGATAAATTTTTTTTAAAAATATAACTTCAGATCCAAAATTTCTATTATGGATTTTAAAATTTATTTTTTAAAAATAATATAAAATAAAAAAATTTAAATATTCTCATAAAAAATGATTCAGGAATTTAAAATTCATACATATATATTAATAATGTAATAAAATTTTGGTTTATTATGAGAATGATATTTTTTCAATTCGCAAAAAAGTTTCAAATTTTAGATAAATACAAGAAAATCAATATAAATTAATTTTGATATATAGAATTATAAAATGAAGTTAATTTTGTAAAAATAAAATTCTAAAATATATAAATTTATCATTTCAATTCATATGTAAATAAAACATATTTTTTTGAAAAATATCATAAACACATTATGTTTTCATAATATTACCTAATACCAATTTCTGACATAAGGATTAATATATATAAATTAATATATTTAAATATTTAATATCTAAAATATATTCTATTACAACTGACTATATTAAATTTATTGTATTGAAAAAAATTTATTTTCACATTTATAATTATATTATTTATTAAATAATATTAATTAAATAACATCTAAATTTTAGCATATATATATTTTCAGTTTCATTCTATTGAATTTTTTTCATTAAACAAAAATTTCAACAATATAAAATATGTCATGGATAGTTTTTTGTATTATGTGTGAATAAAGATTTTCAAAAAATTATTTATTTAATAAAATTATATCCAAAATATTTATGTGTTATATATATAAATATAGGATAAAAGGAGCTCATACAAGAAAATCCTCTCATTTTAATTTTTTATACCTATGTTTAGTGAAATGGAAAATTTGTAATTGAATTATAACAAATATAATGTAGTTGATCATTGATTCTAATGTGGATTTCCTTACAAGAGTGTTTGTGACTTCTGTTCTGGTTATTATATAATAAATACATGTAGTTTTTCTTATTGTATTATTTTTATAAATAGAAATTTTAAATAAATTGTTTATTTTTAGGTGTTGGTGATCACTTTTGTGGTAGAATATTCAAACAATCTTTTCAATTTCTTATATCAAAAGTATTTGAATGATTTTTTTCCATATTATATTACCATATACATTTTTCATATTCTTGTTGTTATATGGGAATGTATTCATTTAGGATACTATTTTTGTTTAAAATAACCTTCTGTTTGAGTGAACCTTGGGTTAAAACCAAACTATATATTTTGGTAGATGTTACGTTGCATTTTGTCTAATATTCCTTATGGGTTTGATTATTGTTTAGGATTTATATTCCAAAGGGATTTGATTATATATATAATAAATAATTATAATATATGTTGCGAAAATCATGTGATATTTCATTTTGAAAGGTTCTTTTAGGGTTATGTATTTTAATGATGTATTATAATTACACCATTTGTTTTTGTATTGTTCTATTTAATAGTTATTTCCCAGGACATATGATACTATGCTTTCCTACATTTTTTATTTCCAATGAGTAGGGTAGTGTGATTGTTGAGTGGTAAATATTATATCTAACCAATTATGGAAAATCGTTGATTTATGTGGTTAAGATAAATCATTTCATGATTTGAGAGATACTATTATCCCATGCAAATTTTGACTAATGCATGATTGAAAAAATTAAGATTTACCTTTAAAATTAAGGGTTACTATTATTTACCCTATTTGATGCGAAATAGAATTTTGTATTGCGATAAAACATTTACATAGCTGGGTTTAGATTAGGATTCAAAATTGTAATAGTATATGGAATATTCATTTACATATTTCCCCAATAATAGTGTTATTTAGGTGTTTTTTTAATGACATTGAATAAAAAAATAACTATATATGTGTAAGAATGGAATGTGTGGCCCTAGATACTATAATATAATGAGTATTTAGTAAATATTTTGATCTTGTACATATTTAATGATATAATATAAAACCACTAATAGTATTTATAGGAAATTATTGTACAGTTGAAAAAATAATACATGTTTCATTGTAATTCATTATTGTGATTATTATTTGATGGATTTTAATAACATGAGTTACTATTATTTCATATTCGAATGAATTTTTAGATTAAAATTATGGAGATGTGTGGGCTACCCCTAGTGGTCCATACATGATGTTTGATAGATTTTTTATTAATCTTTTATACTCACAGATGAATTAATATTCATAGTTATCATTACTAAAGTGTAATATTAAAATAGGAACCTAAAATGTATGATTATACTCATCATCATAATTATATAATAATTCTAAATATTATTTTGTATATTGTTTTTTATTAAAGGTAATAATATATGAACATGTTGTTTTTATCTAGATCATGAGTAGTATTATATGATTATTGGGGTATTATATTTTTGGAATTCATTTCATAGAATGCGAAATAATTATTTTTCCATATATAGATGTTTTATTAAAATTTTTAATATTGTAAAATAAATAACATGATGATAGAAAATCCACATTAATTTATTATATTCTTTTTATAATAATTTATTTCAAATGTTAATTTTTTTACATTCCTATTTAAGAATATTGTTGGAAATACCTCTTATTTAATTTTAAACCCTCATCTTCTAATTCATGCCTGTGGATATTTAGGGATGAACTTCTGGAATCACTATTGATTTTTTCATACATTAGTTAGGTGTCACATAAAACTAAATAATAATAAGGATGCTCTATAAAATAATATCATTAAATTATACTAATAAATTTTATGGGTTTTTACTTAAATGATTCGAATTTTACTTGGTATGTACTAAATTATCAAAATGATATTTTCCCAAATTTAACAACATTAAATAAAATAACTGATATAATTTGTGAATATATTAATTATGATGAAATATAATGTTTAAAAATGAAAGATAAATTTTATAATATAACTATTGTATCAATTCTCATTGTTCCTCTAAGGATATTTTTTATCGGTCTTGATTTCATTTCCACCAATATTATTATTCATTATTTAAATAATTTCACATTAATCACATAATCGTTAAAACATAATTATCATGTTATGTTACTCAAATTGTGAACATATTATGAAATTTAAAAAATAACATTTTCTTAAATTTATTTGAATTTTATCTCTCAGTAAATGGACTCAAATTAGTAGAAAGTTCTTGTCATAGAGAATTTTTATTTTTTTGATTGATAATAAAAGAAAATGAATACGAAACAATTTTTTACATTTTCGATTCATCTTAGGGACAATTTTATTTTCATAAATTATTGAATTTATATCTCAACTAATTATATATATATATTTCATTAATTTTTAAATATAAACACCACATATTTATATATCGATATTCATTTCATTAAATAATTATACATGCCAAATCATAAAGGTATAGTTATATTGGAAACATAGAAATATAAAAAAATATTCATAAATTACCGAAATCATCAACCACTATGTTTTAAATATCTATAGTCAATGATTGATATACTATACATTCAAAATTCATTCCTAGCATGGGAAAAGAAAAATAATAAAATGTTACTCTAGATACTCTGTAGGGGAAACAAGGGAGATATAAATGATAAATTGAAAAAAAAAATAACATAATGGAATGATACAATGGTAATAGAAATTAAAAATAAAAACATCCATAATATTAATCATAATCATATATATTATATTATATTGTAGTATTTAAAAATAAATAAATCATAGTGTAATTAAATAATATGAATTTTTAGCATATAACATTAGCATAAAAAAATTTCTGCAGTACAAATAAGAATTTAGAATAAATTATTTATTAATTAGTTCTCAATTTCAATAATATTATATTAGAATGGATTCACACCATAAACCATCATTATAGGTTTTTTTACTCTTAACATCATCATAATGGATAAATCGCCATATGGAACTAGGCTAACTTCTCAAAAAAGTCATATTTAACTAATGAGATTTCAATCATTTCATAATTAATGAAAGTAAATATAGGTCCCACCAATCACATAATTAAAATAATAAAATATTTGGGCCAAAATATCATTAATAATTCATGAAACTAGAAACAATTAATATATTTGGGTATTATATACATTTCATCAAAGCAGAAACAATGCAAAATAAATGGATTTCATAAAAATTTCATCATAACCGTGGAAATGAAATGAGTCTCATAAATATATTTTCATCATTATGTTAACCCATGTTCATAATGAATAAGTATTGTATACCTGGCTCATTTTACTAAAAAAATTATATGTTAAATTGATGGTTTCACTATTTTATTAATAAAAATACAATTAATTTAACATTCAAATTACATAAATAAATTAACATTTCAATTTGGAAATTTATTATTTTATAATTTTTTCATGTATAAAGTAAAACATTTTATTAAAAGAATAATTTATTAATATAATAGAATATTAAACCAAAATATTATTCCTCATGGTGGGAAAATATTTTAATGTTGAATAAGTTAAAAGAAATTGTTTTTCCATACTGTTGAAAAAATTTTCCAAAAGCACTTCCTTTAGAAAAAAAATATTTTCCACTTAAAAAATTATATGATAAGTACATTATAGGTAAAATAAAATTAAAAGACATATTGAAACACAAAAAACAATATTTAAAAAATTATGGATTATTTTTATGGATGAAAATAGTTTTTAACTAAAGAGAAATGAAGTCAATTTCCCTTAAAATCATGTTTTCATTTTCTTGATAAATAAGATTAGTAAAAAAAATTAAACGATGTATCATAAGGAAATAATTATTGGAGAATAAAATTAATAATACTATTTATAGTAATATCATTATTATTCACCAATTAAAATATAATAATAAATAAATCATATAAATAATGAAATGTTTAATATAAACCCCTTACCACTTTTTTATCATTGGAAACATAATCCCCATGATGAAAATAAACTTTTCTAGATATTTATATTTGATATTTTAAATAACAATAATAAGAAATTAAATTTATTTAAATTTTATAAATGATACAATGGAATCAAGTTTTGTATATGGCTTGTGTCCCATCGGAATAAATGTCAGATTAAAGTCCTTACCTAATGTCCCACTTCAATTATATACATTAAATCCTATTGTATAATAAATTTATACTTATTATAAATATTTTATATAGTATTGATAATTTATATAATATAATTTATTATTTACATATAACCTTTTATCACTCGTCTATTAACACTTCTTTATTATAACCATTATTCTGGTTGATATCTTCTTTATTTTTCATGCATTTCATTTTTCAAATGTTTTTTCCTTATTTATTGAATAAGGTTACATCAGATATATAATTTTAATCATGAAATAAATATCATACATAATCATTTTATACATTTTCATATTCATTTATAAAAATATATATTGAAATATTACTCACATCATTTCTGTTGACGGTAGTTCATGTGCACACATGTATATTGTATTTATTTTTCAATCAGATTAAAGATAGAAAGGTAAATATATATTCATCATTAAAGGGTCATTATAATATTATTTATATCATATATATTCATAAAATACTTTTTTCGAACCATACAAGTAAAATAAAAATGGAAAATGAATAACATCGATTAAAGGAGGTGGTAGTCCACAAGTACCCAAGAGCGACATTATCATTTCCCAAATGAAATAATGGTAAGTATTTATATGTGATGATCTAATTAAATATGTATAATTATGTTATAAATATTATACATAAACATTAAACACATCATATCACCCTTCCATTTAATATGGCAATGAAAATGAATTTTATCACTTTCTGGAGATGGAAAGTCAAACGTATGAATGAGCGATAAATCAACTTCTTGAATGATACAAAAGAAGATATTTGATGGTTTTTATTAATAAAAAAATTAATAATATTTATGATATATAATTTATTATTTTATGATAAAAATATTTTTATATAAGGTAATTACTAGTAGAAAAATATAATTGGTTAAGGTGATTAAAACTTCATTTAAGTGCCTCTATTAGATCTCTTCTATATGGATCTATGGATGGTATTTTGGGAATAACATAACCAATGGAATGTGGATATGGTGTTTTATAAAATATAATTATTTATTTTGGATTAACTTGAAGGAAACATTTTGTGTAAATAGGAGATATAAGAGGTACTCTGTTATAATTGAGGTGGGACACACCATTAGAATCTCAATATAATAAAATTATAATAATTTAATTCTACGAAAAATCATTCAAATCTCCCTCGCATTGTATATAAGTTATTTTAGTTTTATAATCCAATAAGTAAATATTATTTATATATATTTAGTTTTCATTTTAACCATTACCATTTTGAAAAACCTTTTATTAATTAAGGTAAATTTTTATTAAATTAGAAAAATTATAAATAGTAATAAACTGTAATTATTACAATTAAAGTAAAAATTATACCATAAAGTTTATTTTTCAAAATGTTCAACCATATGTTTTCCACCATGCCATATTTCATTATTTTAATGATTTTTCAATGAACTAATAATATATTATTTTGGTAAAATTTCAATATTGATGATTTTGAAATTGTTCATTTAATTTTACTTGTATGAAATAAAAACAATTTTTTATTACAATTATGTTATTTCCAAAAAATTTATTATTTCTTGTATAAAAACAAAATTTAGGGAACATTATATCCTTATCATATAATATTACATTAAATATCTTTAATATCATTTATTATATTTTTTAATTAATTGAATAAATAATATTTTTTATTGAAAATGGATTTAATTTAATTATATAATTAAAAAATATATAAATATATTATTATTAAGAATATAATTTCATAATACAAAAAATACAAAAAATACTTCTTCATTACTAGTTTTTCTATTCATATAACCACATGAAGTGAATTTAAAATTTTCAAAGCTAGAATTTTTATCATTCATTGGTTTAAATAATATATATGTCATTTTAATGGACATATTTCCTCTAAAATATATAATATATAGGATTTTTTGTTATGTTTTTAATTATATTCATACAATAATATTTACGATGATATATAATGGTTTTATCACCATGTTTTAATTTATATTAACTCAATTTACTCTTTACTAAGGTAATAAGTTTTAACATGGTTGTATTTCATGTTAAAAAAGGGTAATATATACAAAATTTTTACCTCTTGATTCTAAATATGAAAAAATATTCTATTTCTATATCTATAATTGGTATAAAATAATTTTAAGACGAATGTGAAATATTTGATGAAAATATCTTTTTAGACTATAATATATTTATGTTGAAAAATAGATTTATTATTGTCACATGAATTGAAATATAATAGTTAAATTATAAAAAAGTATACTAAATAAATTTAATTAAGAAATATATTCAATGGTGATAAATTTTATTTATTAATACACAAAAAATTCATTCATAATATGAACTAATTTCGAAAAATAAATTGGTATGCATTATGATGTTTTTTACAATAAATTAAAACATAAAATTGGGTTCAATGAATATAATTTGATTATTAAAATTAAAATATATCTAAATTTAATTTTAAATATTTTAACGTAATTAATAATTGTACATTATTGAAATTAATATATAGTTTTAAACAAGAAATTAGTATTTTTCAGAATTTAAGGGAAATTAAATCAACTAAATAAAGTCCAAGAATTTCAAACTAATATAATTTTTTTATGAATATTTGATTAATAAAAATAGTTTAATTATAAAAATATAAATTTTCAAATATTATATATATATATTCTCTAAAAATAGTAATTTTTTGAAGGAAATGTAATTTTATGCATAATATAGTGTTTTTAAAAATTTAATGATTATACCATATACATAAATAATGAAATTTATATATATCACGATCTTTTAATATGTATAATAATTAACATAAAACTATTTATTCCCATTAATTAAATGGATGAAATATATTGGTAATGGAATAATATTTTAGTAATATATCACAATTTGTTAAAAAAAATTACCTTTAACCCAAGCTGTTGATGAATTAAAATTTATTTAAGAGAAATATTTTCTAAATCCACACGGTGTCACATTATCCAATCCTTAAATAAATTTCTACATCACAATATAGTATTTTTCTTAGTAATCATGCAATTGATATTTGAAATTTCTTTTAACTAGAACTAGTATGATAAAAATGTTTAAATAAATGTCACCTTAAAAGGGAAAATGGAATGTAATACAAGAACAAAAACACTATTTTGACAAATAGGATAACATAATATGAAAGTAGAAATATATACATAGAATATAAAACTAATACCCAATTATTAATAGAGTGTGATATATAATATGCTCCATTGAATGTATAAAAACACAAAACCATGAATTAGTGTGGGGAAAAAGGACCATAAATTCCTAAAAATTTAATGTTATAAGAACTATTTTTCCTTAATATTATTTTCTTATATTTTATGTATTTTATTAATTATAATGAAAATAAAAAATTAAAATAATGATACATTAAATATATAACATGATATTGTAATCAATGTCTACCATAATGTAATCATTTTCTCCAGAATATTATTTTTTTAAAATGATCCACTAAATTTAACTGTTAACATATAAAAAATGTTAACTCTTTAATCCTATTCTATTTATGAATTAACAAAAAAATGATTAGCAAAAGCTAAAATATTTCTCAAAATCAACAACCTTTAAAATAATAAATTATATCACCAATTATCATAATTAGAAAATATGTTTTCCACATAAAAATTTGATAAATAATCCTATATCGCAATTAAACCAAATAAACTCAGTATTCATGAATTTAATACCTGAAAATGTGATCTCAAACCATTTAGCTAAAATTTCTAAATTATAAATTTCATTATTCCCTATTAATGAATGTATTTCATGTAATATAACATTTTAAACATAAAGGTTACATATAACTCAACCCATTAAAACATAAAGATAATATTATTAATCAACGTGATAAAATAATATATATTCTTTAAAATTGTGAACATTACAAAATATCATAAATCATGTTTAGATACTAACTTAAAAGAAAATATTTAACATTAACATATATTTTAATAAATATATCCCCTTGAAAATGGATCAATTTTAACAATAATGATTTTTTTTATCCTACATTCCATTGGTACTAAATTTACATCTCACCAAATCATATATCAACCATGATGGGTTTTTAAACCTCCATAGGTTATCAAAATCCATTACATTAAATCATTAAAAGTTAGTGTCGATGCCTTTGTACTTATGATAAAAAATAATATATTAACCAGATCATGATATTTGTAACAGTTAAGTTATCCTAAAATTATAAAATATTTGTTCCCAAAACTAACACATATATTATTTCATAAATATGTTCACAATTACTGATTATTTTTGATAATTCAAATATTAAAATTAAATATGATTATATATTACTAAAATAATGTACTAAAAAGTTATAAAATAGTATCAATGTAATCAATAATACAAATTTTAATAATATTTTTATACAAACTAAACAAATCAACTCATCATTTGAAAAATATTTAATTTTTATCATTATCTTAATGACGAGTTTTCAAAAAAAATTACCTCACTAATAAATGACTTTCAATGGTTATTATTACCATTAAGAATAGGATTTTGGGTAATTGAATAAAAATATTTTTGGAATAATAAATATAATTTTCATTATTTTATAACCATAACATTATTTCATTACACTCATAAAACCGATTTCATGAATCAAAATACCTAAAAATATCAGTAATATATCTTCTAACATAAACTGTTTACTATGATTCACCATCTTATTCACCATTAACTCATTATTAAATAAAAATTATTAATCATTTCTTAATATTTATCGACCACAATTTAATCATGATTGTTAGAGTGAAAATATGAAATAATGTAAAAACAACCATCAGATTTTATACTTAATTCATAGCATTTTTAACATAATTTGTAAATCAATTACATATAAACCCATGCTAATTATTTTACCACTTATTACCCTTAGGGAAAAAACAATCCTAATGCTCATAGTTTCCATATATAACTCATGCATCCATTAAGGATAACATAGGAATTGAATTATTATCTTATAATGATGTAATTGGGAACTTCAATTTTTATCATCAATTAATTTCTTTTTCACCGTCTTTTTGACATTCAAAAAATCTATTTGATCTCAAAGACATCCTTTTTTTTCATCCCACATTGTAGAAATGGGGAAATAGAAATTTTTTTTTCTCTTTGGTATTTTTGAAAATAAATCATTTTCTTATTAGTTCGATCATGAAACTCCTCAAAGTTAATATTTTAAATCATATAGTGAGATATCTAATAATTAATGATACTAATTTTTTTCATTATATCACTTATTTATATTGGTTTCTAATGTGTTTATTCATTCAATTGAATGTCATATTCAACATTAATTTACTTACTTCAGGTTACTTTAAAATTATAAAACTAAAAATCACAATGATTGAAAAAATAAATTTATTGGGAAACCACATAGAAAAAAAAGTTCATATGATGTCGAAATCGTGAATCCTTATACAGTGAAGCCTTAAGATTAACCTACTACCTTCATAATCCTTTCCAAAATAATAGTAATTACAACTTTACATCCTCATATCCTATGGGTTTTTGATAAAATTTATGCATCCCTATTTTTTATGGATAACTAAAATGCTATTTGATACAAAATATTGTGATACTTACTTTTTATACTAAGAAATTAGATTTTAATAATTTAATATTCATTTCATCGCATCATGATCCATGAAAGAATCATATCGTTATAGTTCCTTTATAAACATGGAAATATAAAAAAACAACCCATAAAAAATCTACATCTATACCAACTATATATTTATCAACATGCACCATTATTAGATATTTCATACATCGTAATTTTCATCATAATCTCTAAAATAGAAACATATGACAGGGTGAACTCAGACGCCTAGAAAGGATACGTATGGGATATAATAAATACCATGTTAAAATAACATGAACATAACTTTATTAGAACATGATAACAAAAATTAAAATCATTTATTACCTAACATAAATCAAAATCTTGAATAATATAACATATTGAGGAATATTATAATGCAATATTCATAATGAAATTAAATTACATCGGCCACATGAACATAAAATTAACATAATAAATATGTTTTTTAATTAACATAATCATCGAAAAAAATTTGATTGTAGTGAAGGGCAATTACCAAAACAATCATTGTAGGAAGGGTTCACTACTCAAACCATCATAGAAATAAAGTATCCCTCCCAGGACTATCATAATTGAATATTCCATTGATAAATAGAGTTCATTCCCCCTGCCCTATCCTTTTTATCACGTGAGATATAAAACATTACCAAACTAATATGAGGGAAATTCAAGTAAAACTAATCACATGATGAAATTTTTTTTACACAATATCGTAAATTATTCATCATATCAGAAAACATTAAAACATGATGGTTCCAAAAAACATTATATTATATCATAACCTGTGTGTTTCATAAACATTTGATCATTTCATAATTCAATAAAAATAAATAGGTTTTATAAAAATATTATTATCATAATAATAAACCATAGATAAAAATTATAATGATAGTAACCATGGATCATATCCCTTTTTAAGTATAATTGAATATATGAGTTTTTAAATATGATACATAGAAATACAAAAACAGATAATTAAAAAAATCTTCTAGAAAATATGATTTCTATTTAATTATCACTTATTTAAAATATATTGCAATTATAATGGAAACAATTTTTTTTAAAATTATTTTATATGTGTGAATGAATCATTAATTGAAATATAGTACATGATAGTGGCATAATCTATTACTTATGAAGAAGGTAAAACATCGCTTCATCCAACTGCAAAAAAATTATTTAATACCTCGGACTAAAAATTAAAATAGGGTAGCCCTAAATTTTTTAAAAAATTTCAACAATTAGACAAAATAAATTTTTTAAATAAAAATATAATTTTCAAGTCATTGTTCAAAACATATTAAGAAAAAATATATTTTGAAGGAATTTATTTCTGACTGATGTGAAATGAAATTTATTTTCCTTATAGAAATATATTTATAGAATATATAAGATGAGGAAAAATTAAAGGAAAATGTGTATCATTGGGAAAAATAAATTTGAAAATAAATTTCATATGTTTTTCAAGGTTTATCATAATATTTATGTACTTGATTATTAATAATTATTAATAATAATAAAAATTAACATTTAAACATAAATCCACTTCCACTTTTGTAACATTGAATCATAATCCCAATTTTGGAAATAACCATCGGTTGATAAATTTATATATTCCAAAAATATTATGATAATATTAAAAAATTAAATTCATTTGTTTTATATATAATAAGAAAATTATCAATTAGTTTATAAGGAATGTGTCCCATAAAAATAAAAGAGAGATGAAAATTTAATACATTTGGGTTGACTACAATTATAAGCATCAAAAAGTCAAATATAATAAATTTAGATTCATTATATATAAAAAATAAGAAAATAATTTAAATTATAATATATATTACTTAAATATATCATTTTTCACATATTTTAAGCACTTATTTACTAAAAAATTAATTCTGATATATATATTGTTAATTTTTCATTTATGTTATACATTTTTAAGTATGGTAATTGTATTTTGATCATGTTTACATCAAATTCATAATGTTAATTATTAAATAAATATTATACATATTAAATTTATATAATTTTTGATCCATTTTAGAATTTGATATAGAAAATTGTATTATATCATTAATGGAGACAGTAGGTCAAATGTATGCATGAATTAAACTTTAATTTTTTGTTTGATGAATAAAAATAAAGGTAAATACAATTTAAATTTTATAGGATATTCATTATGTCATATATATAATATATATCCACCAAATATATCCACATTAATTTCTATGTAAAATATATATGCAAAAAAACACATCGCTTCATAGAGGTGGTAATCTACATGTATGCATGAAAAAGGTTGTAATATACAAATTGATTGAATTTATATTAGGTATAATAAATAATATACTTAATTATGTATAATTTTTTCATAAAAAACATATATAAAAAATAATACAATTATAATAACAATCCTTAATATTTTTTGGTTAATAAGTTAATTACATCACTATATCGAGATGGTATGTTCTACTTTCACATGATCAATACATTCACTAATCCTGCTTATGGGAATTAGTGTCTATAATTTGATATTCATAATAATAATAAAAATTTTCAACTTTTTTATAATTAATTTTAATTTTATATATAACCCATTGAACTATATATAGTGAATAATAGTAGAAAAGAAATTGATTGGTTTAGGTAGTTACCTATTATTTGAAACATATTCTTTTGATCTCCACTAATGTGATGTAGGGTTTGTTGATTGTGATGGTAGTCACTTCAATACAATTTATAGTGATATTATGTAGTAAAATTTTAAGATAATTATTATTCTACAATTCATAATATTTTGTAATGAAGTGAGAGATGAGGTTCCATTTAACAATTAAGTATTCATGAAATTTCAAAAAAAAATCAATAGATTAAATTATAATTAATTTATTCTTAAAATAAATTCTTCCAAATTCCTATTTATTAAAATATATTGTAGTATAGGGTCGTAATCCATTCATAAAATTTAATTATTGAATGTTTTGGGTTCATTTTAATCATTTACATTTTGATTAACCATTAGTAAATCATTTTTATATATAACTATGGTAAAAAATCAATACTGTTGGGTTTTAATTTCTACATATAAGTACAATATTTTCTCATATATAAATATTATATTTAATTTATACAAAATAATATCTAGATAGTATAATTTCACATTTTTTATTAATTTCAAATAATTTAATAATATATTATTTTGAAAAAATATATCTGTATTGTCATTTTTGAAACTATTCTTTTATATTGACTTAAACGTCGTGAAGAGATAATTTGATTTTAAATATAATATATTTAAAGAACACAAATATTTCACATTCACTAATATAATTCGTGGAATACTATAACTTACTCAAATTAAATAACGTTTAATATTTTCAAAATCCATTATTTTATTTTTCAATTAATTGGGTAAATATTGTTATGTTGTTTTTTTATCATAAATAAAATTATATAATACATAAAATTTAAATTTAAATTACTATCATAAATATAATTTATTTATGAATTACCATAATCTAAAAATTCATTCATCATTTTCTCAATCTAAACCCATAGAGGATATTTAAAACATAGAGAGTGACATCATGAAAATTTCTCTACTTTAAAATATATATAAATCATTTTCAAGGAGAACTAACCATTAAAAATAATTATTGAGACTAAGGTGATATGAATATATTTACCTTCATCAATTAATTTTCATACTGAAAAATATTATCCTTTTCTCTTTTTTTAACACAGATTAACACGATTTACTGTTTTCGGAGGTGATAAGTTTTACAAGAGATATTATTCATATTGACTAATATTATAAAAAAGAACTATTTTAAAAATATTATTATCCGGAATCCAAATATGGAACCCATTAAATAAAATTCAGCACCTATAGTTGATAACCATTAATTTTTATATAAGATCAAAACATGTGATTAACACCACTTTTAGAAAAAATACATATTTTGCATAAAAAAATATTTATTGTAATCCCATTAATTTAATAGTACAAAAAAATTTAAAAAATGTTTTTGAATATTGTAATTAAAATATATCATTAATAGTGATATTTTTTTGGACCAAAAAAGAATTAGAAAATAAATATAGTTTTATTCATAAAAATGTATTTTACTTAATTTTTTGTCATATTTGAACATAAAATTGATTCTAATAAACATAATTGGAATATATAAAATTATTATATCTATTTTCTCATTAAAACCATTTTATTACAACTTGTAAAGTTTTACATATTTGAAATCAATACACGTTTGAAAAACAATACTTTGCAATATTCATATGAAATTCAATATATTTATGAAAATTAAAAAAAATTACCATATGATAATTTTCATATGAGGCTTTGAATAATGTTATTATTTTTATAAAATATAATTTTTTAAATTTTCAAAATTTTAATATAATTTTTTTCTCACCTAAGTGAATGAAAATCATTTTCCAGAAAATCTATTTTTTAAATATACCATAACTTGGAAAAAAATTTAATTATTATTTCCTTGAAATTAATCAATTCATTTCTATTAAGTTATATTTTTTAAAATATATAATAATTTGATAAATAAAATTAATAAAAACAAATTTAACTGATATATTATAACAATCACATAATAATATTTTAAATTATACTTCATAGTTCATTTAAATTTAGTGTTACAAGTAACACAAAAAAATGAAGAATTGTAATTAATCAAAGATAAATATTTTCTAAAATATTTGGTGGATACCTGATCACCATGGAACAAATTCCACCAATTTCCTTGTAAATAATTTAAACATGGGTCATCAATCTATGAAATTAGACTATGTAATGTAGAATAATTAAAATGACTAGAGTGCCCAAAAAATAGTTAGTACTAAATCAACCATACTTGTATTATGAAGTAACTTCCTTAGACACCACATTTTAGAATTAATTTGACATAATTCATTGATCAATATATACTTGTGAGATTTGAATTTATTTAATTTTTATCTTGTGAGGTTTGAACAACCATTCCTTCTACTTAGTTACCTTTTTACCCAATAATGAAAATATAATTTTACTGTAGGGTTTGAAAACTAATTAACATATGATTAATGGATGAATAAGTTTTATAATTACTATAATTAATGGATATTAACATAGTCGAACTCATAAATGAATCTATTTCACTTGTTATTTTAGTTGATGAAAAAGGAATTATATAATGACCAACAACTATAATATATATCCTTTCCTCAAATGGTATCGTTTCTAGTGAGAATTTTTTCATGATGATTAATTAATCTAGTAAAAAATAATATATATCCTTTCCTAAAATGGTATCATTTATTATAATGATTTATTCATTGTATTGGATCCGGATACTATAATAATATTAAATTATAATTTATTGGAACATTAACTAGTATTTATTTTCACTTTATTGGATACCTATATTTTCAGATTTGGTGATCACTATTAGAAGTGACACATCTTGGATTCATTATTGTTAGATTCCTAATATTCCATGAAAGAGTTTCAATGAATTTAATTTTTTAAATTAATTTTTTTCCAAATTCATATTTTTGTGTTTCTCAGTTTCAAGAACATACTCTATGATATTTCTCATTGAAATTAATCATAACATTTTCTATGAAAAATTTAACATTTAATTGAACAAAGAATTAATTTAATGGAAATAATATTTTTCTTTTTCATTTTATGTGAATTTGGTAATGTAGTTTTTTTATGATTTATTTTAAAAGATTTTAAATGATGTTATATTGAATTGAGGAATTTATCCTTGGGTTTGATTTATTAAATGATCTTAATTTATTTTAATAAAATTAATTTAACTATCTTATCTTTTTCTAAATAGTTTATAATGATAGGATTTATAAAATGACCAATAGCCGCATTTGAATGATTTTTATATTTTTTAAAACGTGTGTTCTTGGGATATTTGAAATAAGTGATTTATCATCATCGAAAGAGGGTTTAAGCTAATGTTTCAAATAAATTTTATCCTTTTATTATTTTAATTAATTTTATAATTTATTAAGTGATTAACTGATATAAATGATTCTTTAAATGGATTTTTTGGAATTAAAATGATGAATTTAGAAATGAAGTGGGTATTATTAACCATTTTAAAATTATATTTTATAAAATGTTCTGAACTAATATTGATTATTTTTTACATCCAAATTAAAACAATAAAATAAATTTTTATTTTGATAATCCCTTAATAATATCTAGTTTGATGCTTTTATATCCCATTATCAGGGGTAAGAAAGAGATAATTTTCATTGATTAAGTTTTGTGGATGAGTGTAACGTCCCTGACCCAGAAGCCACTAAACTAGTGCTCCGATTCGGGTGGTTACATGACCTTAAGCGCGCCTCCCCGTACGCCAAAGGCTGCCGACTAGCAGTGGGGGTCTACGGAATCAAGTGGAGAGACTATACCCTATTTTTATCAGATTATTCCACAAATGAAATAAACCAAATAGAGGAATAAATAACCAATAAGAATGGAAAATTTAGAACATCTATTTCCAATGATAAATATGAAATTCCATACTATAAGTGAAAAAGTGTACAAAACCCCGAAATAAAGACAATGACCAAATCCCCAAAATGTTCCCGACTCCATGTTCGGATCCTCCACCAAGTGCTACCCATATCCACTCACTATCTAGCAAGGACATTTTCCCTTCTCCTGAACTGCAAACATGAAGAATTTTTGGGTACCCCATGGCATCTTGAGCAGGGTGTGAGTACATATCAGTAGGCCAGCACCAACGGTGTCTACAAAATATCCAGCATAAACAGATATTGCATGCAAAGGAATATGAATGATAATTGCCAAGTAATTATTTAAGGTACCTTTAACCTGTTTAGAGAAAAGTTGTTGCCACTTCGATTATTATTCATTACACACCCATTATCAACATTTAACCTTTTATCACATTTCCATGGGTTAATCACATAAATTATGTTACATGGGTCTAAGGCCAACAATCACATGAAAGATGGTAAACACATCGTTATCATATCATACTAGGACTAACCCCTCATAGCAACCATAACCTCACCTCGAAGCCTCAATCTGGGTGGATGCAACCATTAGGAGAATAGATCTACAGTCCCCTTTCCTAACTCGTGCATTTAGGGTGGTGTTTAGAACCTCAGTCTTCACTCGACCCGTGGTCGTAGATCCTCAAGTCATAACCCACTCTAAAAATCCATGTGCACATGCTTATATATAAGTAACCATAAACCATCCTAACTATTTTCCTTCAGCAAACACTATTCACAACAACCCACATGGGAAACCACCTCTTGCCTTAACCCATTAACACAATACCATTTCACATCATTGAACTATTAACCCAATTCTCATGTGTTTTTCCTATATCACTAAGCATTCAACATTAAACCCATAATCTATCGCAATATGGTCTTTAATCAGTTTTCACATTAATCCATTTAACCCGTTCATCATTTCCCTAAATCTACCATTTAACCCTTTCCACATTACCCCTTAGGTTATTTCCAAGTCTAGGTGCATCACATAACTTCTCTTCCAAGTCCAACCAATCATGCCAACATATTTATCAAGGGCTCTACAATTCATTACAACAAGGTCACTTGTTTCATATCTATCTCTAAATCTGGGAAAAGTCGGCACATCTCATGGATGTACCCAATTAGGTCAATTTTATCCCAACACATCCCATGGGGATCGTGAGGGTTCCCCTTTGCCATTTAAAACACCATTATAACCAAACATGCCAAGCTTATCCAAAACATAACCAATGGAATGCAAGAACACAACTAAACATGCAAATATACCGCAATAACTATGGGATATCTCTTGTAGACCTCCTATATCGAAACTGCAGTTTAACGCACTCTCAATCGAGTCCTTAGAACTTGATCCAACCATCCCTTAGAGATTCAACATAAAACTCACCCAAAAGATAGGGTTTTAGAGATTCGGAACGAGAGGGAGAGATGATACAAACCCTAAAAAAAGAGAAGCAAGGAAGGGATTAGCCTTACCCAAAGATTTGATCCGCAACCAATGGCACCAAAAACTCCTTAGAAATAATGGACATCGATTTCTTGGAGACTTTGGGTGATTTGGTTCTTGCCTAGGATGAAGAGGGTGGAAATGAGAGGAAATCCCATGTGAGGTTTTTAAGCCTGGAGTGGAAAACTTGTAATTTTTCCCACCTTTATGTGCCTGCATGGTTTGTCCGCAGTGTATGGAAAACCGTGTGCAAACCATGCACATGCCACTCTCTGGAGGAGGAGGGGTCACACGATTTAGACGCACATTTTGGAAAACCATTCCCAAACTGTGTGCATGCTTTTGTCCGGAGGAGGAAGGGTTGCATGGTTTAGCCTGGGCAGGCCACACGGTTTGCCTGGCCGTGCGCCCTAGCCTGTCTCACCCAGATTTCTTTTCTTCCATGCCCTGAGCCCCCTGAACACCCCCAAGGCCTCTCACACTTTTAGGGAACATCCCTTGAGTCTCAAAGAAATGGATTAAACCAAAATATAATGAAAACATACCTCTCCAATAACCAGGATCTTACAACCTCCCCACCTTATAACGACTCGTCCTTGATCCGAGCATCCAAGTCTCATTGGCCCACCACAGAGAATAGTTCGGGCCACTGATCCCGCATGTCTGATTCTCGCTCCCATGTTTCTTCATGAAATTTCTCATGCTTCCATATTAGTCACACTAATGTAACAACCTTTCCTCGGAAGACCCTTTCACTACGATCCACTACACGAATCGGATGCTCCTCAAAGGATGCATCAGTCTCAAGCTCCACATCCTCAACATCAACCATGTGATATGGGTCAGGGTGATACTGTCAAAGCTGTGACAAATGAAACACATCATGCATACCACCATACCGCTATGGAATATCCAATTGGTATGATACTGGACTGATCCTCTCTACATTCTCAAAAGGTCCCACTTATCGGGGTGCTAACTTTCCCTGCTTTCGTATTCGACAGTGACCCAACCTTGGAGACACCAAAAGGAACACATTATCGCCCACCCTAAACTCAAGAGGTCTATGCATCCGATCTCCATACGACTTCTGTATACTCTGATCCATAGCCATCCACTTCTTTATTAACATAACTCTCTCTAAAGTCCCCTGCACGAGGCATGGCTCCAACAACTCAGATTCACCGGCCTCTAGCCAACACAACTAAGATCTACATGGCCTCTTGTAAAGTGCCTCAAATGGTGAAATCCGAATCGTAGCCTAAAAAATGTTGTTATAGGAAGACTCAACCAACGATAGGTGACTTTCCCAAGAACCACCAATGTCTAAGAAACAGGCTCTTAATATGTCTTCCAACATTTAGATTGTATGCTCTGACTGCCTGTCCGTCTGCGGGTGGAAAGCCGTACTCAAAAACACTTGCGTACCAAGCGCCTTCCATAACACTTGCCAAAAACGTGACATGAAATGTGGATCTCAGTCCGAAACTGTGGTATGTGGCACACCATGCAACCACACTATTTCCCGAGCATACAACTCACCCAACTGGCCGACTGTATGGGTCTCCTAGATCGGTAAGAAATGAGCCACTTTCATTAACCGATCCACAACCACCCATATTGCAACATTCCTCCATGGAATCCTCGGAAGACCCAAGACAAAATCCATTATCACATCATCCCATTTCCATTCCGGAATAGGAAATGGATGCAACAAACCACCTAGGCATTGATGCTCGTCTGTCACCTTCTGATAGGTAAGGCACCGCGCCACAAATCTTGCAACATCCGTTTTCATTCTAGGACACCAAAAGTGCCTTCAGAGATCATGATACATCTTGGTCAAACCAGGATGCACTACCCACATTGATGCATGGAACTCACGCATTAACTCTTCCCACACACACTTTGGCACAACCACACGATCACGAACATGAACAACACCGTCCACATAGACGGTCCAGCCAAAATGTAGCTCCCCACCTTTAAGATTTTTTCTTTCATGATCAAACACTCACGATTGTCAAGATGACCTTCCTTAACTTGACATAAAATTGTTAACTCCATCGCTGTGGCATCAAGAGTGACCTGACCACTCTCCTCCTGCACCTCCAGATGCATTTCTGCAAACAATTCCATCACCTTCCACTCGGTGCTAGAGTCCTAAACTATCTGATTCTGAACCTTCCTGCTCAGAGAATCAGCAACACTGTTTCCTTTTCCTAGAATGTAAAACAAATCAAAGTTAAAAGACTGAAGATATTCAACCCATCTTCACTGCCGATGATTCAGATCCCACTTTGATAAGATGTACTTTAAACTCTTTTGGTCGGTAAACATGGTAAAATGTTCTCCCAATAGATAGGGCCTCTAGAACTTCAAGGCGTACACTACTGCATCCAAATCAAAATCACGAGTGGGATAATTCCTCTCATGGGGTCTCAACTGCCTTGACCCGTAAGACACCACCTGCTCATCTTGCATCAACACATCCCCATGTTCGATTCCGGACGCATCACAAAACACGATATACTTCCTACCCCGCTTATGTAAGGTAAAGATAGGTGTGGTCATCAGCTGCTTATTCAACTCTTGGAAGGAATTCTCAAAATCCTAGGTCCATTCGAACATGATTCCTATCTTGGTCAAGCCCGAAAGTGGTGCTGCCATGAAAGAGAAATCCTGAATTAACCTTCGGTAATATCCGACCAAGCCTAGAAAACTCGGAACCTCAGAAACACTCTTGGGAAGCTCCCAAGATACAACTGCCTACATTTTCTCTAGATCCACTGACACACCTTCCTTGGAGATCATGTGACCCAGAAAATGTACCTCACCTATCTAGAATTGACACTTGGATAGCTATGCGTATAGCCGATGCTCTCTTAGCACACCCAAGACGATGTCAAGATTTTGGTCATGATCGTCGTTAGTTTTCAAGTACACTAAAATATCATCAACAAAGACAAACACAAACCAATCTAGATTGGGATGAAATATCCGGTTCATCAAAGCCATAAACAACACATGTGTATTAGTCAAGCTGAAAGGCATTACCACAAACTCAAAAACCCTGTACCGACTCCGGAAAGTTGTCTGCGGTATGTCGGATGACCTCACCCTCAACTGCTGATAAACTGTCCTTAGTTAAATCTTAGAAAACACCGATGTACCCCTCATCTAATCAAACGGGTCGTCAATTATAGGAAGAGGGTACTGATTTTTCACCATCATCTGATTTAACTTTCAATAGTCAACACACTGCCTAAACGACCAATCGGCCTTCTTTTCAAAAAGAACAAGATATTCCCAAGGAGACATACTAGGATGGATAAACCCCTTACACTGCAAATCCTCAAGATCAGCCTTCAGTTCCTGTGGTTTTTTTGGTGCCATTCGGTATGGAGGAATCGAAACTGGCTCCACTCCCGGCAACAACTCGATTGTGATCTCAACATCCCTCTCTGGGGGTAACCCCAAAAAATCCTCAGGAAACACATCCTGAAACTGATCCACTACCGGATGGAAAATAGACGGCTCCCCTCTTGCATTGTCGTCAAGCATGAGACATGCCACTCGAGCCGTGAGTCCACTCATCTGTTGACAAAATAGACCCACACGCCCTGCTCGAACCTCTCATTTGTCACGTTGGACTTAGGCGTCACCCTTAAGCGACCTAAACGATACTCTGCGATGGTAATAATCTATGTTCTCCCGATAAAACACCAACCAATCCATTCCTAGGATTAGGTCAAACCTGACATATCGAGAATGAACAAGTCCCACAGAAAACAATACTCACCAACTTCCAAGGCACATCCATTGCACTTCTTGATATCCTCATCCCGCACCCCCAACGGAGTGTCAATTGACATCACCCCACACACCCCATCCATAGGTAAACCCAACGCTACCAAAAGTTGAGCAGAGATAAAAGAGTGTGTGGAACCTATGTCAAAAAATGCACTAGAAAAATTAGAAGCTACAAGGATCATACCTCAAACAGATGATAGTCCAGCCTCGCCATCACCAGGCGCCAACTGAACTTCCTGAAGCTGACTAGCCCCTCTACCCTGGGCTCCATCCAGAACGCACTGTGATGCACTACCCTGCTGGCATGAGCGATCTTGTCCTAGAGTTCCATGTCCACCGCCCCTTTCAATACGGCCCATGGAGCTCCAACTACATACCTAATTAGGTTCGACTGATCCTCTTCCCATAACCGTTATCTTCCGTCCACCATCATACTCGCCCACCTACTGAGGTTTCCTGCAGAACTTCTACACGTGTCCCCTCCGTCCGCACGAACGACACTCAACTGAAGATTGAGGAAACTGACCACGCATATGCCCCAGCCAATCGCACTGATAGCAGAACACCTGATTTCCACTCTGAGATGCAGACCCTCTCTTCCATCCACTTTGCACACTTCCACTATATTGTGATATCTCATGGCATTACTTTCGACATTCAGTAGATGCACCGCTCATCTGTCCCACTGACACCACAAGCCCACTACCTGAATCTACCGTCAGGTTTCCTTCCAAGATTAGTTCTTGATCTACTACCTCTGTGATCCTCTTCAAGCGGAATATGTTTACCTGAGACCTGATCTCGTGTCTCAGCCCATCCTGGAAATGCCTTGCTACTTCTGCCTCATCCCCTCCTAACACTAGGACAAAGCATCTCAAGTCAATGAAATGACTAGAATAGTCCATCACTGATAGTGATCCTTGAGTCAGGCTCATAAACTCTGCATCCCACTCCTACCTCAAACTCTCTGGGTAGAAATGCTCTAGAAACTTATCCTGGAAAATCATCCACGACATCCCCTCAGTCTGCTCGGTCTGATCCTGAATGTCCCACCAACGCCTCGCCTGGCCTCACAACATATAGGTGGCCAGCTTCATCCGCTTTTCAACAGGGGTCTCTAGATGATCCAGTATCATCTGGAAAGACTCAAACCAGAACTCCTCTGCCTCTGGCCCACCCTATCCAGTGAAAGTCCTAGGGTGTTGCAGCTAGAACTCCCTAGTCAGTTCAAACATACTCGCTACAACCCGCCCTGTGTCCTGATCAATCATCTGCATAAGACGAACCAAGTTCTCTCAGAACTAGTCCTCTCAACCTTCTTTGATTGCCAAGTTTTCTTGATCCTGTACTAGAGGAGTTCTCTCAGCAAGACCCTCCCATTGACCAACTGGTAACCGACGTCGTGGTGGCATTTCTCTACAATTCCAAGCACCTGATTTAGCACACATACCACATAACATTGGAGAATTTATCAAATGATCTTTACTAGCAACAACAACCCACTTTTCATACACTAACCCAACAACATTTTCCAACTTGTTTCAAAACCTATTACTCCATTAAACAACATTTTCCCCATGTTTTATTTCATTCTTCTCATTATTTCATGGTTTCATGAAATGCATGATGCACCCTACTTTCCTGCCTCACACACCCACTTCGTGTGTGCATCTAATATAATGCATGCCTCTATCTCCCTAGGTGCCTATAATGATGCATGAATGCCAATCATCGTGCCTTTAAGGAAACGATCCAAATATCACAAAACAGTCACAAAAAACCACATGTTCATCACCCAAAGGTGAAATATCATCAACCGTAACAACACACAACTGAGAACAACATTTCCCACCCAGGGTGACCTGGGTTTTCCCTCATACAAGTGTTAGCTACTCCCAAGAACGATCTCATTACCAAGGACCGACAATCTTAACCCTTGGATACCAATACCAAATAACAAGTCCTCAGAGAAGGAGAAGAAAGACGTCCTATGATACCACTTTGTAACATCCCCAACCTGGAAGCCACTAAGCCGGTGCTCCAAGCTGGGTGGTTACATGTCCTTAAGCATGCCTCCCTGTATGCCAAAGGCTGCCAACTAGTAGCGAGGGTCTACGGAGTCAAGTGGGGAGACTATACCCCCATCTTATCAGAGTAAGCCAGAACAGAAATAAACCAAATTGAAGAAACAAAAAATAATAAGCACGGAACATGTAGAACATCTATTTCCTATAATAAATATTCCATGTCATACTACAAGTGAAAAAAAGGACAAAACCACAAAATATAGACAACAGCCAAATCCCCAAAATGGTCCCAACTCCAAGTCCGGATCCTCGACCCAATGCTACCCATTTCCACTCACTATCTAGCAAGGAAAATTGCCATTCTCCTGACCTAAAAACATGAAGTCTCTTCAAGTACCCCATGGTGGCCTGAGTAAGGTGTGAGTACAACTCATTAGGCCACCACCAACAGTATCTACAAAATATCTGTCATAAACAAATAGTGCATGCAAATGAATATAAATGATAATTTCTATGTAATTATTTAATGTACCTTTAAACAGTTTAGAGCCAAGCCATTGCCATTTCCATTACCATTCATTACACAACCATTATCACCATTTACCTATTTATCACATTTCCATGGTTTAATCACTTACATTATGTTACATGGGTCTAAGGCCAACAATTACATTCAAGAGGGTAAACACATCATTATCCAATCTCACTAGGACTAACCCCTCATAGCAACCATAACCTCACCTCAAATCTTCAGTCCTAGTGGATGAAACCATTATGAGAATAGATCCTATGTCCTGTTTTTTAACCCATGCATTTAGGGTGGAGTTTAGATCCTCAGTCTTCACTCGACCCGTGGGCATAGATCCTCAATTCATACCCCACTGTACCAAGCCATGTTCACATGCTTATATATAAGTAACCATCAACCATCCAAACCATTTCCCTTAAGCAAACATTATTCAAAATAACCCTGATGGGAAACAACCTCATTCCTTAACCCATTAACACATTACCATTTAAAATCATTTAACCATTCTACAAATTCCCATGTGTTATGCCTATCTCACTAAACATTCAATAGTAAACCCATAATCTATCCCATTATGGTATTTTATCAGTTTACACATTAACCCATTTAACTCATTCACCATTCCCTTGAAACAACCATTTAACCCATTCAACTTTAACTCTTAGGTTATTGCATGTCTAGTTGCATCACCTAACATCTATTCCAAGTTCAACCAATCATGACAACATTTTTATCAAGGTCTCTACAATTCATTACAACAAGGTCACCTGTTTAATATCAATCCCTAAATCTTGGAAAATCAAGCACATCTCATGGATGGCCCCAATTAGGTCAATTATATCCTAACACATCCCACGAGGATCGCGAGGGTTCCCCTTTTCCATTTTAAACACCATTATTACCAGACATGCCAAGGTTATCCAAAACATAACCAAAGGAAAGCAAGAACACAACTAAACATGCACAAATACACAAATAACTATGGGATATCACATGTAGACCACTTACCTCTAATCCGTAGTTGAAAGAACTCTCAATCGAGTCTTTAGACCTTCATCTGACCATCCCTTGTAGCTTAAACCTAAAACTCACCCTAAAGATAGGGTTTTAGAGCTTCGCAATGAGAGGGAGAGAAGATACAAACCATAAACAAAAAAGAGAATCAAGGACGGGATTAGCCTTACCTGGAGCTTCGATCCACAACCAACAACACAAAAAATGCCTGAGAAATGAGTGATATCAATCTCTTGGAGCCTTTGGGTGATTTGGTTCGTGACTGGGGTGAAGAGGGAAAAATGAGAGGAAATCCTGAGTGGGGTTTTAAAGCATAGAGTGGAAAACTTGTAATTTTTTCCAACTTTAAGAGGTCGCACAGTTTGTCTGCACGGTTTGGAAAATAGTGCGCAAACTGTGTCCATGCAACTTCTGGAGGAAGAGGGGTCACACGATTTAGCCACACGGTTTGGAAAACCATGCGCATGCTTTTGTCCAGAGGAGGAAGGGTCACACGGTTTTTCTTGGGTAGGCCGCACGGTTTGTATGGCTGTGCGCAGGCCATGGGCCCTAGTCTATCTTTCCCAGAATTCCATTCTTTAGTTCCTGAGCCCCCAGAACACCCCCAAGACCTCTCACACTTTCAAAAAACATCCCATGAAGCCCTAAGTAAGGGATTCATCCAAAACATAAGGAAAACATACATCTCCAAAAACCAGGATCTTACAATGAGATTGATATGTTGTTATAAAGATCCTCGAGGGATACTCATAACATGTTTATCTGGCCCCTTGTTTTGAATAATCATGGGAACTAGGGTAGTTAGTTTCCATTAACTATATATATCTTTCAATACAGGACTCATATTATTTTAATGGATCCATAGAGAACATGAACTATTCATCATGTTGATGTGTGGCCAGGAATATGGGTGTGCATGGAACAAGTTTTCTTGATACCCGTGAAACTAGATGTAAAATTAAAAATTAGACATGCTATAATTATATTAGATATTATGAGGAGAAATAACTATCGTACCATGGTTGTACGGATGATTTCCATACATTGGATATTTGATACAAGATATCATTCATTTCCACTATTTGGAAGTAGAGTTTCATTTCTTTATCTATTTTTTCTTATTATGCACCATGACTCTATTATACTGACTCTGGTTTTTGAATCCATGGAAAGTGTTTATTAGAATCCATTATTTATTATATTACATTAGCATCCTAAATGGTTTTCAAATCAGTATAATATTTTTTTGGTATTTAAATTTTGTGATGGAATGTTTTATAGGTATAGTTTAATCAATGATTTGACTTGTTTAATCTCTATTTTTAACCTAATCCTCATACACTATAATTTTAAATCCACTATCAGGATATTTGATGTAATTGATGATGTAATTGATGATTATATTTGGTGGAATCTCACTAGACACATCAGTTCACACCATTATTTGATCATATTTGTGTCTTCACCCATTTATTACCATATAGCAGTGTTCACCCTCCCACCTTCTTTTGTTTTTTTCGATTTATGGTGACTAAGTTATGGGGGAATAAGACATGGTGGGTGGTAATGAACCACTACGGGATAGTTTTAACGTGGTATTCTCTACATTCTGCTTAATTAGTGTTTCCTTGTACAATTATATGATTATATTTGTTTATAAATTTGATGATGTTTACACATTATAATATGTTATTTTATATATTTTGATGGAGAAGTAATTAACACGATTTATTTATTAATTTCATGTTTCTTGTCATGGGATTGTGGAGATCAAGAATTCTCATTTTATTTTTGTAGAATGATCTCCGATATCGATTTACATAGTATTTCCGGTGGTTTTATTACAAATGGTATCAGTGTCGGTCTTCCATAATGGTAATTACATTTATATGGATTTATTATGTTATTTTGGGTGATTTATTGTTGAAAGTGTAACTGTGATTAGTCTAGACACAATAGGTTGTTCTGTGACCATGTTCTTGATCACCACCCCTTCATGACGACACATGAGTTACCAGGGAACTTTGGACTCTATACTTTCTTTTATGTTATTTATTTTTTGTTGAAAAATTATATTTAGATTCCCAATAATACTGTATTTTATTTGAGGATTCTCTTATGATTTTAAACATAAATTGATGGATTACCATTATTACACTATGATTTCACGGTATGATAATAGTTGATTAATCGATGTGAATTATTTCAAAATCATACCCTGATTAGATATGTCGTTGGTGTGGGGATTATTAGATCATCTAAACAATCCTTTATCATTATCAAAAATGATAATAAACATGAATCATTTTCCATTATCTTACATGTTTCTTCACTAATGTGAAGTTGGATGTGTAGGTTATGGATGGGGGTAGTTTCATTCCCCAGTTTTGTGGATAAAATTTTATTCTAGTTTTAATAAAATTAAATACCATGTAAAAAAAATATTTTTTATTAAATGATTATTATATTCTCTGAGAAATGTTTTCATTGACCTAAAAAGTGAATTTTATGAAATTTTCGGTTTGAAAAACTAATTATAAAAGACTCATATTTTATAACCCCAAGAATTTAAAAATATATTAAATATTAAATGTATGAAAGATAAATTTTCTAAAAAACAATTTGTTATAACCTATCTATGTATACATAATTTTTCAACCTATGTGATTTGAATTTCGAAAAAGCAATGTACAGTGGGGTTTTGTTAGATAATTTGAGTCTTATAAGACAATAATAATTTTCTGTTAATAGAAACATACACGTATGAATAGTAACATACCCTTATGAATATTATTGAATACTAAAATGGACAAAAAATAGAATATTTTACCCGTAATTGATAAACAACATTTATACATCTTTAAAGTGAAAAAAATCTCATAGTATATGTATTGGTATATTAGTATGTCATTAATATTTTAATTACAGTTCTATGATTAATTTAATAATATAAAATGGAAATGGTTTTTCATAAAATGTAATCATAAATTGTTGTTTTATTATTTTATTGTTATAAGATAATTTTATAGTACCTTGATTATTTTTTCAAGGTGTTAACATATGAGTTATAGTTTTAATGTTTTTCTTTCGGATAAATTAGTATTTTATATAAAAATTACATTAATAATATATAAAATTTATTTTTAAAAAAAAATGAGTTCATTTTTTTAATTCTACACATTAAAAATTGGTTATTTTGAAATTTTGGGTTTTTTATGAAATACATGAATTTATGGTGAATAGTAAAATATGATAATTTTCAAAAATGCTAAATTTGTGACATTATGTATCATGCATCTATCATGGCTAAGGTAAATGACCATTTGTTCAATCTCACATTCACTTATTACTATTTTTGTAATGAATCATTTAATACTATTAGTTTTATTGTGAAAAATAATTAAATAATGAATTAAATATTCAGAATTCACTCCTCACCTACACTATAAAACATTCCAATCACTCCCTCTTCTCTTCACTTATCCAAATACTAGTGCCTGATCTAATTTATACTAAAATATATTCCCAAGATCCCACCCCATGTCTAATTGCCCATGGTCTCATAAAAATACCAAAACTTATCCTTTAAAGAGGCTCTCAAGGAAGATTACATCAAGAGGTAAATTTCCATTTTCATTTATTTTATTTCATGGTCTTTTTTATGTTGTATGTATATCATGTTTTAATAATATGTCTTTATTTCCATTTTATTCTATCCATAAACTATTCTATGAGTCTTTTATGAATCAGTGATTCTTATCCTCTCTCTTTTTAATGATATCTAAAACCTTGTTGCATAGTCGTTCCACTGTAGAATTTTGTTATCAAATCTCTCTATTTTCCAAGAACTATTATTATGTTATTATAATTTAATTTCAATAGTCCTATGTTTTTATATTTCATTAAATATCCCCCTTAATTTTTATATTTTTTAATAATGATTAATTGCCACTTTCTCTCAATAAAATATTATATGAATTTTTGAGTGACCTCATTAGGCTGCCAAATTTTTGAAAGGGATTTATCAACTTTTGTTTTATTTTGATTTTCCTTATTTTATTTTTCTTTCATCACGTACTAAAATCTAGATATTATGATAACTCCATTACCATACTTGTACTAAAATTATTTTGTGATAATGGATTAATTCATCATCATACCTCCTTTCCCCTTTATTTATACTAGAAATGAAACACCATCCGAGAAGTGTCAAATTATGACATTCAATTAGGATCGTTTTTCAATATCTATTACTGTCTTCAATTATGGTCATGAAACCACTTTGATGGATTAAGTAGAATATTATATATATATATATATATATTATATTATTTAAGGATTTGTAAACATTTTGTCATGTGATGTTAATTTGTAAATCAAAATGACATAATTTTGATCAAAAACCACCAATTAACCCAGAAAATTATCATTATAGTTTTATATAATGAATACTCATCTCTCTCAATAACAATTTTTTTCCATAACAATGTAGAATTCTGGTTTTTAACTAATAAAATATATCTTCTACTTAGGACAACCATTCTCATTCAACATGTTTACTCTTATATGAATTTAATTAATCCCGTCATGAATTCCAAGGAAGAAAACGCTCCCAAACAATAATGTTGAACCTCATAATCCCATCAAGAAGGCCATGAATAAAATTAATAAGACTGTTATAAATCAAATACATAAATAATAGATTCAATAAATAATTAATAATTAATTTAATTTGGTTATTCAGGACAGTAATATTAAGTGAAGAACACCAACATACTTAAGGTAAGGGGTTTCCACGTCTCACTTCTACTATTGTGAGATATTTATTATTCAATACTATTACTTGTGTCTGATTTATGTATACTGAAAATTGATGTATAATATCATTAATCTGTTTGTTTTCACGGTATTCAGCAAATCATTGTAATATTATAGTTATGGGGCATAAAAATTGATAGAAGACTATGTGGTAAGGGATTTCTACCCGAACGTCAGTTTTCATTGGGTTTCTCTAATTCCATACATATATAAATGAAATTATTATAGGTTCTTATTTAATACACAAAAATTTTGGTTGAATTATGTATAAATGTTTACCAACCAGAATACCTCTTTATTTTATGGTTATTTACAAGTTTTAAAAGGATCGTTCTGAATTTTATCCTGATAAACAAACCTTATTTAAGGGAACTTTGTGAATTCTAACCCATTATCACGTTCACAACATAAAATTTTTAAAGTCAAAATTATTTTTATCAAATCACTCATTTTATCATGAAAAATTATTTATAATCATTTCTGGTTTTATAAAGTCAAAAATTCCTTTCCACATTAAAATCCTCTTTAATAATTTCCTTAAAATCCTCTAAAATTCATTATTTCTAATGATTCTTAATATCACATTTTTAGATGATTTAACTATAGGGCGATATAATTTATACCAAAAATGTAATATCAATCTCCTTACAGTTATTGTTGGGATATACATGTTGAAAACAATATTTAGGAAAAAAATTGATTTTCCAAAAGGACACATTTTCCAATGTAAACATGATTTTTCTCACCTCAATTTAACTTTTATTAGATATATCCATTTTTCACCCATAATTACATGAATTTTGTGTGGGTAAATCACATTTTTCTATCATAAAAATAGTATCATTGTCTCTTAAAATTATAATGGATTATTATTTGAATGTTCAAAGGTGCAATGAGAAACATTGAAATGTCTAAGGATGATTTCCTAAAAAAAATTCACAATTGTCACAAATAAAAGTATCTTTATTTATGTTTACATACATTTAAGAATATTGTATTTAATATTGGTTTTACCTTATGATACCCTATAAATTTTTATTGAGTGGTTTTTGATTAGTTTGACTATGGATGTGATATCATAAAACCATTCACCAATTTACTCAAAATGGATGGTGTTTATTATTAATGTTTTGGGAAAGATATCTAAATTCTATATGACAGATTCAATATAAAAATATATGTTTTAATGTTTATCTTTTTTTTATATGTTATAAATTTGAATTATTATATGATTGGAGGGGCCCTCTATAACCACTCAATACATCGGTAGTTCTCACGAGAAAATAGACATGGGCCTGGATGAAGCCTATCCCATTTTGAGAAATGGTTTTGGCTGAGGCCACAATAATATTTTTTGACGTCATGGTCGAGACATTGATGATATGTTTCAGAATATCCGTAATATTAATTTCCAAAATTATGAAGCTAGAAATTCATAGTTCATTGGGTCATTTGACTAGTAGAAGACCCATGATTTTGTTTCATTATGGAAATATCTATTCAGCTCATATTCCATATATATTATGTGCCTGTTTTATTTAATGAAGTCTGTTTTTAGTTTTTCACCATGTATAATGTTTATTTTTATAATATCTTATGTTATCTTTATTACCCTTTCTAAAAATCTTATCTCACCCCTTTCTTTTGTTTTATTTCCACTAGTCATGAATAGGTTTATTATGAATGACCTATAGGGATAAACAGTGATTCGTGGATATTCCAAATTAAGGATATATTTTTTATTTATTTTTAAGTTGAAACGATGAAAAATTGTATGGATCATGTTTTCCAAGACTACAAAATAACATACTCCTTTGGGATTTTATTCCTTGAAATATGCCAATGTTTTAAAATAATGCTCCAGCACTACGGTTTTGGGGTCAGGGCGTTAAATTTGGTATCAAAGTAATTTTATTGTAAAACATGGAAACTACATATAGAAAAAGATGATTAGTGAAAAAAAACCCTTCAATAGATTTTGGGATTGAAAATAAAAGGACATCCTAGAATTTTTTTAACGAATATATTATGTGTTTTTCAGGAAAATACATCCCAGTATATATATGAACTAGTAGAGGTGGTTTTAGTCCAAATTTATCTTTTTCGAAAACCTTAAAACACCGCTCTGAGATATAATAAAATGGGAATTGGTGCAAGATAATGGGCCTTTCAACACTTTTGGTTCGTCACTCATGAGAGATATTCTTTAAAAAGTTCATGATTTTATTAGAAACAATTATGATGGATTTATGCCCCCGATGTAACAAATGTATATGGTTCTATGATATATGATGGATAAATTTATGCAATATGTTATACCATGCTTAGATATACTGATGCATCATAATTTCATGAGATAGTATACAATATTTAATTGACTATAAATGGAACGTAGAAGACGTAATGAGTACTTCACCAATGCACGTGATGCAAACATTAAGATGGATCATATCTCTAATTTCATTATCCATCATTTCAATGGAATATTATCTTCCAAAAATTTTGATCGTATGAGGAAATAGTATCATTAATAACATGTTACATAAAGTCTTTTTTGAGTACTATGTCTTTTAAGTGAATAAAAATAAGAGGATTGAATAGAAAAACATGGATAAAGGTAAGAAAGTAATTATGTATTTTCCCACTTGTGATAATTGTGGAAGAAACTACCATGGTATATGCATAAGAGTAAGATGAGTTTTCTTCATGTGTGGAGAAAAAGGCCACCATGTTCATAATTTCAAGACATCGAATGAATCATCCTGTATTCAATGGTTGAAATGTATGGATATGTGGAACTACATAAATGATTGTCCCATGCATGATGTGAATAATGATATGAAAATTAAAATTGATCATTGTCAAATTTATGATGTTTCTGTAGATGAAGTAAACTAAATAATTTATTTATGTTTGTTAATTCATGGACTATGTTATGACATTCTTGTTATAATAATTTTGATATGTATAACGATTGTATAGTAGTATTATTTCATTAAGGATTTGAGGTTATTTGATGAATGGTACAAATTAAATGTGATTTAGTAGAAAGATATACTTTTTAGAAAGAATTCATGATTGTAGAAATTGAACCCCATAATATATATCTAATGTTAAGATAATGATGAAGAAATTATTGATTTAGATAAGTACTCACTACCTTCAAACTGATTAATGAATTTTGAGAAGTGGAATATGCTATCATTGAGGGATTTTACAACTCAATTGGATTTAAAAAATATATCCAATAAAATTTAATTTAAATATTGAATCAGGGAGAATGCATGTTATGAGCATGGGTTTTACGTTATTAAAAGTTATTAACATATTTTAATATGATACATAATAGAATTTAATCACATATGTGGAATGTGATTTTTAGAGCTTCTTCTTTTTTATTAAGGTTTAATGACAGGTTCATATTGGAAATTTTGAGAACATCATTATTATGTTTTCAATAATTATAATTGGGAATTTTGAAACATTCTATAAATGGTTTAATTTGATCATTGTAGGGGGGTTTTGAGTATAATGTCACTACAAAACAATTTGGTTATTCATCCATGACCATGTTGTCCAATTAGAATTTATAGTTTTCTATAACTGATTCATTTCCCCTTCCACTTATTAATATGATATTTTAACATAGTCTTAATGTGGGTTTCCCCCAATGGAATTTTCTAGTATCACCCAATCAATTTGGATGTTCGATTTTATATTTCAAGTATAAATTATTTTGTAATGAAGGGACAATGTATCACCAAGAGAATTTAAAAATATATTTAATATATAATTCCAAAAACCCATGGTCTCTAAAAAAACAAAACTTCCTTATATCCTATCCATGTAAAAATAATTTCTCTCCCTCAGTGATTTAAATTTCAATAAAATGACATGCATAGTTTCGTTCGGTAAGATATTAAGAGTTTGATTAGACACAATAATTTTTTTTGTGATTAGTAACATACCCTTTTGAATAGAAACATAACAATTATAATTTTAATTAATAATAATGAATAGTAAATCATCCAAAAAAATAAGAACTTCACCCTTGAATGTATAAATAAAATTTATATATCTTAAAAGTGAAAAACAATCCTAGTATCAGTATTGATATTTTTGTATGTCAGAATAATTTAATTACAATTTTTTTTGTTAAATTTAATAATTTTAAAGGGTAATTTATTTTCTATAAAATGTAATCATAAATTTTTATTTTACATTATATTGGTTATAAGATAATTTTATTGGACCTTTATTAGATTTTCAAGGTGTCATAAAAAAGTTATAGTTTTAATGTATTTTTAATAAATTAGGATTTTAATTAAAAATTAAATTACAAATAATTAGAAAGAAATTTTAAATAATGGAGTTAATTTTTTAATTCTACACATTTGAAAAATTATTTGTTTAAAATTTTGGGATTCCTCTGAAATATATTAATTTTGTGAATAGTAAAATTTTATAATTTGCAAAATAAGCTAAATAAATGAATTTCTCTTTAATTCTTGAGTTATGGCTGATGTAAATGTCCATTAGTTCTAACTGATATGAACTAATTACTATTTTTGGTCCAAGAATCAAACACTACTGCTTGTCTTTAGAGAAATAATTATATAATGAATTAAATATTCAAAATTCACTTCTCTCCGCCAATATAAAAAATGCCCCACTTATTCCCTTTTCTTTTAACTCTTATAAATAGTTTTTCCCTATCAAAATTCTTCTCAAATATACTCTCAATATCTTCCCCGATTTCCATAATCCATTGATCTTATAATAAGACCAAAACATCTCTACTAAAGAGGCTCTGAAAGAAGATTGTTTCAAGAGGTAAATATGTATTTTCATATCTCTTGTTTGAAGTCAACTTTTATGTGGTATGTATTTAATTTTTTCATAAAATTATCTTTTTTCAATTTTATTATTTAACAATAATATTTTATGAGTGTTTAATAAATGGGAGGCCCATGTCGCTTCACTTTTTAATGTTTTCTAAAACCATGTTGCATAGTCGTTATGCTACAGAATTTTCATCTCAAATCTCCATTTTGTTAAACCATTATTCTTATGTTGTTATCTTTAAATTTATATTTTTTTATATTGGGATATTTAATTCGATAAGACCCTTAGTTACATATTTTTTAAGAATGATGATATAACCTTTTCTCTCATAAAATATTTTTATGATTTTTTAAGTGACGTCATTAGGTTGCCGAATTTTCGTAAGGGATGTCTCAACATTTATTTTATTTCGAGTTCCTTTATATTATTTTTATTTCCTTATTACATTACAACAAAATGTTAGGATATATAGATTACCTTAAATGTTCTATAATGTTTTTTTGATAATGGAATAATTCATAATCATCTCTCATTTTCTATTATATTATACTAGAAATGAAACAATATCTAAGATGTGTAAAATTATCACATTCAATGACTACACGTTTTTGATATCTATTATTATCTTCAATTACAATCATGAAAATATTTTAATGGTTTAACTATACTATAATATATATATTATAACATCTTTATGGTTTTGGAATCTTTTTTAAATGTGGTATTAATTTGTAAATCAAAATGAGTTCGTTTTGATCAACTACAACCATTAAACCAAACAATTATCAATAAAGATTTATATAGTGATTAATCTTAACTCCAAATAACCAAATAAAAATTATAACAATGTAATATTATTGTTGTTCAGTAATAAAATATAAATTATATTTATACAAATAATCTCATTCTTCATGCTTATCCGTACAAGAATATAAGTAAACTGGTCATGCATTCCAAGGAAGAAAACACTCCCCAAACAGTAAAATTAAACCTCTTAAACCTATAAAGAATTAAATGAATGAACATAATAAGTATATAATAAATCCACTAAATAAATAATAGGTTATATAAATATTAATTAATGAATTATATTTTGTTATCCAGGACACTATGATATAGTGAAGAACACTAATGACCTTAAGGTAAAGGGTTTCCTCGTCTCACTTCTAGTTTTGTGAGATATTCATTTTTCACATCTATTACCTGTGTATGATATATTCAAACATCCCACTAATGTATAATCTCATTAATTAACTTATTTTTATGGAACATAATTTACCATTTGAAAATTATTAATTTTTGGTCATACAAACCAACTGATTACAAAGTAGTGAGGGTTTTCTACCCAGACCTACATTTTTATTCGGGTTACTCTAATTCTCAACGTATCTCAATGAAAATCTTATTTATTTTTATGTACTACAAATAAATTTGGTTTTAATGTTATAATTATGTTTACCAACATGAATCCTTCTTTATTTTATGGTTATTTACATGTTTTAAATTGATCATTCAAAATTGTATCCCGATAAACAAACCCGATTCAAGAGAACTTCTCGAAATCATACCCATTTTCAACTCCACTAACGAATCTATTTTAAGAACCCATTATTTTTATAAAATAAATTATTGTATCATGAAAAAATACCATAGTTAATTTCTGGTTTTATTTAATCAAACACTAATTTCCACATTAAATTCTCTTTAATAATTTTATTAAAATTCTCTAAAATGGATTATTTCTAAAGATTTATAAAAACCTGTTTAACATGATTGCACTTTAGCAAGACATAATTTTTACCAAAAATGTAATATCATTTTAATTCCTTTTATTTTTGGGATATACATTTTTAGAACCATATTATCGAATAATTCCATTGTTTTTTCACAAGAAATATTCTTTTCAGAGTAAAAAATGAATTTTCTCATCTAAAATTAACTTTTATTAGATTTATGACTTTTTCTCCACTTATTACTAGAATGTGGTGTATGAACCTCCCCATTGTGTATAATATCAAGATTTTCCATATTATTATTATATTCTAGGGTTTTAGTATTTGGATGTTGCAAGGTTGAATGTGACACTTAGAAATGTTTAAGGATTATTTCCTCAAGAATTTCTAAATGGTGTCATTTAAAAGTAAATTTATTTATGTCAAACACCTTTGATGAATCTTGTATTTAATATAGTATTATACATTATGATAACATCAAAAATATATTTTTGAATGGTTTATTATTAGTTTGATTGTGGATGTGCTATCTTAAATCTATACACCAATTTACCTTGAATTGTTAGTGTTTGTGCTTATTGTTTGGGAAAAGTTATCTACATTTCCTATATTAGTATCAATATAAATATATATGATTTTCATGTTTATACCCATTAATATGAGGAATTTATTAGACTTTCTATGCGATTTTGGTGGCCCATTATATCCCCTCGATGCCTAGGTAGGTCTTATTATACAAATAGACATGGCCTTGGCCGAGGCCTTTCCCATTATATATGTAGTTTTGGCCAAGGCCTTAATCATTTTTTAGTCATCAGTGCTGAGGCCTTTACGATATGTTTCATAATGTCCATCATATTCATTTACCTCGCTATGAAGCTAGAAATTCATAATTTATGGGGTTATTCAACCATTAGAATACCCATGTTTATGTTTTACGAAGAAAATATATACACAACCTCTATACCTTCCATATTAGGATCATGTTTTTTTTAAATGCATGTGTTTTTAGTTATTAATCATGCCTAGGTCTTCGTTTTAGATATATATTTTTTTTGTATTGAGTACCCTTATTGAGCATATGATCTCACACCTTTTTTATGTTTCATTTTATCATCAAATGAAGAGGTTTATTAAGAATGACATGTAGGGATAAACATAGATTTGTGGATGTTCCCAATAAAACATATGATGTATTTATTTTCAATTGGTAATGGTGAACCTATTTATGTATATAGTTTTAAAAAACAACTAAACTACTTGATCATACAAGATCTGATTCCTGGTAATCATGAAAATGTATTAAAATATTGCACCTGCTATGTGCTTCTGGGGTTGGGGCATTACACTTCTATGGAGTGATAAAAAATATTAAAGAATAAATTTTGGTATGCAATGTATTTAAATGGAAATGGTTTTGATAATTATAAAATAGAATTAATGATTTTTAAATGTTGTAATAATTTACATTTTATAGTAATTTTTTCTAATATTGTGATTTATTTTATTAAGATTTATCATTTTGATATGAAATAAAATGTTTCTATGAATGGTGAAATATTTTGTGTTATGAAATCTAGAATGTGTTGAATAAAGTCGAATATGACATTTTTTTAAACATTTTCTCTCTATTTGAGTGTTATTTTATTAATTATTTTGATATTAAAATGAATTTTTATGTTCATAAATGTCTTCCAAAATGTCCATTAAGAATGATAGAAGATCCATACATTAGTTTAGTTTTTGGAGTTATCTTTTCCATTTCCCAGATGTAGAAACAATTGTCAAAGACTCTACCAAGACACCATATTAATTAGTGTATCGAGATACCTTCCATCCATTTAACCCCATAATTTAATTCATATATTCTCATATACCTTCATATATAGGCCAAAAATGGTCTATTCGAGGTGTGGGAGAGTCTTCACGAAGTTAATGGGATTTTTTATTATCTCAAAAATCTGGATACTATAGAGTTTAACTCAACCAACTCTATCATTGATGGACCAATATAGGAGAAGTGGGACATTGTGATTCCCTTTAGTATACATGAAATAATATCATGGGAATTAATTAGGTTAATATTCATTTACTTCTAGTATCTTGAGGAAATAAATAATGTTAATTTTTCTAGTCTCTTAGGGTTTGGTCAAGGGGAGATATCAGTTGTGAAGAATGCCATGAAATTATCACATTTTGTATGTTTGATTCTAGGTTTTCTTCAAAATGACATTAGTAAGGATATGTAATTCAAAAAAAATCTTAATAAATACTTCTTAACCATCATTACTACGTAAGAGTTAATATCTTATTCAGTGATTCCCAATAAGGCTTCCTCAGCTGATGTGGAGGTATAACAACAACATGAATTGAAATATGACGCATTCAGGGTTGAGGATAGATGGTATCCTTTAGAATGTAATAGTAATACCATGTTTTTATAATGTGGAGAACATTCTCATTCTATGATTTCATTTTTGAATCCCAATGATTTTGTAATTAGTGTTCCCCTTGGGTCACTATAGGGGGTTTTGTATGTTGTTATGTAATAAAAGGATTTTTAGTATAGTATATCATCACTTGAACATAGGTATAAACATGATTCATGATAATGGGGATCCATACATTGGCCATAAAGAGATTAATTTCTGGTAGTGGATGAACTCCCAGTTTCTAGTGGTAACCATTAATCCAGCGTAATGTTACTAAAATTACTGTAGCAACTGTGGAAGTTTTTCCTTCTTATAGATTGAATATTTTTTTTAACCAATTATTTTAGGATCACTGTCGACTATTTGTATAATAAAGATATCATTCAATGATATTTTGTTTGTTGTTACATGTATTTCCTTGTGTACTTACATGATGGTTAGACCACAATTTTTATTTATTAGATGATACCCCCTGAGAGAGTTTGTTTCCCTATTATGCACTGAACATGATTTTAATCACATTCTAGACGGACCTAAATAGACCTTGGGAATGTATGTGGGTAACTAGGATAATGTTTATTTTTTACATACCAATCACCCAGTGTTATAAAATTAGATTATATGAGATAATTGAGGTATGAGTTTCAGTTTTTAAAAATCATATGTTGCTATTGAGTACATTAGAATGGTAGAATTTCCTTTTAATTAATATAATTTCTTAAGGATTTTTGAAATAATATGGTTCTCTAATGTGATTGGTTGATGTATCTTCTTTGGGGGAAATGGGTGAGTGTTTCTGATGTTACACCAATTTTTTGAATCTTTAAATGGAGGGGAGACATATGCTATGTCTCTAGTATTTTTCTAGTTTGGAGATATCTGATGATATTGGTTTTTTGATCATGGATTGGGTGTTATTTTTTAGAATTTGGGTGATACTATCTTGTTTACCACAGATATTTCACCTGACATGATGAGTGATCGATTTATTCTTATGTCTTCATGTTCAATAATTCAGTCCTGGTGTTTTCTAGAGACAGAATGTCCTAATCTAGGGAGGTTATAACAAATCATTTATTTTTTTATTCAATTTTTATCCACTGATTTTATAATGCAGGTATTGGATTTTTTGTGGGTACTTTTCTTTATTAGATAGAATAAGTTTTAATGGTTTTTTCCTATTGCATGGGTTTCAATTTTTTTTACATGGTAAAACAATGTGTTTACACAAGGTTTCATGGTTAAAAAAATATTAAACATGGGAAAAATGGGTTTTTTGGGTTTGACGTTGTTTAATAATGGCTATGAAATTTGTGAAAGGGGGGACATTTCTTTTCATGGTAAAAATACGTGTCTAGAATATTTTTTTAACTCTTACATGGGCTCTATTTTAAGTACTTTGTTTGGGAGATAGTTAGTACATACCATGTTCTCTAACACAAACACCATTCACATGAAAATTAGATTTTCATAAATAATAATTGAAATTGAAATACCCTATCTAATTAACACTTAACTCCTCCCACTCAAACCTAAATTGACTCTTTGGATTCTTGAAACCCTCTACAACCATTTTTTCTCCCCAATCAATGTCTCTTGGATGATATATGTTATAATAAAAGTGGTGAAATTTTAATTCAATGATTTATTTTCTTCCTATTATTTTATCACCAATCATCTATTTATTCATTCTTCTGAAATGTAATGATGTCCTTTTATTTGTTTTGAATAATTTTTTGTTTATGAGGATATTTAATTCATAGACCTTCTTCTCTTTTCTATCAAAATATTTCTTCTTAATAGATGTGTTCTCCATCAGAGGTGAAAAATCTCAGATTCACTGTGGTTGTATTTCCTACATTATAATTAGTGGTTTGTATTTTTTTTTCCTCTGATTTTTAATTAATGGTATATTCATAAATTCATATATTTGGGATTCTAAATTTCATGTACTAATTATTTGTAATTTATACAATAAATTAATCTTAAAATATTTTCTGACCAACTTCCCTATGAATTGACCATGGAATGAATTTAATAGATATTATGATAATATTTCTCATAGTTCTGTGAATTTATTATTTCCATGATTCTTTTGATTTATTTTTATATAGGTTTTAATGGATTTTTTGTTAGGATTGAGGGCATTCACCCATGTTATTATTTACTAATTACATATCCTTGATTTGAATTAAAAGAATATAAAAATTTTATTTTTTCAAAATATGTTAAAATTCATGAATTTTTTAAGGTCCATGAACACCCTTTGAATGAATTGGAGCATATTTTGAAATGTGTGTTATTGGTTTATTTGAAATAAATGATTTAACTTCATAGAAAGCGCGTTTAAGCACTTTTTTACAAAATTATTCAATCCAATTGAAAATATAATACATTCATTAAATTATTTATGGTTGATTTGAAATAAATTGTTGTTTTAAAGGAACATTTTGAATAAATATGGTGGATTGTGAAATGAAGTAGGTATTGTTACCCTTTTGAATATTGAATAGTATAAAACGATTTGAATTGAGATTGGTCATCCTTGAGAAATAGATTGGAAATTTATAATATTTCTCCCATGTGATAATAGCTTAATTGTGACATGTTAGATTATTTCACTACCTATTGTTGTGGGAGATTAAAAAAGGAAATATTTATTTTTAGATAACATGGGGTGATTGTGAGATGTTATTAATAAAGATCCTTCTGTGATCATCATAACGTGTTTATCATACCCCTTATTTTTAATAGACAAGGGAACCATGATAGTTAGACAAGATGACCTAGATATATGCTTCACTAGCTTACTCAAACCCTTCTACTAGATCCATAGAGAGACTGAATGGATCAATCTTTGGACCTTTGAATATGGTAGTAGGAGTTCTTGTAACTGGTTTTTTAAGACCCATGAAACTATATGTAATCCTAAAAATTATTAATGTTGTAATTTTATTCTTTATTTTGATCTCAATTCTCTATTATACCTAGGTTGTACTCAGTACATCTATATATTTGTTACTCGATACATGATAGTGTTTATTGTAACAAATTTGAGATGGAAACCCATTTCTTGATTAATTTATTGTCATTATGAACCTTGAATCTATTGTATAATATATTATTCATAATTATATGTCAGTTTCATATTTGCATCTTTTCTGGGTAATATATATTTAGCGTATAAATATTTTTTTAAATATTATCATGAAAATGATTATTTTTTAAATGGTGAAGCACCAAGTTTTACAAATTTATTTAAATAACTCATTTAAAAAGATTAAAATTATATTTTTAAACTAATTGCCATGCTCGCTAATTTTTTCTCCCCTTTCAACATATATGAGTTGGATTACAAAGTAATTTCATGAGATATTTAGTTAAATCCTACTGGGATAATTAGATCATGACATGGTTATACCTTTTTTTTTGTTATTATCTTATCAATTGTTATTCTACAATCTTATTCCATTTAGGAATCCAGTTAGGGTGACCAAAGGTGGGTGACATGGGACATGGTTGGTGGTCTTGGACCACATGGAGGTGGGGGTTGGTTTTTATTATATACCTTCAATTCTAATTATGTCTCTTTTTAAATTGATATTTTGGTGTTGATTTATATATTTGATTTGGGCTCCACACAATCCGATGTTATGGTATATCTTTAATAGGATAAATCATTCCCAACGGTTATTTGTTAATTCAAAGGAGATTTTCATCAGACCATAGATATTTGGAATTATATTTTTGTAAATAGAGAATCATCTCTGATATTGTTATAGATACTATTATTGGATTGACTGTTATATCCATATTGGAAAAACGCATGCATGTACTGATGAATCATTCCATAAAACCGATCAGATTCTACAAAAAACTAGGGCATCCCATCACATATCTCATCATCCATCCAATTCTCATTCATCATAGTACCATATCACAACATATTTTTAATATCACTTCATGAGAATATCTTAAGGCAATAAGAAGAAAATCAAAGCTATATAGAATCTAGCCCCGAAAACTAGGAATTCAACTTTCTCATAAATATGTGGTCCCAAAAATCTCATCCTAAGGCATTTGGCCTATATAAAAAAGTTGGTACACTCTTCCCCATTGATTTCTATTTAATTAAAACCCAATTTTTATTTCATCCTAAATTAATAGATTCTTTTATTATCAGGTTATAAATATGATAAACCTAAGGAATTTTCTATAAAAATCTATCAAGAGTTAACAAGATGATAGCATTAATTTTTATTTCATCAAAACCATGAGATGTACCATTATCATTCAACGTGAATAATAATTTTTATCATATTCATGAATTGAATTGATTTATTTTATTTATCACATCCATAATCATGTGTAATATATCATTCAATTAAACATGCACATTTTATCATATTGATTATCATTTAATTACAATAAACATCAGTTTCATTTAAGAATTCATCAACTTATTTATTCCAAAAACCCATTAACAATGACCAACATAAGAATATTTTCTATCATCTTATGAATATTTCATTCTAGGACAAGAATAATAACATTCCATTAAAATATTATAACAGATACCACTATATCTATAAAATAAATAGGAATCCAATAATCACTATATAAAACATCAACATTATATTATTAATTTTTTAATCAATACATTTAAATATTTTTATTTTTTATTTTTTTCAATATAATTGTATCAACCACGCTATCTTATTGATTTTACCTAAATAAAAATTATAAGAAATGAATCCCTTACATCAAATGTATCAGTGTTACTTAGAAGAGAATAATCCATAATCGTGGATCCCAATCAGTTCTTCCATATAAATATTTCATTCCTAATAGGACAAAATGAGAAAAAATTATAAATGAAAATACAAATAGAATAAAGGAAATAATACAGTAACAAAAAGTAAGAAAATATTCTATGAACTAGACCAATGAACCATATGTGAAGAGACAAAACAAACCATAGATCAATGCATATTAATGATGGAAGAAGGGTGTCAGTTATCATTTATGATAATAAAAAATACTTGAGAAAAATAACTCAAGTCACTTTGAGAATGGCAGACGTGGCAGTAGGATATGACTCGATAGGATGCTTATTTAGGTTTCATATTTTATTTCTAGGATTTATGTTTATGACATGAATGAGTAACTTAAATCCTAAATGGTCCACATTGTATGTTTCATCAAAAAACAAATTGACTCATACTACACATACTATATTTATTTTTATATCATAAATTGTAAAAATTTTCATTCTGTTATTGAAAATTATAGTTTCCATGTGTTTGGGTGTGAATATTTATAATGTAAATATTAATGATACATCATAATTTCCCATTTTTTTAATTTCCATAAACAAGAAGAAAACCCCATTTTATGACAAAAAACTCATTTATATAGTTCAAACCTTTATTAAGCCATAAATACTCTCTATATGATGATTTTATTTTGAAAACACATATAGAGTCCAATTATTCATCTTTTAAGCACCATGGTATTCAGAAACATGAAAAGGGTTTGACCACATGGATTATATCCCTTATATGAGATTCCTCTCAAACAATTATCATCATCATGAATCCAAAACCAATCTGATAGTGAAAATTATAGGGGTCTCTAAAATATCCATCATATTAGATACATATGATGATTATCATAATCAAAAGATCTCAACATCCTAAACATAGAGACAATAAAAAACCACACACAAAAAACCTTCGGCCCAAAATATATATAGATAAGATTCTATCAAACAACGTAATGACCATAAAAAACATGGGGACCCATTTAAAAATCCCAAAAAATATAAAAACCCAGAATAGTCATTTGAACATGTGAGGAGACAAAAACTTAATAGGGCTTGTTTCTCAAAATGTATATGACACTTATGTTCACGATACACTCCTCTCTACCACCGTCTCACTATGATACAAAAAACATAGGAATAACACACATGTGAAACACCTGTTTATTTAAATAATATATCTACATAATCCATTTTAAAAATGACACATCATCTCAAAAATCGAAATCCACTAAATAAATGTAATGGGTTTCATAAAAAATCTAATAGAAGAGGTGTGACACATGAATAAATGTATTTTATCCCTCTCATATAGGTACCAAGCTCTATCAATTAATTAATTACTAAAAATTGATCCAAATATTTAAAATCACCTCTAACTAAATAGAATGCTTACTCCCATGGACAAACATTGATTTTGTATGCAAAGTATTCAATTTTTTAAAAAAAGTTTCTACAAAGATGAACAAGATTGGTCTCCATATATTTTCTTCATATGATTTATGGAGATCCTACACATCTCACAGACTCTCACGAATTATATAATTTATATATGTAGTATTATGTATGAGTAATTTCTTGTTAACTATTACATATTAGAACCCATACAATCACAATGGAGAAAACCATGGTCATTCAGATAGTGCCTGAAATGGAACTATAAAAATTGTGGTGTGAAATATTTTCCTTAATAAAAATTAACCAAAGGCAGGTGCATCATCTATAAAACTCAAAAATATAGTACACAATAATATAATATTTATATCAATAGTATTAATAGTTTCCATAGTATAAACATCCATCTACTAATGAAAAGAATTTGTAATTCATAACTATGAGAAAAACATACTTGAGATATCAACATACCATTGAAATAATTTGATGATCATTATAATACATGATCATCCCCAAGACTATTTGGAGTCACACCACTTCTTCTAGTAACATCCTTAACAAATCATCCATATAGATTGACACCCAAATCATTAAAATGTGGGATAATTCCATCAAATGATCCACTATCACACATTTGTAATCATAGATTCCTTGATTTTGAGGTAACCTGATAATAAAGTCTATCAATATGTCATCCAACATAAACTAGGTAAAATATATCTTTTAGAGAAAACCATAGAGAAAATGGAAACATTGAGACACAAACATTTCAATAACCATATTTAAACTACTCCACTAAAACGTACATCTCAACCCAGTTATATATTTTTCAATATAGGATGTATCAAATTGGATGATCTATTTAACTCATAGGGAAGTATTTCGTAGATCATCAAATGGATTAGAAGCCTCCCTTAGAACAACACATGGTGTTGTCTATAAATAGAAAAATCAAAAAGGGTATCACAAAATACATCTCATCTCCTACAAATATCAACCTCATAATACCCCAAATTTGAATCCTTTACCTAGTACACCATGAATGAGTACACTGTCCTCTAAAACGTACAAAATATTACTCAAACATCTCCCATATCCATATTTATTGCTCAGATCTCTTCCATCAGTTTCCAAGAATCACCATATCCATGAATGATATCTTTCTGTGACATGAAGCTGAGTGTATTATCTACAAAATTACCCTTACCTAGTGTATATGAAATATGGAAGACCTAATCCATTAATAATTTCATCCACCGACATTTTTTAATGTTAATGCGATGCTGGAAGAAGAAATACCACAAGAACTTACGATCAGTATGAACCACAAAATGCTCCCTGATGAGGTAACGTCACCACAACATCATGTAAAACACAAATTCCAAAAACTATAAATCATGTGTGGAAAATTTATACACATGGGGATTTAATTATTGAGATCAATATGATAAAAACATCCTATGCTACATCAGATCACAACCCAACACAAGGCAATAAGCATCATAAAAATATAAACATGAACCCCCTCTGATGGAAAACCAAGAGATTAAGTGTTGAACAACATATCCTTCAGAAAATGGAAATAATCTTGGAATGGAGAAGAAAACATGAATTCATTATCATTTCAGTTCATGGCTGTTAGATGAGTCACAAACCATGTAAAATTTTCAATGAACAAGAGGTAATAGATTGAATAACCAAAGACATCATGACATATCCCTACGGGGACTATTTTGTAAAACCCAATTCCCACCAACTATAGGACATGGGCTAGATACTGGAACAGAGTAATCATATCACTAACATTGGAGGCCATATCCTAAGAACCATTACACAAAAAACACTTCTTTAATGCTACAATTCTAAAAACAATAAAAATAAATGAACAACTATTCATTAATACATAAAAAATACCACAACTAAAGAATGACAGTCTGTAATTGAATGTAAACAACAGAAAATAAAATCCCACCAAAAATACTATTAATTTAATTCTATCCAAATTTTAAAATATGTACACGTTCCATGATATTGTAGGAACACACCTCAGTTTTTTCGGTATACCTATGAACATTCTAGTATAGGTCCCTCCACAAAAACAATAACTATGTTATATAACTTTTTATTTGTTTAAAAGACATATTAAAAGAATATATATATATATATAATCAGTCAAATACACATATCCTCAAATGTAAATCCACAGCTTTGTGGAAAACCTAGGATTCTGGCAAGAATATTCCACATCGCAATCATTTTGTGAACACACTCCAAGAGTCATATAGCTTTCATAACATCCTTCAAAGAGTTCATTCTCAACGGGTCACTAAATAGGTAGTATATTATATATTTATGAAGAGATCATAAATATATATGAAGGTCAGACCCAAATCCATGATTTATAAAAACAAACCAATCTAGTATAACCCCCTCTGTAGAGGTTTGGATCACACATAGTGTTGATCATGATGATATAATGATTTCCAATTAGAGAAATAATATGATAGAGGATCACACTGAAATATTTCAAAAACTATATCAATGAAGTCCAATTATACTGATCAATTTACTAAGTGTAGGATGTGGTTCAATACATACCATAAGGGAAAGGACATAAGGAATGTACCCTTATTAATCTTGTCTGATATATAGCAGACAACAGCTCTGAGAAAACATTTATGTTGTATACTTCATGTATTGTGGGTATAGGCCATGTATATTCTTCCTCGAGTCCTTTCCATTTAAAATACAAATGTATGTGTCTATACTAGATTATATGGAATGCTACTACCTGTTTACTATGCCCGTGTAATAGTACACAACTAAGCCAATGTACGTTGTGGTCAGACATGTCTGTGTAAGGTTACATGGTGTGCCAATAGTTGTATACCTCAATCTGTGTATGTGACCCCTCTAAGATATATTTCAAGACTACTAGGTGGGTTCAAATGCCTTTTGATAGGGTCACATGTCATTTGATCCCTTACTCCATCCCAAAACACTTTCCTTTATTAGGAGAGCCCCATTGGGCATGTAGCTCTGCAATACACGCTCTATATTATATAATTTCCAAAACTTCTAGATCTAGTTATATAGTTTTTGGATTATAATTTTTCTATTATTCAATAATTGATCCTTTCCATAATATTAGGAATCACAGTTAGGTTATTCAACCCATCATCAACCATCACGGTCTAGACAATGATTAAATTTCGATATCATCTTCACACATCATTTTTATTATAAACAAAAAACACAAAGAATGGTATCTATGAATCTTCCACAAATCAATCAACCATTATCATGGAATGATTCCATCATTTATCCAAGATGATATGTATTATAAAAATCTATTGTTCCAAGAAAAGGGTTCATAACGGTTGATTTATTGGTTCCCCATCGAATTGTTGGGCAACTGATTTGCAATGATGAAAACAGAATTTCGTATAGAAAAGAACAAGGGACAATACAAAGTAAGGGAAATATATCTATATTTTTTCATAACTCATTTCATTTCTATCATAATGTGGAATGAAGATATAATAGTTAGTCAAAAATAAATTCTATCAATTCCTTTAATAAACTAACCCATCCCACAATACGCACGATATGTAGATCCAGCAACTGGTTGATTGATATATGTGGTTAGAAGAATCAGAATACATTAAAATAACCAATTAAAAATGTCGTACATCGACTTAGATTGATTAATAATGAATAATGAGAAATAGTCTTTGTAATTGGCGAGATTTATGAATCTAGTTTCCCACCAATCACTGATTATCGATTCAGTTGTATTTTGCTTTAGATATATCATATAACTATATTCCAAGGATCATCAATGGATCTAGGGTCACATGGATTAACCTAGAACTCCATCATAACCGAATTATTTTTGAATATTTTAGGACACTACATTAACGGATTAATCAAATAATTTTACTTTATTATTTTATTTATTACTATTCAATGATGACTTTCCTTTAAACACCAACACTGAAAAATGATATATTTTTTCAAGGCTGTAACATGCATTGTGAACTCAACTTTTACCGTAGATTTCTAATATATTCCACATTTATTATGTTATTCCAATTTTGGGAAAAAAATTCATGTTCTATTTAATATATTTAATATATTTAAATTATTTTTCCTGGGAACAATAGGAATCATAATGACATGCCATCTCAACACCTGGTTTCAAAACTAAATCATAAAAAATTCGAAAATATTACGGGAAAAATATAATTCATTACATTCTCTCCAATATGGGGATTGACATGTCAATAATAAACATATAGTGATAGAAAAATGGATATGGGAACTGAAAATGAATTTTAGCCTACCGCTCCCATGTGTTCTTTGGGAGATTCCAATGCTACCACGAGACATGAACTGAGGGAATAACTTGACCACAAATGATCATATAATTCCAATAATCAATCTATATGAGGTACTTATAAAAGGTATTTACACCTTCAATGTCAAGCTATCCAAATTATATAACATATTACGGGTCCTGAATGTAACTCCTCAGTTGTGACATGATGAAGACAGAGTACACCTGGCCAAACTATAGTAATAGTGGTATGAAATAAACCACCTCTCCAACATTATGGAATATGTAGAAAAGGAAAATAAACAGAAAAAACTACTTCCCTCCCTAAAAGAATATAGAGATTATTTGTTGAGGTGAATCCAAAGGAACACATGGTATCCCTCCTCGAACTCAAAAGGCCTCCATCGGTTGAAATATAATACTTATGATGCCCAAATTAAATCCTCATGTACTCCAGGATGATATGAATCTTTTCTTTAGTATCTCCGAACAACTATGAGACAATAAGGGATGACTCTCCTTGTATTGTTAATCAAAGTGGTGACCCGTTGGTTCTCCCATGCAATACTATAGATAGTTACATATCAATGTTTCAATGGTACCTGTTGTTATAAGAAAAATCAAAAATAGGTAGATGATACTCTCAACATTGGACAAAGGCAAACACGAAATCCCACAATAATTACTCGATGAAATGAATTATTTTCCCTTTTTGATCATCAGAATGGGGGTAAAAAAATTGTGCTCAAGTGTGACAGAGTCCAAAAACATAGTATAATCTCTTCGAAAACCAATATGTGAAGGGAGAATCATGGTATTAAATGGTTTTTAATGTTACTTCGTGTAGTAATATTATCTTATACCCATAGAGGTACCCCATTCTCTTTCCTAAACTATACTCTTGAATAGCTAAGAAGTTGGCTGACATGGTGAGTCTGTCTATAATAACCCATATGGAATATTTTACCCTAGATGTACATGGAAAACCCATTAAAAAGTCATTGGATATATCATCCCAAATTCCATATGGAACCTCAAGGGGTTGATATAGTAATGTTGGATCTTTTTTCACATCCTTCACATATTAACATTTATGTCATCGAGAGAGAAACCCAACAACTCCCTTCATTATCCATAGCACAAAAAACTTACATCAGAGGCCTTTGTACATCATTCCCACTGCTGGATGTACTTCCAATGCAGATGTATGAAATTTTTCAAACCCACCTCACATAATGACATTAGACTCATTATGCATCCCATAAAGAGAACAAAATGCTCAACTCTTTTGGAAAATGCATATGGAGCGTGTCTGGTGGATATCTATATATGTAGGATCTAATAGTCAGTATCAACAACATGTACCTACCTGATTCACTTTATAAAAAAGGGGAAAAACCATAAAATAGATGTATTCTTATCAATATACATATAATAAACATAACAACAAAGAGGAAAAAGTCATTTAAAACATGTTCAGCAGCTACGAACATGATATCCTACATAGAGAATCTAATACCACATTCCCATTAACTAGAGTATAGAAAATATTGAAGTCATAATTCTTGAGTAACCTTATCCATATCTTCTATATCAATATAAGAACCTTTTGGGAGATGATATTTTTGAGACTCTTAGAATCAGAATAAATGTAAAACTTGTCTACCATTTGGTAGATTCATAGCATCATTAGTTTGAAGACTACCATTGCAAAATCAATATTATTAGTCTCATAGTTCTACTCATGTGGACTTTACTAAATTGAACTATATTCAATCACCGCCTACCTAATCATTAGAAAACTACCAATCCTAGTTAAAAATTTATCATAGAACAATTTTTAATCCACACCCTAATCTTGAAATCTCAGGATTCGACTGCTCATCAATCTATTTATTATCTTCTGAAAATCATGTTGGTACCAATCTGCTTGCATGTAAGGATTCCCTTTCTATTTAAAATATGTCATGGATAATGATATCCTAAATTATTAAATTGTTATTCTCTGTAAATATCCTTCCACCTAATTGAATGTCTACACCTACATAATTTCCATTGGTGGATCACTTGTAACAGTACCTCAACCATTATCGTGTCCACCTCCACTAAATCTTATGAGATAACATGTCCTATAAATTTTTCACTCTTTTAAATAGATCAAACACTTTTAAAAAATCTAGTAAATATGGAATGCTCAATGTATCTCCATGAACATCCTCAAGTGTCTCCCATAATCCACCTCAAATAATCATTACTAAAGGATATCATCAATGAAGACTACTAAGATTCAGTATAAGAATGGATGAAAAATATGCTTCATGTATACAATGGATAATATTAGGGAGATTCTCACACCAAAGGGAATCACCATGTAAACATAGCGACTATAGAGACATATTAATGTCTTCTTTGCCACAAACTCAACTTTTAATTTTAACTGGTGATAGTAGGAGCAGTGGTAAAATTTCATGAAAAATTATTCACCTCTCAACTGAACAATGAGGTCATAAATCCTCGGTAGTGGACTCTTTTTCTTTAGAGTCACATTTATTTAGAACTATTTATATACACATTACAAAATTATCCCATTAAAATTTTTATAAAAAAATTAGGGATACTAAGGAGAAAACACTTGGTCCAAGAAATGCCCTTATCATAAAGTCCTCAAAATTCACCCTTGTCTCATTATGAACTGCATGTTACATCAGATATGCCAATTTATATTTCGATGTCATCAAGGGTTGTAGATTAATTTCTATGTCTATCTATCGATGGGGTGCTATTCATGGAATATCCTCAAATAATATGTCCTCAAAATCCTCCATAGGAATCTCTAAACATTGAATATAACATGTGTCATTATATCTAACTAATGATTAATTGGATGAATCATACTTTGCAAAGAGTCCATAATTTTCATTATAGTTTTACATTTCACATAAAATGTAATGCCTAGTCCCATCAATGAAGACACACTACATCCTCTACCTGAAATAGTATATCTAAGTGTGAACTTTAGATAAGAAATCCATTCATAAGATGATTTAATATGTCCCAATCACCACTAAAAATATATTCCAATAGAAATACTCACCTCCAAGTGCGTAGCCCCACTATTGGAATTACGTTTGGATGTTTAAGTCATCTCTAATGAGAGTTTCCAAGTTCCATGGTTGATCTAAGGGGAAAAACATAATTTCTATGTATCGACCCAAATAAGATAAAATAAATGAATGACTAGAACATGTGTGTATTATTACAAAAGATAAGGTATAAATTACACATATCATACCTAAAACAATTCTCAGATCCTCGGGGTTGTAAGACTTGCTCTCTTGTAGCTGACCACACCCAATTTCTCTATCTCTTAGCCCATATCATGGATCTCCTAAGAGTATTGGTGGGAACAATTCAATGTTAATAATGAATTATATTTTTCCTTTATATCCAATTCAACTAATATTGTCATGAAGAATGAATTTATATTTTAAAACCCATTCTCCCAGCATCCCATCCATGGCCTTTTTGTCCTTCATACAGTGAGTTGTAAAATCTATTGAAAGATATCTCCTTACATTTCATGGGAAACAATACCTATACTTATGAAGATTGTACTCATCCTATGAGGCTTGAACAATACATACTTTTCCATCAGACTACCTTATAAATATTATTTCATGTCCCAATCTCTAAGACTGACATTTACTCTATGATGCTAAGGTCTCTACTCCTATGGTCCCACTATAGAAAACCACATTCTGTATATCCATATATAGTGAAATATCAACCACTAAATCATGTTATATCACTCAATTGTATGTAATAATGTGTATGAAAAGAAAATTAGATTATTTTATTCCATAAAGTCTTCATTAGAAGTCCGATAATGTAAGAACTGAACTCATCCCATATACATCGATTTATAGTGAAGGATATTAAATCATGATGAATACTCATATACTGTCATGCTTCAATGATAAATATACAAAAGATCCTGGATATGTAAATCCCATATATTAGTTATATATAAATACTCTCATAAAAAGAAATAAAATTCATAACATTCTATACTCACATCTTCATAAGATATTTTCACTAACCTCTACTATTTTGACGTCCAGACCTATATAGCTTGTAACCAGTTCCCAGAGCCTTGTTGGCCACATGACCCCTAGCGCATCTCCCCATAAGACTAGGCATTCTAACTAGTAGAGGGGGTGTAATGGTATATTAGTGGGTAGACTATACCCCATGTCAGAGTACACAACAGGAGTTATAACAACATAAAATAGTGGAATCATAACAAATGGAAATTTACATGAAATAATATAAGACAGAATTATAAAACAAATTCCTCATATGAATTTTCTAATATAGTTATGCATGCAATGAATGATAGGGTAAATTTTTAATATAAAATCATTAAACATAAATAAAAATACATATCTACAAAGTGGAGAAAAGAAATAATCTTCTCCATAGCATCTCAAGCCTATGATTGATGCTCTCTTAGTATTATTCAACTAACAAACAAGATCACAATCTATTAGCGGGGTTCTTCCCCCAATCGGTACCTGTAAAAAATTAGTCTACTCTTCTTATATAAGCGACCAAAGTACGGTTGAGGAAAATATTAGTAATCCACCACAAATGTTGTCTATATGTGAATTTAGTTGCACTATTAAGTAAAAAAGTGTGTATATAATAGAAAGAATGTAATGACAAATAGAATAAACAGTTACCCTCCCATCTAGGTTCTGAGAGGAATCCTGATGGGTCTACCTTTATTAGCTCATTACTGGAATGTATGAATATCTTACTAGGTATATATATATATAGTTTTTGTGTGGTAAAAATTCATCCCAACCATAGAATATAATGTCACTAGTTAAGAATGATTCCCTCCAAATAGATATAATGGTATGGGGTAGAAATTATTCCCACCAACATCTAAATAATGGCATGAGGTAGTAAGTTATCCCGACCACATGTATATAATAGCACAATCTAGTAATGCTTCTTAGCCACATGTAAATTTTCAAATGGTGTAGTGATACCACCTGACCACAAGTAAATAATGAAATGAGGTATTTATTACTCCTTCCGATATGTAAAACATGTCACGAGGTAGTTACAACCCCCCCTCTAACATGTAAATAATGGAATAAAGTAGTGATGCCTCTCACCCACATGTAAAAAATGTAACACTGTAGTAATTCCTCCCACCCACATGGAAATAATGGAGCAGGGGTAGTAATTCCTCATTCCCACATGGAAATAAGGGAACATGGTAGTAATGCCTCTCGTCCACGTGTAAATAATGGCCCAAATTAATAGAAATGATATAGTAATTCACATTATATAATGTAAGGAAAACCATAATAGATTTTTTAATGTAAATAAATCATGCCAAAGTTGAATTTCATTTATAATGAAACCCAATGCATGGCCGTAAAAATTCAATCCCTTGAAAACGTTCACCTATGTAATTTAATATGAAAGGTTCATGTTTTCTAATCATAGCCAACCCATTCACGCTATCCATCCAATTTTCATAACATCCCATGTTCATATAGAAGGGCACAATTCATGGATAATCTTCATCAAAATATTCATATTATAAAATTGGATATTCTAGTCCTAAGGGGTCTAAACACCCATGGGGTGACTTTGATTAGTCCAAATACACATGGAACCTAGGTCATAACAATTTTAAACAATGTAGGGAAGAATAATCAGTAATTCCCCATTTGGAGGAATTTTCTTAAAATATCCAATTTATGTATAACACCCCATGGGAGACCATATACTGAAGCCATAATAATGAATCACCAAACATGAATCTATTAACAACTATAATAACCCTAGGGTCAATTATACTTGATGTAATAAACAAAATAAGGGTTCTCGGAAAAAGACGACCCATATCACTACATCATTAAATATGAAACATCAAAATAATTTATGATAATTTATGTGACCACCTAACATAGGGCCAAAGATGATGACTCCCTATGTATCAGTCTCAGATATAGAGCTGGTTGGAGTAGATCGAAGTTTTCATCCAACACCCTAAAAATTTGAATAACGATCCATGATATTAATATTGCAATATATTGCCAAATTTTTCATTGGGGAAGAGCAGGAATGTTTTTCCATACCTTTTCCTATACAATGCTTCTAAAAGAATGAATATCGAACACCAGATGGAGGAGTATAATGATATTGAAATATATTGTCTTTTAAAAATCTATGAGAGGAAGAGGGGCTATTGTGTTCATGAAGAAAGGGAGAAAAGGAAATTATAACTTAATGAGAAGTTGATAAAATGGTATTTTCATTAAAAATTGACTTGAATTGGAACTTTTCATTGGTTTCCAAACCATGCATAAACTGTGTGCATAGCCTTTCCCCTTTCCTGCAAGTCTACATGGTTTGTACACATAGTTTTCCAAACCATGCACACATCATGTGTTACCCACTACCTCGATATGAACACCATAGATCCACAATGAAAGGTCTTAGTATATTTAAAAGGACCATGTTGATGGGTTATGTAACCATCTATAACTGGTCTCATGGCCATGTGCCTTGGTCGCACAGTTGCAGAAAAATAATGAAGCCAAGTCTTCTATCTTTTTTTTATACTTCGTGCTTTAGAATTTCCCAAAACACCCCCATGACCCCCTTTTCATGATTATAATAATTCATTAAGACCATTAATGGAATTCAAAAATAAATAATAATGACTCATAGCGTGATCAATGATTTGGGTCATTACAACAGCCCATCCTTATAGGAAAGATTCCCTGAGTACCACATCAGAATGTAAATACGTAATGCCAATAAATAGTTATGGCCATCACTATCGTACATCAGCATTCCATTCCTAGTTCTCTTCCTATACCCATATGTGCTCCCATAACAACCATACAAGAGTAATATTCCTTCCTCGGAGTGTCACAACACTCCGATCAACAATATGAACTGGATAAACCTAGAAAAGGATTCTATGTCCACCTCAGCCTCGTCTAGATGAATGCTTTGAGATGGGTAGGGATAATATCCATGATGTTGAGATAAATTAAATACAATGTGCAAGGACTGATATCTTAGAGTATGTAACAAATTGTAAGCCACTAGTCAAAATCTTTTTCACAACCTTGAATAGTCTAAAAATCTCGGTGATATCTTACGATGCTTCTGAAAACGTCTATGCCTCAAACTTGGAGATACTTCTAATAAAACATAGCCTCCATATCTATCTCAAGAGGTTTCATATGTATTTTAGCATAAGACTACTGTAGAAACTGAGCTATTAATACATGCTTCTGAGTCAGCTAGACCTACTTCATAATCTCATGCCTGAGAAAAGACCAAATAATTGTTTATTCCTGTTCCTCTATCAAATATATAGGCGAGTTGTAACGCCCCGACCCCAGCTACCCAGATTCGGTGCATTAATTACATAACATTGGCATGATCACGAGAAAGATCAAGTCTCGAAAGACCGATTAGTTTAGTAGCCTTGAAATAACTAGATACATCCATAAATTTTTACATTACATCATAAAAAAACACCGTGTCTTCATATCCCCTCATACTATCCCTGCAGGTCATTCATAAATTACTTCTTCATAATCCTGGGAAAAAAATAAAACATTGAAAGGGGTGAGCTCGGATGCTCAGTAAGGATAACATTATAGCAGAAGCTTTCATAAATGAGCATAAACACTTAAGGCAATTTATAACTAAAACAAAAGCCTTTTAAACTTGAACTTCAGCATAAAATGGAAAAGGTAAAATGAAATAATTCCATTTACTTACTAACATGGATATTCTACTAGTCGAATGATCACATGCAATATATATAACCACTTTCATAATGATGGAATGCATAATGCCAGACTATCATAACCACATAGCCAAGGCCTCGTGCCAAGACTACAAATAAGATTTTGCCAAGGCCTTGTGCCAAGACACTAGTTTGTCTCATGATACCTACCGATGCATCGAGGAGCTATAGCGGGCTCCACCCGTCACTTATTAAGTCCAATGCATTCCTCATATGAATAGGTTTAAGCATAAAATAAACATTCGTATTAAAACTAGCATACGAAATGTCAATACTTTAACCACAAACCATGAATGGTATAAAAATAGAACATCCACAGTCAAATATAACTCATTTGATACAATATGGAAGATTGTATTGTATCACATTAACCTCAATCATGAATAATGAAGGATGTTGACATAGATGAAAATAATCATCAAAACTATTTGAGAGAAATATCCCCCTTTTCTTGAAAACATTTAAAAGTCACACTATTTGTCAAGAAGCCATTTAAAAGTAGATTTTTGAATCAAAGTGTCCCATACCACTTTGAAACTTTTAAAAGGAGTTTTAATTTTAAAACTTTAATGTCCATATAAATAAATCCTTAAAACCATTTTTAAAATATGGACATTAATGAGCATGATTTAGAAGAATAATTCTTTAAAACATTTTAAAATGGTATTTTGGTTAGAGTTTCTAACCAAAAGAGAGACACTTGAATACAAATAATTGAGGTAATCAAAACATTGTAATATCATGAGAATAAAGGAATTCATGATATACTATGTCAAAGTACATTATATACACCACATAGAAGTGATTTGGTGTATATCATCAAAGAAGTCTCAATGGAATGTAAATTGAGATGAAATTTCTCAAAAAGGTTGTATCCTTAGGTTAAGGATAAATCAATGACATAATTATGTGTGACAAATATAAATACACTAAATATGATTGGATATTCAGTGTAAAACAATCAAAGGACATTCACACATATTCTTGTAAAAAAAACAATACCAACGAATTGGATGTTTAACTCAACAAATGGAGAATGAGTTAAAATTACTCTTATCAAATTCATATCAATGACTTGAGAATTACCAATGGAGTGATTATGTGTATCAAACTTCTATCCACAGGAAGGGGAGTGGAAATTATGACATAATCAAATGAATAGTGATTCCACACATAATCTTGGGGTAATATAATCAATGAAATATGTGTAAAGCCAAATGAGTGGAAATTGAAATGTCAAATTCCCTTATCGATTAGGTAACTTACGAAACATACACCCATGAAAGAAGTATCATAACATGATGATGTAAATACCCATAAATTAAAGTATATTACACAATGAATACGATCATGGGCAGTACACATACACCACATGCAATAATTAAGTGGTGATCAATGGAATTCTCACGGAATTAAAAGTGTGATAAGAAAACCCTTACTTTGTACTTTTTCCTTGGTCGATGGTTGGTTTACCTCCTGTATAATGGTGAAATAATTGTTATTTAATAATACAAGAATCATTTACTTTAATATGATATCATATATGATCTTTTAACATTGATTTGTTAATAATATCTTAGTATTAACGCTGTTTCAGGTGTTAACTTACTCATTTTCTTTTATATGTTTTGTTACATAAGTCATTTTTTTTGTATCTTATTCATATCCAGAATGATATCAAGTCCTTAAACATCATTTTTAAATCATTAAATGATAATTATACTTGAATGGATACGATGGATAATGAATCTCATCGTGTTCGTGGAGACGGTAGTCCGTACGTACGCACGAACGCTACTTCCATTTAATTTTTTATTTTAAAAGAATCGAATCCAAATGATACATAGGTATATTACTATTACAGTATAATATAATATTTTATATATGTTACTTAAGTTCATTAACACCATCCTTTATACGTTCCATGTGTGGTATGAACGAGTCATATCATTTTAAGGGGGCGGTAGTCCGCACTTCCTCAAATGAAATTATCGTATGTATATACAACATGAAACGAATAATGGTATGAAATAAAATGGAATTACAGAAGCTTATATATAAAATATATATCATTAATATCATATTTAATTACAGTGCCATCATAATGGCCACCATGAGAGGCGGTAAGATGTTTTTGAACAATCATCGTTTCGTGAGGCGTTAGTTTGCCATCCACAGAAACATTATGTTCATCATCCATTAGATGGAGTTGTGTGTATGTGTAGTTTGAATACTTCTTATAACAACATCCTAGTATATTGAGGATACTGGTGTTGTTACAAAAGAAGGGAAATAAAAAGAGTTTGGGGGTTGAAGAAGCAAAATAAATGAAAATAATTTAAGAGAAATCGTTACCTTTAATTTAGGTAACTCACTTTGGTTGGAACCAAAGGACTTGTTGAAATGCTTTCTGCCTAAGGGGAAGCTTCAAGGAGGAGGATAGGGATGTGGGGAGCTTAGTTGGGCAGAGTTTGGATGAGCCAAGTGGCTTGAGAGGTGTGAGGAAATGAGAAGGAGGAGTGCCCTTTTATAAGAGGGGTGAGGGGCACCTTTGGAAAAGCTAGAAATATTAATTTATAATAAATTCATATTCGGTTTTCAATGGCTCCAAAGTTGACTATTCAAAGGTTGAGGTGGGGATAGGTCGAAAACAACTCATCCAATAGAATTTAGACAGGTTTGGGTACTTATATTAACCTTATCTTTAAGTATTAACTCTAAGTTAATTAGTTTCACTTTTACAATGTCTCTTTGTATTTTTATATAATATGGTTAATAAACTTACTATATACATCCAAGCGACCCCCAAGTGGTCCATTAATGATTAACCTATCATAATATAAGTCTCTTGGCCGAACCTTAGATTTTTAGGAATTTAATATCAATTAATAATATAATATTTGTTTTAAGAACTCTTTTATGTCAATTTTGACACTATTCAATAGTTGATTTTTGTGAAACTCATAACAGATTTATTACTTCGAACAAAGTCAATTAAATCAATCCTAATATATCATATTATCCTAGAAAATTAGTTTAATTCATTAAAAGTTTCATATTATAATTATTTGGGTATTTATAATATCAATTATGTTAATTTTTTACTATTTTAGTAATTACTGCATCATCATTGTGTCATAAATAAAATAAACTATTTAATGTCAAAAAATTATAAATAAAATATAATTATGTAGTAAATCTTTTTAGCTTTCTAATGAATATTTATAATCTAAAATCCAGCATATATAACCCTATGTAACAATTGTTTTTCTAAAAGATATATGCTTGTGTCATTTTTGTATTCATTTTAACTTAATTAATATAAAGTGTCATTATCACTTACAAGTGGATCCATGGGGTCCCCAAATTGACCCAAATATGCCCATGGTCGACCATGTATCAACCAATAGGGTTAATACACGTTTTAGGGTAATTTAGTATTATTATAATATTATTTTTTTAACCCTTATTTACCGGATTTACCCTTAACCATGGTAAATAAAATATTTACCGCAGTAATTATTCAAAATGTCTAAAAATAAAAGTTACCTATTTACACAATTTGGACATCCTGATTCCAAATATGGAATCCATTTTTCTAAATTCAAAACACAGAAGTGGCAGAAATTAATTTAAAATTAATTCCCGCTGTCAAAACAAAAAGCGTGTTTTTAAGAGATAATAACTATCAAAAGATAGACACTTGTTTATGTTCGGTTTAATTGTAAAATTATGTCCAATGACCATCATTATATTAAATGGTAAAAATATATTCTAAATATACTTTAAAACCACTCAAATTCACAATTTATCACTATTAATTATTTTGATTAAAAAAGTTGTTTTTAAATAAAATTTAGTAATTTTCACTATTCATCAAAATATGAAAGTTATCCGAAAAGTACCAAAATTTCATCTTAGGCTAAATTCGATATTCCGAATCCAAAAATGAAGTCCATTTTGAAATATAAAATATATATAATTTCAAAAAGTAGGTATTACTATTCATAACGGCTAGTTTGATTGGTTGTGGTGTGTTAAAATCTCGATGTTGCGTACAATGCACGTCATTGCATTATTCGAAAGGAAACATACCGAGGAAGCTTGGGGTGTTACACGAGTGGCAAGGCCTACCATTCAATTATCTTTTTGGATCCATCATAATGATATCCTAGAAGTGGTTGTTATATAAAAATTAGATGAAGGGAATTTGTTTTGTACAGAAACCCCTGATGTCGATAATGTACATATGGACCTTATTATATGAAACATGAATTATATTATTCATCTTCCCATCATTCAGAAGGTGATAGATCGTACTCCAATGTACTTTCCTACCGAAGGACTTTTTCAACCCCTTCTAGAACCATGAAACGAAATGTTAATCTATATTATAAATAATATAGTGAGGTGATTCATGTAGATGTACTAACTCATAGACATGAATCCTTAACAAATCATCTACAGAAAATGTCTCTTTCATAGGTAAGAAGTTTGAGACCTTCATTAGATGTTCAACAACAACACACACTATGTTGTTTACCTATGGTGGTCTGAGTATCTGGTTACATATTTCATTGAAACATCATCCCCTTTCTAGTCGAGAATGAAAAATAAATTATTATCCCTTACCAGATGTTGGTGTTCCACCTTCACATATTGACTGGTGGAAAATCTCATAATGATGATTTTTGTCTCACATTTCATTTTGGGCCACCAAAAATGATGTCTCAGATACAGATATATTTTGGTGACACCAAGGCGAAAAACATATGACGAGGCATGGAAATTTATCATTACCTCCTATATGATTTCTTCTAGGACCCATAAATTCTAACAAAATATATGAGTATCATCCCTATCAAATGTATAGTCGGATGATGTTTTGTCGTCCAAGACACTATCTTGTTGGAGAAGGCCTTCAGGATCAGATTTTTATCTCTCCCTTACACATTATGTAAGAGTAGAGGTCACCACTGAGGATGATAGAATAGTATGACTATGGTCCCCCTGAACCCCACGGTTCATATCTAAGAATAATTCCATATGGTTCCATATTTCAATGGACTCTTGAATCGCATGTGTCTAAGTATTTCATCCTAGTGGATCAACTTCTAAATTTGCAGTCCCTATAGTGTCGAAATGTTTGAAATAAATCGATTGTGGGTACTCAACTCACATATACATCCTATGATTCAGATCCCACTAATTGAATATTTATTTGAGGATATTTTGTTTTCTAAACTCCCAAAATGTCCACCAAATAAATATTCTCTTCAATAGTGTATGGAATGATTTACTGCATCAAGATCAAGTTAGTGTTTTAGGTAATTTTTCCCATGATTCCTTAACATAAAAGAACCATAAACAATGAATAACTCTTCCTACATTAGAACCTCTCCATGTATAATATTGTATGTGTTACAACTGATTGTATAATCCCTTATTTACTCTACAACAATCTGTATAAATGATGAAGTAAATCATTCCTTCATCTCCTGAAAGGATGATTCATAATATTCTGACCATTAAAATTTCACACCCTATTTCTTCAAACATATAGGTGATGCTGTAAGGAATGAGAAATCCAAAATGATTCATTTTTAGTATCTGGAATGTCCCAAGAAACATTTTATATCATAGATGTTATAGGGATGGTCCTATGAAACTATAACCATCACCATCTTTGGGTCACTATAAACTCATGACATTAAGATGATATAACCCATCAAGTGAACTTATCGATCCAAAAGTGTAAATTAATATTCTTATCATAGAGATGATGATGTCTCGGTGTATTAAGCATTATTTCAGTATGGGCTTCAAGGTCAAGTCTCAAGAAACAATACACCAAAATATCATAATATTAAGACAAACATAAATAAGTCATTATATAGGTGGAAAATCCCATTCATATTAAGAATAAAGATAAGTGGTGTATTTAAGAGTCAAAACAACATAACTAGGTACTCATATATACCATATCTACTCATGAAATTTATGTGTGGTATGTCTAAGGATCTGACATGAACCTGATAATAGACCGACCTCATATATATCAATTATAAGACATTAGATATTTGAAAACGGTTAAAGAAAATGCTTATTTTAAGAAATGTATATTGGTTCATGATTGTTTATTGATTCAACTGATGGTATTCTACACAAAGACTAAGGGTACAATTCACATTTATTGAAAAGAAAATAGGTGAACCCCCATGAGATGTGTTGGGGCCTAAAAAAACCCCTCACATCTAGATCCCACAACTGATTCTTGAGTACTAGAATTTCATTAGGTCCATCAAATATGGAATAATGGTCATATGGGATTGTCATGGAATATGCTCAATAGGAAAAACCACATCTTGCATAGGTGGTATACTTGAGAAATAATTAGGAAAAATAGCTCTAAAATTACCCACTACAGTAAAAAATTGGCGGGTAACAACCCCTGATCATATATGTAAGGATTGGATGAATGTGTCATAACACAACCCAGCCTCTAATTCTCAGGACCTGGTGGTGTTACACAATCATCCCATTCCTCCTTATGCATGTTTATAACACCTTCTGGTGATCTAAACACCACACTATGATGATAGAACTGAATATATGATCTATATGGAACTAAGAGTGTCACCCATAAGATTACATAAAAACATATAATATCGACAATGAACTATTTCCATTAGAAAACATTACTACCTATCTCAAGGGGATTGTTATGATAACGATAGACACCCTCTAAACAAATACCTAAGGGTGTATCTTGAGTCATAACACCATGATAAAACATACCATCAATGCCGAGACTCCCATTTATTACCTCAGATATGAACAAGTCAGAGGAACTAATACCACAAAATAGATACTATTGTTGAGGACACAAGAATAGTACCTAGTAGAGTAGATGGTTTATTACACTGATCATACTACGTAGATTGGAGTACTAGTATATGGCTAGTAATGTGGCTCTGATTTATTATTTGTCCACCATAAGCAGGCCCGCTCTGTTGGTGCTGAGAATCATATGCATGATTTCCTCTTCCCTGACCACCACCACATTCTGATTGAATAGTTCTATTCTAGTATCCTGACTAACATGATCCTGATTAACCCACTATTGTCTGAGGAGTAGGTGAATACACTTTCTCACTAGGAACTATAGGTAATGATCTACCGAAATGGTGGAGGTGACCAATCCTACCACATCATCAACACTGAATAGGATTTCATAAATTCTAACCCTTATAGTGACTTGGATGTCCATATTGGTGACTGATGAAGATAAATGTTAGTGGATGGATCCAAACCATCAGCAATTTCTTGAGATTCCAAAAAACTTCTCTTCTTTTCAGAAGAACTTATACTAGATGATTTTAGTGCTAAACATCCATGGCTTGCACCATCCGAATGTTCCAGATTCCTCACTACAAAAAATGTATGGGTGAAGACATTGGAAATAGTCATCAGGATAAATACATTGAAATGTGATTTTATAGTCTATCATAGCGCATCCTTAAAACTCCTAACATACATATGTTCATATGTGGCTAGAGAAGAAGAAAAACAATACAGCTCAGTGAAATGGGACGATTACTCAATGAATGAAATGGCCCACTATTGTATATTCATGAACTATCTAGCTTAGCAAGCCCTCAGATTCTGGGAAAAAGTAGTAATTGATCACAATCTGAATGTCAGACCAAATCATTTCTCTTGGAAGGATAGTTTGGGTGTTGGAATCCCACCACCTCTTCGCTAAATCACATAGAATGTAAGAATCTAGCTTGAACCTCTACTCTAGAGTAATCTATAGATAGGAGAATATATAAAAGATTGCCTCAATATGACACTCTGTTGATAATGTTCTTATATCTCTCAGGAAAGTAAAATTATGTCGCTGCTGGAACTCACTAGTCAACTATACCATACTCGGGGCAAGTTACACATCACCTTTCATATTTTACATAAAATTTAAGAAATATTCATGAAAATTGGTATCATCTCCCATATTAGGTATGTGAGAAGGAACCACATGTGGTTCGAATGGAATAACAACTGGTTTCTTAGGGCCTACCACCTTAGGAACAATAACGTCACCTCCTTCAGGGTGTGCTCCTTGTATACGTCATGGTGCCATAAATCTACAATTCCAACTGATCATCTCAGAAGGGAAATAAGCAAATTAGTGGAATACATTTAATAAAATCGGACATGTTCTAAATAATTTTTTTAAGAACAAACACGCTTTTCAAACCACATCTAAATCCATGATTATAAATTAGAACATACCATAAAAATTAAGAACACCCCTACCCACTATTATGTTCTTGTTCAAGTCAGGAATCTATGTTATGTAGCTGTGAAATATTTGTTCATAAATTATAAGATATATTAAATTTTTGAATCCAATGATATGTTATTTTCTGGACCATAAGGGTACATAAAAATTATGAGTTGAAATATGACACTCACTTGAATGTAATTTTAATTTTAAATTGTCCTTATACAAGTGATCATAACATTCCAAAAATGGTTGATTTTTTTGGATTTCCATTTTATGATCCGTAATGGATCATACACCATGAGATTTGAAGAGTGGTACCCACTAAAATCACAGAATATAATGATCTAAAAAATGAAAAAAATGTTTTTGAACAATTATATCCATGTAACAAGGAAAAATAATATGCAGCATAAAATTCTTGTAGTAAATATAAATGTGGCATGAAAAAATGCATTGCCTATCCATATTGTGCTTATATTCATGCATGTTATAGCACTTAACCCTCATATCATCGGGATGAATAATGAAATCCCAACACCAATCTAATGAACATCAATTGCATCACAAGGCATTTATATCACCCAATTGGGAAATTATATAAATAATAATTGTAGAGTCAATAATTTAATTAATTAATGAAACATTGTCCTTAAACCATACATGGGTTTATAATGCCCAAACATGACTTCTGATCATATACCTGGAATTCCCATTCTCGAATTTATTGTTTCCAAATAGTAATGATTGAATCGAAAACCCCTCTAAAACCACATTGTGACACCCAATACCCGACTACTACATAAGTTGTGCCCTCATCCTGGTTAGCAAATGACCCCTAGAACATCTCCCCATAAGACTGGGGTCGCTGACTAGTAGTGGGGGTGTAATGGTATTTTAGTGGGGAGACTATAATCTCATGTCTGATTAAAAAACTTGAGTAATGAAAACATACAATAGTAGATGCATGAAAAACAGAAAGATATAAAAAACATCTGAATGATGAATAATATTTAAAACCCCTCATTGAAAGTGTGTGATACCTAAATGCTTATATGATATACCTTTAAAAATGGGAACATGAAATTAGGGAACATGCATAAAAATGTATAAAAAAAGAATAAATCCAAAATATGCTTCATAGCATCTCTAGCCTAATCTTGTTCCTCTTCTCCTAAGCTTTAACTAATAGTAATGATCTATATCCCGAAGATATGTACAATCATCTATCCATACATACATGAAAATAGTCTTCTCATGTACTAGATGCGGCTTGATTAGGGTGGGATATATATATCAGTAGGTCTCCACCAATAGTGTATATGTGTAGACATAGAGGCACTCATAAGTAAATATTGTGCAGCTAATAGCATGACGGTAAAAAAAAATAATTAATAATTACCATCATGTGTAGGTTTTGAGATGACACTAGGTGGGTCTACCTGCTTCAAGATAGTGTTAGCATGTCCGAATATGTTAATGTATATATATATATAGTTTTCATGGGGTAATTATGGCTCCTAATAATAGAATAAAGTGGTATGGGGTAAGAATGCTTCCCTCTCAGTGGAAATAATAGCTTCATGTGGTATTGCCTACCACAAACATGTTAATAATGGAATGGGGTAGTAATGCCATCCTCTCATATAAAATTAATCACATGAAGATATAATTACTCCCACCCACATGTAAATAATGTTAGAGGGTTATGATTCATCCCCCCACTTGTAAATAATTGATGTTAAATATAATACCTTCCATCCAATTGTAAATAATTGCTTGGGGTAGTAATGCCTCTCGCGCACAAGTAAATAATGGTATGACATAGTGATGCATCCCTCCAACCTATAAATAATTTAATGGAATAGCAATGCCTCCCTCCCACTTGAAAATAATGTCACAGCATATTAATGTCTCCTGCCACATGTACATAATGTCCCACAAGCATAAAATAGATATTGGCATTCTCATTTTATATAATCTAAGGCAGACCATCAAACACTATTTAATATAAATCAAATAAGACAAAGATGTAATGAACAAATATTGACACCCATTTCATTTTCATGGTTATGACATCCCTTGAAAAAAAATTCATTTCAGGAATTCATTATAACAGTTCAATCTATCTCATCCCAGCAAACCCATTCAAGTTAAATATCTCATTGTCCTAACATATCAAATTCATCTACAAGGAAAAAAAGCCATAGAAAAACTCGTATCAAAATATTTATATGATCAAATTGGTAATTCCAAGACTAATTTGTCAAAAAACCCATGGGGTGTCTGGGATTAATCAAAATATACATGTAACTAAGGAAAATTCAATTAAAAATCAAGATGAAAAAAACTAACCATAATTTCTCATTTTGAGAAATTGGTCTAAAATTTCAAATTTTGGTGAACACCAGATGGGAGACCATATAATTCATGGGTGATAATGGAACCCCTAAACATGAATCAATTAACTTATGTCACCGAAATATGGTAAATTAGACATGAAGGAATCAAAATAATAAGGTATACCCACATAGGTCGGCCCCCGACAGAATGTTATTATTATTATTTAATAGAATGTTGTGACCTTTACTAGAAAAGAAAGACCCATTTATTATATAATAATCCCTTAATTAGGTCTGAAAATGGGAGATTTACATTGATCCCTCTTGAGAAGGGGTAAAAGATCATCCGTAAACTGATTTTCCAATTAAATGACAAGACTGTGGATTTATTTGTTTGCAAGACCATCTGCATGCACATTACCCCTCAATATATATGGGTAACAATATAATCTATAGAGTAAAAATATTCCAAACATATGATCCATCTATTGGAGAGCTTCCATTAAAGATGAATAGAACCATATCTAATGGAAATAACTAGAGTTGTATAATCACATTCAAGCCAAATATTCTTCCAACTGCATTTTTCAGCCTGCTCAGCAGCTATAATCCCACTAAGAATTTATACATCAAGACCGAAGACATGTCCACCCAATCCCTCAAAACATCCAAGAACACCTCCATGATGATCCCTATAAATAGAACAAAAACAAACAGGTCCCAGATTACTTTGTGGGGGCAGCATCAAAATTGATTTTAATCAATCAAAATAATAGTGATTTCTCAATAGCATCAATCATGCCAAATAAAGGTTGAAAATTTTCGTTAACCTAAAACCAAATTAATCCCGAGTGGTCATGAATGGAGTTTGAATAGAAAAAGGTTTTCAAAAAAATTGTATTACGAACAACAGATAATATACTAGCCAACGCGGCACTAGCCTAGAAGATGTGTTGTTCTTGATTCACCTTGTTTTTAGAGATCCAAATGTAGTGAATAACCTCATCTGTATCCACAGAGAAATGACTTAGAATATGTGGTGATAAGCTGATATTACTCCAGCCCTTTAGAAAATCCAGAATTGTTGTGACCGGAGGAATAAAAACTTCAAAAAGATCATCCCTAGCCTTACACATTTCCAAATCAGCATAAAAAATAAGGAAAATATGATCAACGTCTTACCAATACTGATGAAACAAAACAGAAATAGAATAAAGAGATATTCCAATTGATTTCATGAAATCATCATTTGGAATCTTTTTATGAGTAACTCTCCAAGACATAGTTTACTAATAAGGCTTTAAGAATTTTCCCTTCAAATTACATATACAATTGAACTCATTTTTGGTTGTATATTACACAATCATAGAATACTTTAAAAGAGAGGATTCCATTGGTATCTGGTTCCCAAGAAAAAAATACTTTCCTATGAGAGAATAAATATCAATCAACGGTGGAAATAACATCAGATAACAGATTATCCATACTCTAAAGTTGATCTTTAATAGTTATGTCAATATCCATATTTGAGTCTCCATCTGGAATCAAATCAACCAAAGGAACCCTTGTATAGTTTCATATCCAGAAAGATAAAGATGAATCCTTAGATACAAGACATCTCGAATTATTATCAATAATGTAAAAAAATAGACTTAAAATTAGGCCATTATGAAGAGTTGAGAAAGTTAAAATTTCCATTTTTGGGTTTATTCATGATTCTAACCTAAAGGAAGCTAAGATATTCTGAGTGAATATTAATAAGCCACCACATAAACCCATATAATAACAAACCATTAATAGTTCCACGATTCTTAATACCTAAACCACCTACATCACATGTCTTGTAGACATTTTTCCACGAAACCATGGAATGCCTTCTCTCTACAATAGAACCACTTCAAAGAAAATTATGAATCCACACATGAGTACTTTTGATGAGAGATGTCGACCATTTATAAACAATAAATGAATACAAAAATTTGGAGATGACAATGGACATCACCAAAAAGACCCGACTAGCCATGGATAAATATTTTCCCTTCCAAAGTGAAAGAGGTCTTCTGATATTGCCAACAATGCTAGAGAGATACCTAGCCTTCGACCTCCCCCAGAATATAGGGACCCCCAAATAAATGAAGTGAAAAACACCATCGTTGATGCCCATATTCATGATAATATCATTTTACCATGTAGAGTTATGTTCATCCAAATTTAAAGAAAGCACTTGTTCATGCTATTCTCTTGACCAGAATCCATCACCACATGAAAAAGATCACTCTTGATGTTATTTATATTTACCTTATATCCTTGAGTGAAAGGGTTGATATCATTGGAAAAATGAATAATGGAAGGAGAAACAAGACCCTTTCCAATATGAATATACATCATCCTTCCATTCCCATTCATGATGTAATGAAATATGGTCAAATAATCTTCAGTAATAGAAAACATCACAATAGATAAATGATCGCCTTTCTCAATGCCTCCCGAGAAACTCAAGTATCTTTAAGAATATCAATTAACAAGAAAACAATTATAAGGATAGCCCAGAATGATCTTGTCCCACTCAATTAAGGTGATGTCAAAACTCAACATGATGAAAATCACGAAAATGAAACCCCAATACATAGTATCAAAAGGCTTCCACACATCAAGCTTCAATGTAATGTTACCCTCATAATCTGAAATGGGAGAAGATTCACACATTCTGAAGCATTAATGAGACAATCTTGAATCGAGCTTCCCTTAATAAAACATAACTGACTTTCTGAGAAAATCTTAAATACAATATATGAAATCATGTTAGAAATTATATTTCAAATAATCCTGTATATGGTGTTGACCAAATAAATTTTCCTAAAAATATGGATTTTATTGGCATTTTCCACTTTGGGGATAAGAGCCAAAAACTAGGAATTCAACCCATGAGGAAGAATACCATCCTGGAAAAAATTGGTGACCAACCGACAAACATCCACATTGATAATATCCCAGAAATATTGAATGAAGATGTTACTAAAAGCATATGTTCCTGGATAGATTTCCAATTTAAGACTAAAATCAACCTCCTTTATCTCTGATGTCAAATAAATAGAAATAAGGATTCAGTTACGCTCCTGAGTCACAATCCATGGAATAACCCCTTAAACATGATATGTGGAGTAAGATGACCCATTTATGTGATCTTTGAAATAGGATACAAAATGACCATATAATTCCTTCATGTTGTCAATGAGACGATCTCCATTTTTAATTATAGAAAGAGGCTTGAAATCATTCTTGATTTTAAGATGTGCATTAATGAAAATTGTGTTTGGGTCACCATCCTTTAACCAATTTTCTTTAATTATTCCCTTTTCAAAACATCCATTATGTTAAGTAGTTTGTTGAGATTTCATGACAACTTAGTTTCCAGCAAAATACTATTAGAAAAGACATGAAGTGTACTGATCTCCTACACATTTCAGAGAGAGTCATGAAGAGAAACAATGTCATGTTCATGTGAGATGAAACGATCATTATTCCAAAGCTTCAATGTATTCTTGATAATTTTGAGTTTGGTTATACAAGTGAAAGCATCACTTTTACAATTTAATGAGTTCCATTTGTTTTGAATAATATCTCTACATTTAGGATGGGTTACCCAAGCCTTGTTAAATGTGAAAGGGAACAGTGTCTTGGGATCCTTTTCCACAAGATCAACCAGAATAGGACGATGATCATAATTATGTCAGGATAGAGTAGTGCTTGAAATAGATCACCATTCATCCAGAGAAGCCTCATTTACAAAATACCAATCAATTTTACTGGCCAGAAAACTATTCAAAATCTCCCTATACCAAGTTTACATTTCACCATAAATATGAACCTCCAACTACTCATTTTGATCTATGCATGATTTGAATTCTATAGAAGAAGGGGAATTTTTGGATTCACCCATTTTATCATCCGGATTAAAAATAGAATTTAAATCCCCCATCATAATCCAATGATTTTTAATTGATGATTTTAAAGTACCATTTTCTATCAAAATATTTATGTGATCTTGATACTTGTTATGATAATAAATAATAAACAAGAAAACTGGAGACCAAGGTCATTGAAAGAGCTTGTCACATGCCAATCACATGAGATAACAAATACAGGGCTATTCAAAGAAGCATGAGCCAGAACCTAATGAATCCTGACATCAAGTAATAATTTTATGGTGTCAATAAGATAAAATCCATGATTTTCAAATTTAGAAATACTAGAGAAGAAAAACATTTTGGGTTCAGACTTATTAATGAGAACCGGTTTATGCACTTTTATAAATAACTGAATGGACCGATAGGTTTCCATATTGGCCAGTCTAAGGAAATTCTAAAATAGGATATTCATTTAAATCATATTTCATGGTTATAAACCCTCTTGATTTTACATAAATACTTCATCGGTGGTCGACCCACCATCCTTTTGGGAGTGGTAGTGCAATGTAATAATTCCTCAATCCCAGATCTACAAGGTAGTGATGTTTTGGAATTACCATACAGAACAGATCCATCCAAGTTTTTCTATGTTTTTTTTATTACTTTTCAAATTAAGAATATTGGATTCAGTCCCACTATTAGGATGATATGATATTTTTATATTTGAATCAATACCAACATCATGTGTTAGAAAATTGAGAGAAGCAAGTGTATCAGCATTCTGAGCCTACTCTGACACAAGTTGGTCAGTGCTTGAAGCTACAGCTAAATTTGTGTTACAATGAGTTTTTATTTTCTGTAGATCTGATAACCTATTCAGAGTCTATCTTTTCAAAATGTTTTAAAGTCCTAATATTATAACACTACACTATTCAAGACTTCACTTCTTCAGTCTCACATTAAAAATGATGTGTGCTTTTGAGATGTGTGACATGATTTATAAAACTCATGACTTCACCCTTATCAAGCATTAAATAATTTTTTCTATAGGATGATGGTGTTGATAAATTTGTATTGCATTATAAATATTTGAGCTATATATCTGAACAAATTTTCATAAGCCATCTCCATTCGATGTAAATCTGAAAAACTTACAAGGAAGGAAAACTCAGTATGGACTTTTGAAGCAAAATGACCTGCCATTATTGGGGAAACCATAGAATTAGTAGGATCCACTCCTTCTGGCTTGGATAGCACAATGTCACTGATTTCCCTATATAATTCATGATATAAGGAAATATATTTCACTTTTTTTGGTGGTTCAACACTAAGGAGTAAATGTATTTAAATATGTCAATTAACATGGTCTGATCTTCAATGAATTCAAATTATATAAAAATAATCATCACAGAACCCACATCGAAGGGTGAGAATGTCAACACAACATTATTTGTGTCCACTTCTACATCAATATCTACCCAAGATTGTTCTAAGGGGAGGATAGAGCAGATGAATTCATCCTAGAATCCTTAATAATGAGGATGTCAGTCGGAATCTCCAGAGATTTTGAGGGACCATCTTGACTCATAGAAGCCCACTTCTTCCAAATGAAAGAAAATTTGATATTTCTGCCCCTATTAGGATCAATACACTCCTGAGATTTAGAAGTAATAGTAACATTCTTTTTACGTACCCTGAAATTAGAAACCATATGACCCACAATCATACTAACATCACAAAAATGAGGCATAGTCTTATAATCCACTTTGTTTTCAGCCTTGTTTCCTTTAGTAGGGAATGATATACTAACATGTCTCTTTATTTCCATGTTAATATCTACCATAATCCAAGAAAATAATCCCAACTCCCCTTCCAGGGTCCGTTGATAAATATTTATTTGGATGACGAGACAAGAAGCTATGTCATTTATGATCTTTGGGTGTCAATACACTGATTTCAATCCATGTAACCTTACACATTTCTGAGCATTGGATTTCCAACGATTGAATGGATTAAAATTGACATCCCCATCCGACAATATAAGGATTCCAGGTTTGAGTTTCTGATTTCCATATCTTTCTGCCATGTTCAGAGCATCTTTGGATTAAAAACTAATATAGAATTACCCTATCCCAATAGCAATAAGCCTCCAATATCTACTTCCCCAACAATGAGAAATCCTATCCTTGAGATCGTCATAGGACCAATTATTGTACCGCATAGAATAAATCATGGTACACATGATAGAAAATTTTCATATGTTGATCATTTTTTATAGTTCCTCCAGATCTTCCACCACAAAAAATCCACTATTTTCAGTCCATGGATTATATGAGAGAAGAATCCACTTTGATTGGATCTGAAGAACCTAAGAACTCCACTATGAAGGTTAATCCTTTCTTTCTTGAGAATTAAGGTTCCTAAATGTCACGCCCGGTCATCATTCAGAGGTACGACTTTAATTTTTAAATGTTTATTTCATGAGTTTAAATTGCCGGTTTATTTAATTGCTTGGATGAAGTGTGGACTGAATCAACAAGGGGCTTCCGTAGTGGCGCTGATAAATGCGCGTTGGCCTTACATCACTTGGCATGCGCGCAAGGAATGAGTAAGCTGGATAAAATTTATTTTAAGTGCGTGTTGGCTTCACATCGCTCGGCACGTGGTGCCGATTCTCGAACGTTAAATAACCAGATAAATTTTTATTATGGGTTTATCGGTTATTATTGTATTATGATTATTATATTATTGTTATTATTATATTATTAGTCTTATTATCCTTATAATTATTATTATATTATTATTATTATTATTGCTAATATATTATTATTACTATTATTATTATTGTTATCTGATCATTATTATTAAGATTATGATTATTATTATTACTATTAATATTATTATTTCTAATATTATTATGATATTAATATTATTGTTATCAAAATATTTTTCAGGTTTTCCTCCCCCCCGACACCCTAGCCTCCACCTTTCCCATTTTCATTTCATTTTCTTTTTTTTTATTTCTTGTCATCCTCCCCACGTTTTCCTCTCCTCCGTTTTTTTTCTTTCTTCTTCTTCCCCCGCTCCTGCATCCTCTTGCCGCCGCACCTCACTGTTCACCCTCCACCGCCAGCAACCTCGACACCCCATTTCTCCTCTCCTCCTTCTTCTTCTTCCCTTTCATTTTCTTCCTCCTCTTCCCTAGCCGGTGCTCTCTCCCTCTCCTCATATGCGCCGCTCCTACACTCCGCGCCTCCCCGCTCCTGTTGTCCCCTGTCAGACCAGTCACTCTGCACCCGCACCTCTCCGCCTCGGACCTCTCCCTGTTGTGCCCCCGCTGCTTCCACGCTGGACCTGCATCGTACCAGTCGCCTGCACCACCGGCCTTCCCTCTTCCCGGTTTCCCCTCCCTCATCCTTCCGCACCTGCACTGATCCTGCATCTCTACTCCATCGTCCCTGTCCTCTCCCCCGATCCACACACCGCGCCCCTGCGGCACCCGCAGCGGACCATTCACGCCGCACCGCGCCGCATCTTTCCTCCCGCTGGACCTGCTCGGCTCCGCCCCGGACTGCCTCGCACACAGCACCTGCGCCCCCTGTTCGGCCACCCTCCTCCAGCAACCGCCAGTTGTTCTCTTTTTTATTATTATTTTGTTTCTTTTATGTTATTATTTTAACTTATAAGATATTAAGGTTTTCTTTTGTTATTATTATTAATATGTTAATTATTATATTATTACTATAATTATCTTTCTGTTATTATTATTATGTTAATAATAATCATATTGTTATTATAATAATATTATTTTTACTATTATTACATTATTATTATGTTAATTTTATTGCTATATTAATGTTATTATTATTATTAGTATCATGATAATATTATTATTATGTTATGATTATGATATTATTATGATTATTATTATATTATTGTATTATTATTATTATTAAAATATTATTATAATTAAGATTGTTATGATTATTATTGTTATGATATTATTATTATTATGTTATTGATATAACTACTATTATTTTTGTTGTTATTAATAATACTATTATGTTAACATTATTAACGATCTGTTGTTTTAGTACCTGTTTGACAGCTCGATACGGTGCGGTTGTTGCACAACTAGAGTCTTGCGCTGTGTCATTTTTTCATTCCAATTTGAGGTTGGTGATTCCACACTCAATTATCATCTGAAGATCTTTTGCGTGTTGGTTTAATTTTTCAGCACCTTGCTAATTAGTTTCCATATTGACAAATTAGTCTTGATTACTTTTTAAATGTGCATCTAATTTTCTAGTGGTATATTTATGTGATGTATGTCCATTTTTATTGCGAAAACTAACTTTGGCTGTTTATTATTATTTGTAAACTGTGTAGTGTGGTTTAAGTTTTTTTTTAGAAAAAAAAAAGATGTTTTGGTGTGTGTGAGGTTTTCAAAGAGGATATCAGGGTCCAGGTCACACGTTTGGCTCTATGTGATAATGTAACATGTTATATGAACTTTGATCTTAGGTGAGCACAAGGAGGGAAGTCGGGGTATTAGGTGGGGAGACTGGGACTAGTGAGCTAGTGTTCTGGAGATGACCCGACCCTGTTTCACTGGAAGGTTTGACGATTGCAACACTAACTAAACATATGATATCTGAGGGTCGTGGACTTCTAAGCCACATGTTCTAAGGGTCGTGGCCTTCTAAGCCACTTTATCTGAGGGTCGTGGCTACCTAAGCCACGTTTCACCGAGACATGACGTTCTAGGATCCCACTAGTTCTAGTACCCATAGGGCCTCTCCCATCCTTTGGTGCTACCGGTTAATTTGCGTGCACAATGATACGGGACATGTCACTTAAATTATTACCCTAATGTGTTTATCTTGAACTTTCTTTCTTTTAAAACGTTTTATGAAAACCATTTCTTTTTCACTTCTTTCTCTCTTTATTTAGCATTGCAAATGGTTTGTCTTTTGATAGTTGTGCGTGGAATCTTTTCTTGGTGATATCCTGCTGGGCGATTGCTCACACCCTACTTACACCATTGGGTGTAAGTAGATTTGTTTTCTTCTGATACAGGTAAGGGTCCAGCTTTTGGGAGTAGTGGTTCAGGTTGTTAGAAGGACTATCTACGTGGCGTTTTGGTGGTGGCTTAGAGGCAGTGTCCTCACACCGGGCGACAGTCCTTAGGTTGGTTTTTGGTCACCTTGTATTTAGTCTCATGTGGATTTTGAATACTTGTGACTCAAAAACCTGTTTTGGTTAAATTCACATCTGGCTGTCACTTTTACCTTTGTTTGGTTGATTGCTTTATATTTGTTCACTCGGGTAAACCGTTCCCAAATTTATTTTGATACCCGGGGACTTGTGCCAGCCCGTGGGGATCGAGAACTCCCTTCAGGCCTTGCCGCGGGCCGGGTCGGGTGTCGGTTCGGATGGCGACCCGATTCGGTTCATGACAAAATGGTATCAGAGGGAGGTTTGTTGGTGGTTTATGTTATTTGGGATGAGTTGGATTATACATGAGTTGGGTCTGTCGAGGCTCAGAATTCATGTTGCGAGTAGGGTGACTGGCCAGCATGCCTCAGGATAGATACTAAGTCACCATGGGATGTCAGGGTGCTTGTTCGATTTCTTTTCTAGGTGGGACGTGCAGGCTGCAGACTGTACGTGGACACCAGGCAAGAAAGTAGAGTTTTTGCACAATGTTGTTTTTACATGTTTGGTTTACTGATGATTATATATTTTGTGGGAAAATTTAGTTCCTTTTTAGATATGTGATATTGATAGTTATTCTTTCTTGATTTCTGCCCTTTTGCAGTAAGATGCCTTCCCAGAGAGTTCACATGCATCCACGGGAGGAAGCCGGAGAGAGTTCTCCCGCACCGCTTGATCAGAGATTGTTAGAGGGGATGGTCTAAGTCGTTCAGGCTTTGGGACAAGGGGCGACTCCTGCCCCTGCCCCTGTTCCAGCTAGAGGGGAAGAATTCGGCTCCAGGAAGGATAGAGCTCAGGAGTTTCTGAGGAGAAAACCTCCTTCTTTCCGAGGTAGTCCAGAACCTCAGGAGGCAGAGGAGTGGCTTGAAAAGATTGAACGCATGTTCGATTTCCTTGACACGCCCGAGGAAGTCAGGGTGAATTGTGCCTCGTTCCAGCTGGCGGGTTCCAGTCGCAAATGGTGGGAATCAGTGGTCCAGACTGGGAAGCATGACTACATGATCTGGAAGGATTTCAATGGTATCTTCAACGAGCTGTATTGTCTAGAGTCCGTAGCCTATGATAGATCTCGGGAGTTCATGGAGCTTTCGCAGGGGAATCAGACAATGATGGAGTATGCGAATCGCTTTGCTGAACTGGTACGGTACGCACCTGAGATAGTTTCGGGCGAATTCTTGAAATCTAGGAAGTTTGAGAAGGGCCTTTGACCAGAAATTCACTCCCATGTATTCTTATTCAAGATGAAGACTTATGTTGAGGTGCTTGATCATTCTTGTATGGTCGAGATTGACCAGAAGGGAAAGTCGGGGTTTTCTGGATCAGTGTCAGGGCTTTGCAGTGGCAGTTCATCTGAGAAGAATAGGAAGCGTGATGAGCAATGGAAGAAGGGTGATGGCATCTCAGGTCATCCTCTCAGACAGTTTACATCTGGGGCTTCTGGTGTAGGGTTCGTTGTGTGCCATCAGTGTGGAAGGGTAGGGCACATCCGACCTGTTTGTCCATACCCTCCCAGACCATGCCATGGATGTGGAGTTGTGGGACATCTACAATGCTTCTGTAGGACTGCACACCCTTACCAGAGTGGGGCTGGATCGGTGGCTTCTAGAGGGGTATCAGTTTAGTCAGAGCCGACCAGGACGACATGATCTTGGTTTGGTGGGCGTGGTGGTAGGACCGGATCGTCTTTAGGGCAGAGCCATATCAGGGCAGAGCCTCAGCCGAGCGGTCGTTCTCAGGCAGGGACCAGGCAACTGCATGCTGTGGATCAGGCACTAACGGGATTGGATGCAGGGCCTTCGACGGTTCGAGGTACTATTCTGGTTTCATCTTCTATAGCTGTAGTTTTATTTGATACTGGTGCTTCAGTTTCTTTCATATCTGCTCATTTTGTGAATCTCCTGAACCTACCAACCGAGCTGTTATCATTTGCTATGGAGTTGGTAACACCGTTGGGGAAAAAGAGGGAGCAAGGCCTTAAGTGCTGATCATGTGCACTCTCTGTGTCGGGAGTCGAGATGGAATGGAATTTCTTTGTCCTTGACATGGACCTATTTGATGTGATCCTCGGTATGGACTGGATGGTGCACTTCCAGGCGCACATTGATTGTTATCAACTCCGAGTTAACTTTACAGTACCAGATGGGACTCCCCAGTTATTTCACAGAGAATGGGATCCTCGGTCGGGACGTGCATGACCTCCACTCCCTGAGCTTGGAAATCTTGCTTATCAGTTTTGGTCGCTCGCGCTGGAGGACGATGGTGGTATTTCACAGGGCGGGTTACCTCGTGTAGTGGATGACTTCCCATAGGTCTTCCCAGATGATTTTTCCGGCTTACCCCTACTGCGAGACGTGGAGTTCTTGATTGATTTGGCACCGGGAACACAGCATATATCTATTCCCTCTTATCACAAGGCCCCCACCGAATTGAGGGAATTAAAGATACAGCTGGATGATTTGGAATCCAAAGGATTCATTCGCCCGAGCGTCTCTCCTTGGGCCGCACCGGTTTTATTCGCGAAGAAGGCCGATGGAACCCTTCGGTTGTGCATTGATTACCGGAAATTGAACTGGGTAACCATCAAGAATAAATACCCTTTGCCTCGGATTGACGATTTGTTTGACTAGATGAAGGGGGAAAAGTGGTTGTCCAAGATTTATTTGCGTTCGGGATACCACCAGCTCAGGGTGAGGGAAGCAGATATCCCGAAGACGGCTTTCTGAAGCAGGTACGGTCACTTCGAGTACTTGGTCATGCCTTTCGGACTGACGAATGATCCTACAGTTTTCATGGCGCTCATGAATAGGGTGTTCCACCAATATCTCGACTCATTTGTCATGGTATTCGTGGATGACATCCTGGTCTATTCTGCATCTGAGGAGGAGCATTAGCATCACATGCACGTTGTTTTGGGAACTTTGTGGGATCACCGCCTGTACGCCAAAATCTCAAAGTGCACTTTCTCGATCAGGGATGTGAAGTTTCTGGGGCATGTCGTATCAGAAAAAGGGGTTTCAGTGGATCCTGAAAATATCAGAGCAGTTATGTCTTGGGAGCAGCCGAGAAATGTGTTTGAGATCAAGAGTTTTCTAGTCTTGGCTGGTTATTACAGGCACTTTGTCCGAGACTTCTCGCGGCTTGCCTCCCCCATGACCGCACTCACCCGGAAAAGGGGTGAAGTTTGAGTGGAGCCCACAGTGCCAGACATCTTTTGAGGAGTTGAAGCGGCGGTTGACCACCGCACCTATGCTGACTTTACCGGAGTCAGGAATGGTCAATGTGGTCTACTGTGACGTGTCAGGTACGGGCCTTGGATGTGTGCTCATGCAGGACGACCATATGGTGGCTTATGGTTCTTGCCAACTCCGGCCACATGAGAAGAAGTATCTGACTCATGACTTAGTGTTGGAGGCAGTGATTCATGCTTTGAAGACGTGGCGCCACTATCTTTTTGGGAAGAAGGTTGTGGTCTACTCTGACCATAATAGCTTGGCCTACATTTTCTCTCAGAAGGATCTCAATTTGAGGCAGCGCCACTGGGTCGAGTACCTGCAGGGTTTTGATTTTGATATTGTCTATACCCCTGGCAAGGGTAATGTGGTAGCTGACACTTTGAGCAGAAAAGTACCAGTGCAGGCGTTGAGGAAGTCCAGCGATGAGTGGACTTTGATGGGGCTCTTCGCCCATATGCATTTGGAGAGTAGGGAGCACAGTGGAGGTACTTTTTTGGCTAGCATCCAGTTGACTTCTTCTCTTCTAGAGTTGATTCAGTGGGAGCAGCCTGGTGATGAGTTATGTCAGCGATCTATGCAGTTTCTTCATGGTGGGGAGACTCCTTCTGATTGGTCTTTGTCTTCCCATATGGTCTTATGATTCAAGGGCCGTGCTGTAGTGCTGTTGTCTCTACGAAAGGTTGTGATGCAGGATAGCCACCAATCTCAGTGGGCCATCCATCCTGGTACCACCAAGATGTATTACGATGTTCGCCGTCAGTTCTGGTGGCCAGGTATGAGACGGGACATAGCCGACTTCGTATCCAGATGTTACAACTGCCAGCAAGTGAAAGCAGAGCATCATATACCCTCTGGCCTACTCCATACATTACCCATTCCTACCTGGAAGTGGGATGAGGTCTCCATGGACTTCATCATTGGCTTGCCTCGTACACCTCAAGGGAGGAATGCTATTTGGGAGGTGATTGACCTATTGACCAAGTCAGCTCACTTTATTCCGATCAGAGATACAGCGAAGGTAGAGGAACTGGGCCGCTTGTATGTTCAGGAGGTGGTCAGAATTCATGGTGTGCCATCAGCAATTGTTTCTGACAGGGACCCCCGCTTTACATCTCGATTTTGGGGAGGCCTCCAGAAGGCTTTGGGGTCGCAGATTAAGATGAGCACGACATACCATCCTCAGACGGATGGCCAGATAGAGTGGGCGAATCAGATTCTGGAAGACATGCTCAGATCCTGTGTGTTAGATTTTGGAGGCTCATGGGATATCCATTTGGGGCTGGTCGAGTTTTCTTATAATAACAGTTACCAGTATTCCATCAGAATGGCACCCTTTGAGGCGCTCAATGGCCGTCATTGTCGGTCTCTCCTGTGTTGGGATGAGATAGGAGAAGCCTCGCTCTTGGGACCGAGTCTTTTTCAGGAGACGTCTGAGAAGGTCAATCTGATTAGGCAGCGGTTGTTGATAGCTCAGAGTCTCCACAAGTCTTATGCAGATCAGTGGCGGTGGGTCCTTGAGTTTTCAGTGGGGGACAGAGTGTTCCTGAAAGTGGCCCCTCGCTTGGGTCACCGTCATTTGGGGAAGCAGGGGAAGCTGACCCCGAGATATGTCGGACCTTTAGAGATTCTTGAGCGGATTGGCAAGGTGGCATACATGTTAGCTTTGCCCTCACATTTGACGTCGATTCATGATGTATTTCATGTCTCTTAACTAAAGATGTACAACCCCGACCCGTCGCATGTGCTGAATTGGGAGGAGCTGGAGATAGTGTCCGACTTGTCTGTGGTTGAGCGACCAGTACGTATAGTGGATTCCCAGGAAAAGGTGCTGCGTGGAATGTCCATTCCTCTGGTCTATGTTCTTTGGCAGCACGTGAATGATGAACACGAGACTTGGGAGCGGAAGTCATGGGTTGAGCAGGAGTACCCATTTCAATTCTCTGATCAGGCTTTGAGCTGACTTTCCGAGGGCGGAAAGTTTTCCTGGTGGGGAGAATTGTCAAACCCGGTCGTCATTCAGAGGTACGACTTTAATTTTTAAATTTTTATTTCATGAGTTTAAATTGCCGGTTTATTTAATTACTTGGTTGAAGTGTGGACTGAATCGACAAGGGGCTTCCGTAGTGGCACTGATAAATGCGTGTTGGCCTTACATCGCTTGGCATGCACACGAGGCACGAGCAAGCTGGATAAAATTTATTTTAAGTGCGCGTTGGCTTCACGTCGCTCGGCACGTGGTGCCGATTCTCGAACGTTAAATAACCGGATAAATTTTTATTATGGTTTTGTCGGATGTTATTGTATTATGATTATTATATTATTGTTATTATTATATTATTATTATTATTATCCTTATAATTATTATGATATTATTATTATTATTGCTAATATATTATTATTACTATTATTATTTTTGTTATCCGATCATTATTATTAAGATTATGATTATTATTATTTCTATTAATATTATTATTTCTAATATTATTATGATATTAATATTATTGTTATCAAAATCTTTTTCCGGTTTTCCTCCCCTCCCCCCCCCCGAAACCCTAGCCGCCACCTTTCCCATTTTCATTTTTTTTATTTCATGTCTTCCTCCCCACGTTTTCCTCTCCTCCGTTTTTTTTCTTTTTCTTTCTTCGTCTTCCCCCGCTCCTACATCCTTTCGCCGCCGCACCTCCATGTTCACCCTCCACCGCCAGCAACCTCGACACCCCATTTCTCCTCTCCTCCTTATTATTCTTCCCTTTCTTCTTCTTCCTCCTCTTCCCCAGCCGGCGCTCTCTCCCTCTCCTCTGGTGCACCGCTCTTACACTCCGCGCCTCCCCGCTCACGTTGTCCCGCGTCGGACCAGTCACCCTGCACTCGCACCTCTCCGCCTCGGACCTCTCCCTGCTGCGCCCCCGCTGCTTCCACGCCGGACCTGCATTGAACCAGTCACCCGCACCACCGGCCTTCCCTCTTCCCGCTTTCCCCTCCCTCATCCTTCTTCACATGCGCCGCTCCTGCATCTCTACTCCGTCGTCCCTGTCCTCTTCCCCGAACCACACACCGCGCCCCTGCGGCACCCGCAGCGGACCAGTCACGCCGCACCGCACCGCATCTTTCCTCCCGCCGGACCAGCTCGGCTCTGCCCTGGACTACCTCAGACCCAGCACCTGCGCCCCCTGTTCGGCCACCCTCCTCCAGCAACCACCGGTTGTTCTCTTTTTTATTATTATTTTGTTTATTTTATTTTATTATTTTAACTTATAAGATATTAAGGTTTTCTTTGGTTATTATTATTAATATGTTAATTATTATATTATTACAATAATTATTATTCTGTTATTATTATTATGTTAATAATAATCATATTGTTATTATACTATTATTATTTTTACTATTATTAGATTATTATTATGTTAATTTTATTACTATATTAATGTTATTATTATTATTATTATCATGATAATATTATTATTATGTTATGATTATGCTATTATTATGATTATTATTATATTATTGTATTGTTATTATTATTCAAATATTATTATTATTAAGATTGCTATTATTATTATTGTTATGCTATTATTATTATTATGTAATTGATATAACTACTATTATTTTTGTTTTTATTAATAATACTATTATGTTAACATTATTAACGATCTGCTCTTTTAGGACCTGTTTGATAGCTCGATACGGTGCGATCGTTGCGCAACTGGAGTCTTGAGCCGTGTCATTTTTCCATTCCCATTTGAGGTAGGTGATTCCACACTCAATTATCATCTGGCGATCTTTTGCGTGTTGGTTTAATTTTTCAGCACCCTGCTAATTAGATTCCATATTGACAAATTAGTATTGATTACTTTTTAAATGTGCATCTAATTTTCCAGTGGTATATTTATGTGGTGCAAGTCTATTTTTAATGCGAAAAATCACTTTGGCTGTTTATTATTATTTTTAAACCGTGTAGTGTGGTTTATGTTTTTTTTAAGAAAAATAAAAAGAATTTTTGGTGTGTGTGTGGTTTTCAAAGAGGATATCAGTGTGAAGGTCACCCTTTTGGCTCTAAGTGATAATGTGACATGTTATATGAACTTTTATCATAGGTGAGCACAAGGAGGGAAGCCGGGATATTAGGTGGGGAGACTGGGACTAGTGAGCTTGTGTTCCGGAGATGACCAGACCCGGTTTCACTGGCAGGTTTGACGACTGCAACACTATCTAAACATATGATATCTGAGGGTCGTGGCCTTCTAAGCCACGTGTTCTGAGGGTCATGTCCTTCTAATCCACGTTATCTGAGGGTCGTGGCTGCCTAAGCCACATTTCACCGAGACACGATGTTCTAGGATCCCACTAGTTCTAGTACCCATAGGGCCTCTCCCATCCTTTGGTGCTACCGGTTACTTTGCGTGCACAATGATACGGGACATGTCACTTAAATTATTACCCTAATGTGTTTATCTTGAACTGTCTTTCTTTTAAAACATTTCATGAGAACCTTTTTTTCACTTCTTTCTCTCTTTATTTAGCATTGCAAACGGTTTGTATTTTGATAGTTGTGCGTGGAATCTTTTCTTGGTGATATCCTACGGGGCGATTGCTCACACCCTACTTACACCCTTGGGTGTAAGTAGATTTGTTAACTTCTGATACAAGTAAGGGTCTAGCTTTTGGGAGCAGTGGTTCAGGTTGTTAGCAGGACTATCTACGTGGTGTTTTGGTGGTGGCTTAGAGGCGGTGTCCTCACAATGGGAGACAGTCCTTAGGTTGGTTTTTGGTCACCTTGTTTTTAGTCTCATGTGGCTTTTGAATACTTTTGACTCAAAAACCTGTTTTGGTTAAATTCATGTCTGGCTATCACTTTTACTTTTGTTTTGTTTATTTCTTTATATTTGTTCACTCGGGTAAACCGTTCCCAAAGTTTATTTTGATACTCGGACACTTGTGACAGCCCGTGGGGATCAAGAACGCCCTTCAGGCCTTGCCGCGGGCCGGGTCGGGCTTCGGTTCGGATGGCGACCCGATTCGGTTCGTGACACTAAAAATCTTATGTATTTATCAGATCCCTCGGTGGGGGACAATCCTTTATAAAGGAAAATTCCCAATTGGGGATGTAATAATCCAATGATAAAATCAGAAGGGAAACCTAAAAATCTATAATTCTCCATTGTAAGATTGATAATCCCATGGTCCCACTCTCACCATCTGTCCCCTGACACAAGGATATTAAATAAAAAATGGCCAAATATTAAAAGTAAAATTATGTGACCACCTACCTTATGGATGTAGATAATGACTCGTTGAGTATATCACTTAGATTTGGAGTTTGTTGGAGTAAATCTGAGTTTCCATCCAATGAATTGAAAATTGGAAAATGAACTTCCATGTAAATAGAACATTAGATAGTGGAATTTAGTGAGGGAGGTAGAGCATTAGAGGATACCCTTACCTACGACTATAAAATTCTTCGGTCAAAATGAAAAATAGACACTGTATAAAAGAGTATATTGAGATTGAAAGAGTAATGATTTTAGAAACCTATTGGATGAAAACCTCTAATGTTCGCACTACCCAATGAAGAAAATGAAATTATAACTTCAAGAGAATAGGGGGGGAATTAAATTTTCTAATAAATATCGTCTCACATGGTTTTTGTGCATGGATTTCAAAAATGTGCACAATCCTTGAGCATCGTTCTTCCCCTATCCTATATGTTTTCACAGTCTATGTGCATTTTTTTCACAAACCATGTGAAAACCATGTGTAAACCAATAACTAACTGGGAACACCGCATGGCATCAACAGATAATTTCACTAACTATATGTAGATAATGAATATGGTTTCTGTAACCATATAAAACAGGCCACATGGATGTGGTCCTGGGGTTCACAATTATATAAAAACCATGTGGCCCTGTCTACTTCCCACTTTTTCAGTGATAAATGATTCAGATGTTCCCCAAGAACCCCTTGTGATCCCCTTATCATGATTTGAATAATTCATTAGCACAATCCAATACATTCCAAAATAAAAACTAATGTTATATACCTTTGTCAAAGAATCAGGTCATTAAAACCATCATCCTACTCATAAATTGAAAATGATCACCACCTGACCCACCATATGATTTTATAGTGTCCTACCCCAATGGAAAAAATTGATTAACCAGATCATGATAATATTCTACTGCATATGGTCTAGGGATACCTCATAAATTGAGGGGCCACTATCATAGATACTCATGTAGTTCAGATATCTTATAAACCGAACCTGTTAGCACTATGGGTACCATCTTCTCCTCTTTGGGTGGGTTTATAGATAGTTCACCTGCTATTGGTATCAATAATGTAACTAGTTTATATATCATGGCCTCATCACAAAGAGAATCTTCCTAGTGATATTGGGGTTGAATCCAAGATAGAATACACCGTAGAGGTATCCTAAGAAAAACATGATGTAAGAAGTAGAATTAGTATATCTAGAGACCTGACTCAAAAAAATATGTAAACCACAACACATTATTGTATGATTCAAGTACCATTATTTTCCCATCAACCAGTGTTATCATGTATAATGTAAAAAAATATGTGGAAATAGCCATCAAATTTGGATTCATTGGCTATCACACAAAAGACTAGAGTCCCTTTCTTGAAAGAAGAATAAGAAAAATTTATTACTAATTCCCCAAAAAATGTCACACCACAATGTAATAACAGAGAGATTAATCCTCTGATACCACTTTTTCATGACCCATAACAAATGTGATCAATTACAAACTCCACAATCCCACCTCTAACAGGTTAGCTGCTGGTGACTCACGCTGATTAGGCATATCACAAATATAGGAGGCCTTTGCCTAATTACACACACACACACACCCACAGACACATGTCAAATACAATACAACAATGAAATCTAGACAAATAACTGAAAAAAACATCATGCATACATATAATACCCACAACTAGAGTAACACATCAAGTAATGGAATGTAAATAGAGCAATATACAATCTCAACAAAATGATTTGGAAAATAATTCTGTCCTAAAAGAAAACAAGTGAATTATATCAAGATACCACATGAACAAACCATTGTCTATCTTGTCTCACTATGTATCAATTGGTCATGGTATCTCTAGTACTCGATCAATTGGCCTATCAATTTTAAAAAACCATACATGTGTAGAGAAATACAATTAATATGTTAGAATAAAAACACCCAATTGGACACCGAAAAATAACAAAGCATATAAAATATTAATATCATTCAGCTCTACATTATTATATTATTATATAAAAAACAACATGAAAATCTAGATGTAATTAAAAAAACACTCACAGCATCAGAGAATACGTATCAAATGTAGTGCCCACCTATGATTCTTGATCAATGTTTCATCATTGACCTCTTCTAAAAAACACACCCCATGATTTAGATAATAATGATGAGGTACATATGAGAGTTCATGGTCATTAGGTATCATCATAGGATGTATACATAGCGAGCATAAAGAGAAACAATATACATAATATGAGCATAGTCAAGGGAGTGGGATATGACAAAAACTCGGTATAGAATAATAGGGTATGTTGAGTATAAATTCATGCATAATGTTGGTCATAAGAATAATAAGAACCCATCCTAGGTAATGAATATGAAGAATGATATCACCGGAAGTCAAAGTGTAGGATTCCAAGAACTCTAACCATGAAGTCATGAAAAAGGGGTCATTTTATGGTTTGATGTTGGAGATTTTATACTAACCAATACTAAACATATATAGGTAACATACCGGAATGAATCATGTACTAGATACCGAGGGCATGTTCTCTAAAAAAATTTATGGATTAAACTATGTGTGGTAGTGGAACACATCGGGACCCATTGAACTAGGGTCCTACACATGTATGTTTTTCATGTTTGTGTCTATATAGGAGTACACTAAATGATTCTATCCATGTACTATTTCCATGTACCATTAAATCGATTATCCCATCTATATCATGGCTAGCCATGTTAGTGTATCTGTACGTGGTTTTTCCATTTTCATGTATGGAAAAAATATTTTATGTACCCTCTACATTATATGGAAAACCAAAGAAGAGGGGACCAATGTTGTGTAGTGGAGACACATTTTTTGTGACCCATAAATCCTCCTTAAAATCCTAGCCATTGATAGGGGTACCCACATAACATGTGTGTTACATGTCATGTTTTAAAAAAAATTCCATATTTCCAAATCTGACAAACGCATTTCGGGGTGCATCTATAGCCTTCATCCTCATTCAAAACATTTAAATAATGACAAGATGAGTCATACCATTTTCAACCATCTTTTTGAAAACATATATTTCATTAGAATATCAGCCATTAGCATCATACATCATTGCACACCAAAAAACACAATGAACGATATATGTGGATCTCTCTCTGATCGATATTCTATCATTTTTTCCTAATTACATCATTGATCAAGACATAGATATTTAACATCAATAAATTTTACAAAGAAACTTGTGTTTAATGGTCTATTTATGAATAAACCATTGAACCATTGAACAACTGATTTCAAATGATGAACTCGTATTTTGGGATGGAAAATAATAAGGAACAACCATGTGAATCAAACCTCGGTCGATGTTTGTGTCGACCTCATTACATTTATTTTAAAAATATAAATATAAATTTAATTAATAATGAAAAATAAATTCCCCCAAGTACCAAAATAAACTTTTTCATCCTGAGATACACATGATCCAGAGATCAATATATGTGTTGATTTATTTCACAAATCATATAATTAGAAAATGGAAAGAGAATCCGATCAAAATAAATATTTCCCTGATATGGATATATTCATTATAATTAAGATCATTAATCTTTATCACTTGAGATATCTCATAATCTTGTTACACACAAATCATGGATCCTAGATTTGGTTGATGTTAGGCTGAGAGAGATCCTCCAATAATCTCTCTATGTGTTCTCATATAGATTCATGGTTTTGTGGCTTACCCTTTAATTCTATCATAAAAAAATTATTATATATGAATATAAATTAATGTGTCAATAGACTAATAAAATTATTTAAATTAATTGTTTTATATATTTTATTGACATGTTATATTTTCCCAAAACACATAACAACATGATAGGTATTGTCACACCTAGAGAAAACCGACCTTATAAACTCAATGGTTCGCTTAGATTTCAGATTAGGGCCCCAATTATAATGTATTCAGAATATTGACAAAAAATATATGCACATTGTATTTAATATTTTTAATATATTTCAATAATTTATTCCAGGAACACCCGGCCTTGAAATCAGATGCCTCATTAGAACCTGGTCTCAAAAATAATCCATGATGTATCCAGAAATCATTAATGGATAATCATATTCATTATAATAGAAAATTATCTCCCCAACAATTTCTTTGGGGAGTCCTAATAAATAAACCCATATATATTCAATCGGTACATACCTAATTCTATCATAAACATGGAACGCCCTAGGAAACATACCTCCTGAGCCTCGAATTAGAATTCATCATCTTCTGAAAGAGATTATCATAATAATGGACACCAAAAATAACATGTATATTACCCAAGTGATCATCCTCAGACATTGACTATACATGGATGTTATCAATGAAAACAATAATGAATAGTTATAAGAACTCTTGAAACACTGAATTCATGATCCAAATGAACAAGGATGGAGTCTTCATCACATTGAACAACATTAAGAAAACACTTAATTCCCATGATGTTAATGTAATGTACTATTTGGCATTTCATCGTTCATCACCTATATGTGATGATATCTAGAATGAAAAATTGATCTCTATGAACCATTATTTTCCCATCATATCTTCTAGAAATAATCAATCCATAGAAGTTGATATAATTTATTCATCATTAAATTTTATATGAAACAATAATTGATACAAATCCACAAACTACCCACAACATTGTTCACAAACGAAATGGTTTCACCTTATGGTGACACACTCGGCTAAGAAACCCTCACAATAATTGATCTTCAAGATATAATCATAGCTCTCGCAACCATGATGACGCCATCCGATATGGGAACAAAAATATTATAGAAACACCTAGTTGGAGATTGATATAAAAAATGATCAAGCATCTATGAGGTAAAAACAAAAAATCATCTAGGATTACAACATCGTAATCATTAATGAATGTTTAAAAATTGAATACTAATATTCTGAAGAACTCATCATATTCACATTCCTCATTGTTGATAACTAGAAAACAAAAATTCGACTCATCATAAGACCATTTTTCCAAATAAATATTACTTATCTCTATGCACATCGTAGAAAAAAATGACCTCTTGAAGAAATCCATGATTTCATATATCGAATTCAGCCAATAAATTACAATTAGTAAATCATGATTCTATACAAAAAAACTATGTAGTTAACCGAAGAGGGGTGCTACCTCAAAGGATATAAAAATATCTAAAAATATTATAATACTCATGTTAAACTCAACTAGATTAGTGAATTACAAGGTAACTACAAAACTCTACACCTCAAATCCCAAATAATAAAAATTGGAGGGTTATATGAAGGACTCTGTACCTCACAAATTGAACAATGTAATCAGCCTTGTATATGATAAATAGAGGGTTATTAATTTTCTATTTAGATCACCCACCAAAATAAATTCTAATTTTTCAAGATTACCCTGACCTATTCCATGAATTCAGTTAACCTACTGAAGAAAACCTACATTGTACCTATATTAAATTTAATAATGAGGAGAAACATAGTGATTTACATTCCCTACTCTATCAATTATCTACTGATCACAAACTGTAACACCCTGTAGATTCTTCCTCAGCATAAACTGTCTCAACTCAGGAACTAGAAGAATAAAATATATAGAAACATAAATAAAAATAAATTTAGGTTACTCTCTCAGATGAAGATATTTCCATTAATAAGAAAACATGTTTTTAATCCATTGGCATTACTCTAAGAGTCTCTACCGATGAAGATAAGACATGGGGAGGGATGGGACCTACCCCTTGATGACCGAAAAATATTCTATATTAGAAATTAGGAACAACATACCATAACTCTGTGTCTAGAGGAATCATTACAAACACCCTCTTATTATGATATAGTTCTTTCTAGTGTCTTCACCAACCATATTCTCTCTCTATATCCCCCGGATACATCAACAGTATAAATGGGGTGACATAACACGGGATCCCAAGATTCAAATCCCCCTAGATATTCCACAAAATGACCACCTCATATGTAATATAGACTTAATACTATTATATATGGGTATGAAATGACTCATGAATTCATGTGAATAAGAAAAACCAACCAATTGGTATGAAACTCCATGGGAGTGGCCACCTTAATGGTAAAATAAATCAAATCTACTCGGAATCGGTCCGTGATCTTCTCCCACAAGACTGTCGACACATTGAAATACTTGAATAACAAGATCAACCATAACTCACTAAACCATAAAAAATTTCGGAAGCAAAATGATACCATTATTCATTATTATAATATATATAACTGAATGATTTCTCAAACTCTCCAAACCAATCATCTATGACTGAATCTAATATATAGACCACATGCTACTATATACTATAGTGTTAAAAATCACTGATTTTCCTCCTCCATGTTTCATTATAATCAACCTAAACAATTCATTGATATATAGGGAAATCCTACCAAATATAATTGGTAATAATCTGAAAATTATGTGTAACTAGAGTCATACCTCTGTGAAGAACAAAAAGTTTTACTCAAAACTAGGTATTATAGAATACGTAACAAAAATTATTTATTTATTTCATTTTACTATTTAATTATGATCCCACCCCAAGATCATAAAATTTCAAACATAGGGGAAAATAAGAATGATGCATGATAATTTCCATGGTCTCTACCATGAAACCATCATCACATAATTTAGTAAGGTCAATAAATATAATGGTCGACACATCATAGAATATGGGGCCCTAAATTCTAGTTTATGATCTATTATCCACTTTTTACATCTCCCAATAAACATATAGAGAACTATTTCACTACCAACCAATGAAAAATGAAATTTCACTAAATCTATACACATATTATATCTCAACTTGAACCATTAATAACACTCTTTATCAACTCCCCCCCATTGAGTAACCATCCTTTGTCGAAAATGAGGTATGAAATATTGTGAATGTCCGAGTGCCACCTCATGTAGGAACATGGAGAGAGACTACCTTAAAAGTTATAGTAATAATACATATGAGAGTCATTACCCAAGAATAGAACATTCATAATAAAGAGATATAAAATATACACAAATCAATACCTATGTTGTCATATATATTTATAATCAAACATCAATTATATTGTATTACTACTTCCCCCTTTGTTTGATGTTCTACCTGATCATCGAAATTCTTATTCCATATCTCTCAAAAATTATCCTTCCCATAGAATCATGGTCTATGTATCGCTACACAGACCTTGCGCATCATGTCATCAAATTATCTCACTTAGCATAATCTGTTAATAACCATGTAGTTTCGGGGATCCACCTCCTCCCTTATAATTTTCATCATACATCATGTATTATATATCATGAAATCACATCCCATACCAATAATAAGGTACATATACATCTTAAACTATACACACCAAACCTATAATAATATATTAGATACTGTATATGATGTTATGGTTTAGTGAAATAACCACAATCCATCACAACCCAATGTATAAATATATAGGAGAAAATGCCACCATGAGTACCAACAAATATATCTACAAAAAGAATATGACTGTGATAGATTAGGTTATAGTTCATTTATCCTCCCACCAAGATGTTGTGAAAACTCACTCATAGAGTATACTAGATTTCAGTATCCAAAACCATCATGGGTGGCATTTCATAAAGAATAATAGAATATAATGGATATAATATATCTCACAAAGACACTATGGGAATAACCTAGTACTAAGATACAATATCATTATCATATCATAATTACTAGTATTCTACTACTTTGGATTTGATATCTTATAATAAAACAATATTTTTAACGTTGTATATTAAATTTTTTATTTTTTAAATGAAAATTTCTCATTAATTTAATAAAATAATTGGAGAATAATTATACAAAATCATTACTACACTTCAAAAATTATTATCTGTCAATACACTTCCACTCCATCCAGTCATAATCCAATTTATGTCAACAATTTCTCATGAGTAACATCTAATTTTCATTATTTCTATAACCACACTAGGTGTTAAGCAAGTATTATTATTCATTATCATTCATCAATTATTAAATTTACTAAGGGAAAAATTCATAATCTACCATCAAGATATACTACAATGTACATATAATTTCATCAAGCAGTGGGGAAATTATATAGATAAAACCATAAACCAGATTTTAAACCATTTAACAGATTCAAAATAAGACATTATATATATTACATCACAAAAATGGGTAATCACATCAACAACCTATTCCATATTCTCTATTTCCATTCATAACTTCTTCCTTCACATATTGATTCATCTTTCTATCACATGAACTAATAGCTAACATAACCTCAGACCTCCAAACCCATATCCAAACAAGGAGTTTTTCCTTCACATGAAAATGAGATCTCACATATCTATATAAAAAAATAAACCTTTACAAAAAAACAGACACTCTCAACCAGTATTATTTTTCATTAAGGAATAGTCATTTTTACTTCATTAGTGATAACTGATTCATTCATTAATAGTTTCTTACTGTGGAAAACCAAAATAATCACCTATAAAATCTACCATAAGTTAACCTCATTTAGAAATTTAATAAAATTTCTAATAACCATGAGAAATATCATTCTAATTTAACATGACATTATATTATTATCATCCGGAGGTATTAAAATTATTCATGTCATTTATTAATTTGATTCTCACATGTAGAATCACATTTAATTAATTATTTACATTACATCGTTTTTTTATTCTTTAATTATTAAAAAACAAGATTAATTTAAAAATATGTCTTCGTTAATTCATTATTTGATTAATTAATAATTACTGGTATTATATTAATTAAAATATTAACATGAAATAAACATGAAAGAATACGAATATAAGAAAATTATTGAAGGATATAATATATATCACACTAACTAGAAAACAAAGTGTAAAATTACTATCATTTTATAAAACATAAACATGTGATCACTAACAAATTCATTATTAATAAGTATAAATATCTATTAGGTTAATTCAATTACTATGAAGGTAGAAAAACCATAATAACATTAAAATTTCATGTAAATAAATAAAAGAAGAAAAAAATACATTAACTCAATGTAATAATAATTTATCAACTGATAAAGTACAAATTTGGGTGTTCCTAATCACATTTCCTCATAAATTATTAAATACATTGAACAATTCTATACTAAAAAAATAAAAAAAAATTAAACTCAATAAGAACATTGAGATGAATCCTCCATCGTATGGAAAGAGAGCATGGGAGGAACAAAACCATATAACCATAATAAAATAGGTAAACCACACTTTTTCTCAATGTGGATAGATGATTAATGTCTAGAATAAATACCCATAAATGGGTTCCAAAAAAGATTTTGTATAACGCCTATAGATCCCTACATCACAGTTGATAATATTGTAGGTTTTGAGTCAAGTGTAGGAAAGAAAAGTTTTCAAATTTCATTTAAAAACATTGGTTTATGATTTGAATGGGTAATATATAGTTTAAATGGACTAGGTTTTAGGTTCCACTAAAAAAAATTTCACCTCAATCCACATAGCATTCATTTACATGGCATAGTAAATTTCATATTTAGCATGATAGTATACAATGAATTGATTATCCATGTTCAAGGATAATAATATTTATGATATAAATATTAATTTTACAAGATAAATTCATTTTCAAGGAATTTCTATATAGAATCTAAAACCCCCTTTTAGTCCATAAAACTCATTTACATTGTAACCCCATCATTTATTTCCTAAATTCATCATTCTTAATGACGTAAACAACCACAAACCTATGATACACTAATAAGTTTTCTTTGATCACCATGGTGTTCAAAATCATGAAAAGGGAAAGGAAATATTGACTTGGGCCCGTACAATAATTTATAATAAAAAAATTAATAAATAATATTTTTTAAATGAAAAATTATGTCACATAAAAATGGAAAAATAATTATCTTATTTAATGTTAATCTACATTCTGTTGAATTTAATAAACTATTTGAATGATAAATCATTATTACAAAACACTTAAAATGTAAAATTTTAGTTAAATACATTTGAAGTCATATTAAAATATTTATATCACATGGAATGTTCACATTGGTGGTACATAACGTAACATTTATCACAGATATTACATTTCCTGAAATCCATATGACATTAAATTAAAAATCTTCAATAATTTAATATGATATAGTTATTTAGTTTAATTCAATTAATCCTCCACTTTTAATAAGTATTCATAGACTATTAATATTTTATAATAGCTTCTTTAATCATATCAAAATAGTTTTGTATAAATTTTCCTATAATATATAATTTGAAACAATCAAAATATACTAAAACATGTCAATCTATAACATTATATGTGACCCTATAATATTTTATGACATTAATAATAATAATGACTTTTTTATTTCATAATAATAAATAAATATATATTTATATATTTAATAATTAAACAACAATATAGTGAACTATGATCCAAAAATGATTTAATAAGAATAATAAAAGTACCAACATAAATACACCAATATAAATATCAAGAAAATCACTCTACATTGCAGCCCACCACCACAACTGGTTGTTATAATTTCTAGAAGAAGAAAAAAAAAGTGGACATCATTCCATATCTAAAAAACGTTATAGGAGTCCATTCTAACTTAATGATAAAAAATTATAGAGATATGGAATGCAAGTAAATTTTATATCATACCAATCCCATTATTATATTTTTTATCATAAACATATGAGTCATACTAATATATAACAGTTATTCTAATGTTATTTAACTCAGAATAGAATAATTTTTTTTCCAATAAAATAGTAAATAATAAGTAGGCCAGCATTAAAAATTTTAAATTAGGGGATCTTTTCGGCCAATGATTCAAAAAAATAACTTTTAATTAACTATATTATAATAGGATAATCTCTCCAATCTATCCCTAGGAAATATGAATCTTCTTTATCCTACTGTCATATTTTTCATTCATATGTTATATAATAGTTTGAGAAATATGTAATTATATATGATAATCCAAAATTAGCTTTTTATTTATATATTTCATCATTTAATAGAAATATTTTGTGTGTTTTGAAAAAATCCAATCAAAATGACTATCTTTTAATAAGGAGACTTCCTCTTGATTTGGAAAATGATTTGAAGACCGATAAATATATCTTATATTTATAGATAATGTAATTCCATAATTAGAAATATATCTTAGAGTAAAACCATATTCGGTATCATGTATAGAGAATTTCAGGCCTCAAGATATGGTATTAGAACAGAGAACATGATCATGGGAATCCTAATTAACATTAAGGTCTACTTTCGTTAATAATTTACTCACCAACCTAGACATCATTAGCATTAAAAATTTGGAATAGTATTTACATTACATGTAACTCATCAATGGGTCCAAATAGTTAAACCATGCTATAATAACGTAATTTTACCATTCAGAAAACCATCATGTAAAAGAATGTTTTCTTTGAAAACATCAACATTTCAGATGAAGAATGGGATAATCCATTTGACTCTTCCTTATTTTCCATGTCTTATTTATTCTTCTCAATTATAAAACATTTTCTTCCATAACTATCATAAGGATCCACATATTACTTCTCCAACTAATTCCTAGTTATGATAGTTGGATGAGATTATTTCACATATGTCTCATTACCATTTAACCCAATAGGCTCTTTGGAAAGCATTCGACTATATCTGACTATGATAGCATGGCCCAACAGTATGACATGATTATTATTTGGATACGAAGATGTAAAAAATATTCCTTATAACTGAATTCTAAGAATCACTATTTGAGGAATATAATGATGTATCACCTATCATTGGTATAATTGGAGTTGGATTTATAGACCACCACCATAACATTAGTCGTGAGTCAGATATTCTGGTGATTTTATAAAAAAATGGATGATCCATCAACCAGAGAATATGTGCTGAATGAAAAACCAATGGTTGTATGGCATGATAAAATAGTAGATCGATTCAATATGACAATTTCCATAGAATTAGATTTTTATATACTTCCATTTTATATTGTTGGATGATCCAAATGTCACCTAAAAGATTGTCCAAGAGGGGAGACTAATAAATTGAATGAGGAGGTTTTTCACACACCACCATATTATTTATGGATTATGATATTCCATCAAAAACACTCAAGAACCACATTAATCATATTGGATGATGGATTCATTTAATTTTAAAACAATAACATGCATCAAACAAATATTCAAAAAAATAGAATTCTTATATTTATAATCACCTTAAACCATTATCCAAAAAATTTCAATAGGAGGCTATGAGTAAAAAATATTATCAACTATTGATGAAATTATATGGTTTATTATTGTGTATTTATTATAATCATTATTCGTAAAATGACTAAATTTTTTTCCTTTAGACTAAATATTAGCTGGATTCTTGATGGTATGTGGTTGACTTAGAAGCTGAATCCAATGAGTTATTTATGTATCATCTCTGATTCATATAAAAGTCAAACAGATGGCATTGTAGTTGAAAGTGGATTTCATGAATGTATATTCTAATCCGAGAACATTATTAAGATCAATCATCCTCATTAATGATTCAATTATGTATCTGAAACACTTATTGCGTTTAAAAAATCTAAGTTGTGTTAAATCACATTCATCAATCATAATCATGCTGAAAAGATCAACCAGTGTCCAACCATGAAAAATCATAAAATCTAGAGAAATTTAAAGGATTGACGATGAATATTGATTATATCTATAGGGCATTGGACAAGTTCATTTCACATTTGAAAATTCATTTATTTATTATTCCCATTAAATGTATTAAAAAATATGAATAAAGACATAATATTTTATTTATCCACGTAGATGAAATAATAATTTGTAAATCAATGTAATCATGGTATCTAATTTCCTCATTCGAATTTTATTTAGGTACATAATTTCATAACTATCATACAAAATGATTTATGTAATATTTGATAAGAAAAACTAATTCATTTTTCTATCATACCCAACTCCACTCATATTTTCACACCCACATGATGGCATAAATTTGACGTCAAAGTATAAAAATTAAATTATTCACTTCCTTTTTTCCTCTGGTAATGGAGAAAAACGTAAATTCTGAAATTATAAAGTATATTATGGTAATTATGTATAAAATTATTTATAGAACACTTTAACATTTTAATTCACAAAATAAAACACATTTATGTCTCATGTGTGCATTGTATATCTTCATATGATCCCAAAGACATGTTAGTCAAAATTTATATTCCCCATAATGAAATTCCATTAAAAACAATAATATTTATATTGTCAATATTTAATTTTTTAGGAGGATTATAATTTAACTATTATGTAATAATTTTATCACACAAGAAATAATGATAATGTAAATTTTTTGATTAATAGTAAATAAAATATATAAATTATAATATAAATCACTACATTTCATTAAATATTTCTTTTTTGATTAGTAAAATGATAACTATATGTGATCCAATACATAAAATATGAAGGAATATCCCAACCATCACTGTCCAAGATTGTTATTCCAACAATTGCTTCACTATCGAAATATAAAAACATAAAATCATTCTCAAATTAAATAATATAATTAAAACAATAATATATATCGGGAATAAGGTAAATTAATATATCAATAAATCAAATAATACATGTATTTACCAAATAGATTGTAAAAGTCAATGACCTCAATTAAATAACTAGTATAGAACATAACAATTGATATGTGTGTGTGTGTGTTTTTTATCCTACATTCCCTATCACGAAGCAATAATACACCAATATTCAATGTAGTAGATTGAACATTCAGGTTAATGGTAAATTATATATTAGTTACACAAGATCTGGTAATACACATGGAATACCTCCTACAAGAATCCCAATTATAAAATCTATGGACATTCATATCAATGATTAGTCAATGAGAAAGAATAATATTTTCTCCTATACCATTTTCTAACATCCATTCCTGACCCACCAGGTCTGATCAAGAGTGCCAAAAACCCCATGCTTGTCTATCTATATATTTGATGATTTAAATTATTAGTGAATTATCAATGTTCATTAATGGGGACAATATAACCTAAATATATATCAAATAACTTGGATTATATTGGAAATAAAAAATGAATAACAATTAACGATTATGAAATTATTTATCAAATGGAGTACATGGCATACAATAACATAATGGGTCAACACTCTAGCAAAACAAACAAGACTAAAATTTGATTTCAGGTCGAAAATAAAACAAACTATGGATAATAAACTATAGAATTTATCTGTTATTATAGTAACTCCATTATCAATATATTATCCATCAACCAAGACCCCCATTAATTTTCACGTATTATAATAAAAGAAATATGGTTTCAAGTCAGCACTCATATACTTTTTGTGATTAATAAAACCATTTATGATCACTCCAACGCAACCTTAACAAATTTTCATTGATAAGAATGTGTGTAACACAATAATTTCTATGAATGAAAGAATAGAAAACATTTAATCACCTACTAGTACTTAACTCTCAACCATCAACATAAAACCCCCACAACAAAACATTTTTTACCCAATGGAATTAGGATTAATAGTGTTTTCTGAAATGATCAATACCTATTGAAAATTACATTATCATATCAGTGGACATATTCAAGGAATAGAGTGTGTGTACTATGTAGTATCCAAAATTCATCATTTTATTCTACATTCACCATTATTCTCAGGTAGTCATGTTTAATATGTTCTATAAGAATATTATAATCATTCCCTATATAATGGGAACACATAATCAATTTTTTCTACCTTATTCACTACCCCTTTATAGGATAATCATTCCATAATGGCCCACCTAGTGTATGTACCATGAAAAAACATCCAAAATAATTATAACACACATAATGTGGTAAATCATAAGAGGTAAGAGATATAATATCATCGTGGTAATGAAAAATATATTTAAAATAGTATTCGATAACCGTGATGTATGGTGACATGCTAGCATCGAATTACTCATGGGAAAGAGTTTCATATACAGGTCTCAAAACTACATGGAAATCCACAACCAATACCCAAAAATAATGTTCAAGAATTAAATCCTTCATAGTAATTATAACATTGAATAATGTTCATATTGAGTGTGAACAAAAAGGTTCTTCAATGGATTAAAAAAATACTATGTCACCCACCCATATAGAAAAATATCACTCCCCAAGGATAAAAAACTATATATCTGGTTTTCCAGGAATGTAGTTTGGAATAGAGTGATTGGTATGTTAAATATGACTAATTTGACTTTAGAATGGAATACATTATGTTGACCAAAAATAAAATCAATTTTGTGGTCTATTGAATATGATAATTACAATCCACTGGATCTAATTTCATTCCAGGAATGGATAATGATTTCATAAATAATAAAATAAGAGAGCCAATTTTCTACTTAACTAACACATATTCACCATTAATCCATCAAAATTAAAGATATTCATAAATAATATATTCAAAAAAATATTTTTCTATGATGACTAAACAAGAATCATAATCCATATGTGAGTATTATATCTATATTAGACATGGTATATGATTAAAACATTGAAGCCTCCACCAATATATAATGGAATCATCAATTGAAGAATGTTCTATCATCAATATATTATTTAGAACTTGACTAAGGTTAAGATAAATAATAACTTATCCGCCGAACATTTATTATTGAAGGTAGATCTTGACACAATCATGATTCATTGTCAACATTCAATACCTATCTCCAATATATTATATAAGGGATAATTGTTCATCAGATAATAATTAAAATACATATACATCCATAATACATGTGCATGTTTTATGAAGGAAGATGTTTTTTGAATAAATATAGAAATTTATCACCATTATAATGTCAAATGATCAGTAAATGGTTAGTGAGAAATTAGTATAATAATGGGAAAATACATGATTCATTATAGGGAGTATAATATTTAATATAGATAAATTGGTGGGGAAATTCTCTATTAATAAGGGTTAAAGGAATGGGAATAATATCCCTTGGTGTTTACTGAATTCCCCAATAGGTAAGTTTCACATCCAAGATGGTCTGGGTAGTAAAATGGTACACATTTTTCCTCATCCACCAACTTGATGGTGGCTAGAAATTTGTTATTGGTGGGGTCTATATAAACTTGATAAACATTTGAATCCCCGCCCCCGATACAATGTTTAACTTCTAACCACCGTAATTTTACTCCCATTATTAAATTCAAAACTAATCCTTTTTATCCACATATCCCTAAAAACTAATATATTTAACTACAATATCATAGGTGAGAGAAATGGAAAATGAGAAATTTATAAACATGAAACATCTTATACATCTAATCAAGTAATGGTTAAAAAAAATAATTTATATGAGTACTAGATCAACTAATTTTTTTCATCTAGTAAATTTCAAATTCATTAATGATTCATATTTATATTTATGATATAATAATTTTAGGGTTTACATTTAAATCTTTTACCATTAGTTTTAATTATGTTGATATCTCATGGTTATACATTGTATCAGAGATGGAAATTATTGACGAAAAAATATTGATGCAATGAACAATGAATGTTATGGTGTATTTCAACTACAATAAGGAAAAAATAATCTATTATATAACATGATATAATTAATTCATATTTCAAGTGAATTGAGACATTAATTCTAGTTCTTATTTGGTAATAATTTTTAACATTACGGAATTAATTTCTCCTCGATTTTTTTGGTTATTATATTGGTAGAGTCTAATTATTTTTTTCTAGATTATTGAGGTAGTTAATGATTTTATGGATACGTTTCTGAAATATTAAAATGATATTTGACCAATAGGATATAGAGAGATCCCCATTCACTTTTTCATAATAAGATATCAATATTAATTCCTTTTTATCACATGGGTCCTACAATAATAAAAATTACGAAGATAAAATTGGTGTATTATATTGTAAATGTATTTATTTATCTAATATTTTCATTAGGAATAATTGGTATAATTTTTCTTCTTTTATGGTGTTAGATTCATGGTTTTCATTCAAAATTTTACTTTAAATAACGTAATTGTAATGAATATGCACCCAAACCATTCATAAATCACATGATTGGTCCATAAAAGGGTTTTTTGTTGTTGAAGATGATTACAACTTAATTTCGACATCTTGAGATGAAGGTGGGAAATGATAATATTTTAACAGTAGGGAATAAGATAATATATTGTAAATATGTTTTTTAATTATATTTTATTGTTAAAAACACTTATGGAGATATTTTCATAATTAATTATTTTTTCCATAATAATATTGAAACATTCATTATTCTATTTTTGGATGATATTTTGGTCAATTAAGAATTTCAACAAGATCATTGGGATCATTTAATTTATGTGTCAGAGAGGAATTTAAATCATAGGTTCTATGTTAATCTATAAAATTTATAGGTTTGGATATTATTTATGTATTTATTTGGGATGTTTATTTTTGTGATGGTCTACTTTGTTTTTATATAAAAATAATAATCATTGACTTCTTATGAGAAACCTATAAATATACCCATGTTTTGTGGGTTTTGTAGTTTAGATGCTTAGAAACGATGGGTTGTTTATAAATTTTCAATTACAGTGTATCCTATGATGGACATAAAATGCATATGTTTTATTTTTATCTGTGTTGATAATTCCTAAGACATTTAATTAATCAAATGAAGAGGATAAAAAAAATTTGTTATTTAAATTCATAAATCTGATGAGGTGTTCTCAGTGTGTATTGATGAATATATAACAACTGTGGGAAATGTTCTCATGAATGTTTATAATGAGTACAACTATAGATTGACATAGTTATAAAAACCAAGTATGAATATAAATTATACATTGAATAAATTGGGGTATATGATCCAAATTTAAAGATATATATATAATACGTATTCAGATATAATTTCTATGTGTATATGAATCATACAAGTATAAACAAAATTTCATATCCATGCTATTTAAACCGATAGAAATAATGATTGGTGGAGAATAATTATATATTAAATTTTGATTAATTATATAAATGATGGAAGGAAAATTTTATTATTGATTCCTTGAGATAGAAAACTAATGTGGCGATGTAATTAAAGGGGTAGTGTTAGTTTATGGGAATAATAATTACATTTCATTCATAATTTCTAGAATAACATTGAATCATGATTTTACATTGTATAAAAATTAAATTTTTAATTTTGGTCTATTTAATGGATGGAGAAAACATTGATTCTAAATATAGGATGACTAAGGAAAAATTATATTTAAGGATCAAATGTAGGATGGTCATTAGTTTATAAAAAGGGTTTAATTTTTAGGATGAACTTGTCATTATTTTTAGTCTGATAAACGAAATTATACGTGCACTTTATAATAATTATTATGTATTCCATCCAAGAATCGAAGTGAATTTTTATGAAATTAGATGATAATTTTTTTTGGAAGGGATAATGATATATTTATCCTATTATGTCTCTCAATATTGTACTAATCAGTATTTAATGAAAGTGTGTTACTCAAAAAAATGACAATTTGAAATATTTTCTATTAAAAATGTTGAAGTCGTGATATATCATAAAGGGTACAATTAATTATCTCTATAATATTCATTAGTACATTGAGTGTTATTGGTGATTGTGGATTTAATCACAATGTTCGGGTAGTTTCTACCTATTTATGAGAGATTCTTTGCTTTGGGCCTCATTAGTGAGCCTATGGATGAAATATCTTATAATTAGGGGCATTATTAATCTATATTGTATTATAGTGATAATTGATTTTCATTCAGACTTATTATAGATTATATAAATAAATAGGTAATCAGTGGTGGGTGAGTAAGTTTTATCACACATATAATGATTGGTTATTGGAATTTCCCTTACAAACATTGAATGACATGATCTGAGCTTGTATAAAAGATTCCGAGAGAAAATTTGGAGATCATGTTCTTTTTAGAGTATTTTTATACAAATAATTTTTCTATAGTTGATTTAGATAGGTTCCATTGATATTCAGTATGGATGCCCATATCAATCATTGTTGTATTGGGAATGTTGAGTGAGAGATTACATTTGTGGAAACAATATGGTTCATGGGAAGATATATTATGTTTAATAAATTTTTAAGTGACAATTTATTTTTTATGTTTAGAACAATCCATATGATTGTCATTATTGAATTATATTAGAGTTGTCAACAGTGTATCGAACATTCTTATGGTTGTCACTATGGTTGGGGAATATGGTGCTCTTCATGAAGGGAAGATATAACTTATGTCTTTGGGTTTAGTTGGTATTGTTGAAAAAATAAGAGACGTGTATTATCTCAATGTGTTTTAAAAATAATATTTTATAGTGGTTAATGATCTCTATGTTTCCTTGTTGAGGAGCAACCCATAAGACTATTAAATCACATAGATATTCGAATATATTTTTGTCTAAATAAATATATTTCTTCATAGATTTATTAACCTAAAATCTAAACTAAAAAGATATATAAAGTATTAATTTATTAATAATTATACAATATGATAGTAAATATATCAATTATATAATTCGATTGTAATCAGTTAAATATTCCCAAAAAATATTATTATGAAAACATCATTTTATGTAATGTTGTTATTTTAAATAAAATCAATATTAATTTATATATATTCATTGAAATTATTTCACATTAACATAATAAATTTAATGTATTAGATATTTCTTAATATTTGAACTAGTAATTTCAAAATTTAATTTGTTGTTGTTTTTTAAGATTTTTTAATAAATTTATTTTTAGGTTAATAGTAAATATATCTAAATTTTCTTATTACTCTCCCATTTATGAAAATGTTATAATACAAGAATGATCTAAAAATTATTCAAAAAATTTAAATATTAAATGATATACTGTTAATATAAAATTAATAATTTAAAAATAAATAACAAATTTACTAATCATATGTCAAACATTTTGAAAATATGGATAATATTTTACATTAACAACTGGTTATCATCACATATATAAAATTGTAGTTTATATTAATTATATAAATTACAAATTTAAAAACGAATTCATTAGTTTTTATAAAATTTACCATATTATGCAATATATTAATTTTAATTTTTGGGGCATAAAATTAGGATTATTATGAATAATGTTAATGAACATGATGATGATAAAATAAACATTTTCAAAGAGTTGGTTTTTTAAATTGTGCAACTATTATAAAATTTAAAAAGTAAAACCTTAAGGAAAATTTATTTTAATATAATTTTTAAGCCTATATAGAAACATATTATCACTAATTCCATATATAATCGTAACAAAATATGATTAATAACAGTTAATGGGGAAATCATAATTTTTTTACATATACAATATATTAAATAAAATATATAACATTAGAAGTTACATTTCACTAATTTTAAAATTGGACAAGAGTATATGATAAATAAATTTTGTTTTATAACACATAAATATGGTAATATGGTTTATCATATATTTTTAATAAAATATTAATAAATCGTTTCAAAACTAGATACCTAGGTAAAATCCAAAATGTTAAAATGTAAATATGTAGTTGAAAAATTCTTGATGAATGTATAAAATCATATTTAAAAATAGTTATTGAGGATCTTTGATATGCCATAACACAAATAATAAAATTAATGTTATTTTTTAGCCACATAATATTGTATACTCATTTGATGTTTTTGAAAAATAATTGAATTTAGAAAAGCTAAATTTTATTTAATTATAAAAGAGGAACACATCCACCAATTCATTCCACACATATTACATTAAATTTCAAGTAAAAATATAATTTTTTTTCTACTATAAATATACATCATTATCATAGGCCATTGGTATAATTTATTTATCCTAATCCATTCATTTCTAAAGAAATAATCATGATAATGTTCAAGGTCCCAATGTGAGTATTACATACTCCTCAACATTTTGTACTTTCCTTTACACATCCAAACCAATCATAATATATGTAGTATAATTACCAATGTATAATTACCATACATAAGTTTTATTAAATTAATGGAACCCCCATTTTTATTCCCTCTCATCCCCAAATAAAACAAAATCATGATGATTGTACATTTGAGCGCACTACCACCCCCACAACGGGATTTCTTATATTTAACCCCACATTCTCTATTTATAATTAATACATATCACATTCCTGAAAAAGTTACTTATATCATTTATTTCGAATTATAATAATAATATTTATCAACAGATTTCACTTCCCCTCCTTTAATCAAAAATGAAAATGATAACTGGGTGTTGTCAAGACTACCACATCCATAAAATAAAATTAATCATTTTTTCATTCAGATAAGAATTCATTTTAAAAGTATCATAAAATTTTATTTGATTTTTTTTACTAAATCATATAATTTTCTATAAATTAATATGATATTATATGAATATAATTAATTTATTAACAATATGCACCAATCAAATTATATCATACATCTGTTGTGGTATGTTCAACCACTACCATGAACTATGATACAAAAAATATTTTATTTATGACAATTGGAACATATATAAAATTATTTTTAGCATATAATAACATAATCACGATTTCACTATCATTATATAACTATTATATTATGCATATAAACTATAATTAAAATATCAAATTTTATTTCCAAAATTATTGAAATTTACCACCAACGATTCCATTTTCAGATAATATATCTATAAAAATTTTGTATTGTGAGGAGTTATTTGAAAAAATATCTATTATATATTACAGTAAATTTAATTATGCATGAATTTTTAACTTAGTATGAATGATTTGGTATCAACATAAAAATATAATTCATACAGAAACCAATGTTAATCACTAACTTACTAGATAAAATCAATTACTAAATAAGTAGTATAATATTTAATAAATTATTATAATTTAATATTTTAATAGTTTTTTTTAAAAATTAATGTTTTGAAAAAGAATATTAATGTAGTTCTGTTTTTTATATAGGTGGTTCTTGTATATTCGACTAAGTGGGAAAATAAGGAAAGGGGGCCTTTATCTAATTTTCAAATCCAATAGTAGTGATTGATATTTAAACGAATAATATATTTTATACGATGTATTCACCTCCAAATATAGTCACACTATAATTAATCTATTTCAATTAAACATATTTTAGTTTCCACTTCAATTGATCCCTTTTATGTTTTTTGACTCTTACCTTACATCTAACCAAATATTTTATTTCTCTTTAAATTTTATTTAGGAGACCTATTTCTTATTATGCACTGGGATATCATTTATATTGTGCTTTTACATGTTAATGAAAATATATATCAATATTAATGAAATTAATTGGTATTTAATTGAAATATTATTTTCATTCAATAAATATAATTGTATTCAAAATATATAATTGTTATAAGAGGTTTTAATATAATTTTTTACTCATTGAGATATAATTTTTATTGAGTATTCATTTGTTTTTTAGTGTATATATAGTCACATGATTTGTTATTAATATAATAATAATTAAATCTATGTGATTTAGTAATCAATAATATTTTCTACATTTAAAGGTTTTTTATTTGAAGCATAAATATGGTCTGATAGTTTATGTTCACTCCATTTTTCTAACTTTTTGATACAATAATTATTATTTTAATATATTATTACATTTTTTATATACTCTACCTGTAATAAACTACAACACCACTGAATGATAAAATGTTAAATGACTAAACGATATGACTCATGTCAAGATGGTGCACCTTCTTTTTCAGGAGGCCATCTAATTAGAACTCCATAGTTAAACATGCTTTGATTGGAGTAGTGCTCAGGATGGGTGACCTTCCGGGATGTTACCCTGGGTGTGTGTGGGTGAGGACAAGCACACTATAAATGACATGTTTTGGCTTTCAGGGACAATCATTAGTTAGATGACCCATTCAGGCACGTGGGTGGGCCCCTGGGTGGGGACCATGTGTCTGCGGGGAAACTAGTGGAACCTAGTGGGCCATGACCCATCAACCATATTAAAGGTGGGGTGTCTGTGCTGTCATCACGGCCTAGTTTTCACATTTAGTATCAGAGGTGGTACCCTTCCTTAAGTGTGGTGCACATCCTAGGTTGAGATGTAGGGCCCACAATGAGGACGTTGTGCTCTTAATGGGGGGGGGGGGTGAATCTAACACCCACGAATGATAAAGGGTTAAATGACTAAATGATATGACTAATGTCAACATGGTTAACCATTTTTCTCGAGAGGATATCTGATTCTATCTCCACAGTTATGTGTTCTTGGCTTATAGTAGTGATTATGATTGGTGATTTTTTGGAAAGTATCCCAGGGTGTGTGTGAGTGAGAAAAAAACATTGAAAAGGACATGTGCTGGACATTTGGGACAGTCACTTGTCAGATGACCCATTCACGCATGTGGGTGGTCGCCAGGGTGGCGACCACGTGTCTACGAGGAAATTGTTGGTACCTGGTGGGCTAGGACCCGATGACGATGTTAAGGAAGGGGGTCTATACTATCACTAGTACCCGGTTGTTATACGAACTCACCCATGTAACCCTATTAACCAGCACACAACCCAATCTTCCACATCCCCTAAGGAAGTTCCTCATCCCCATGGGCTAGCGCCAATCCTCCGGGCATCAAACAATAACCCAAAGTGAATGATTTCTCCCAACCTGTACAAACACATGGAATATATATAAATACGGAAAATAAAGACATAACATAAGTCCAAAAAATATATTCCATATTTGTATGAAGATAGATGAAAATGGAAAACTACAAAATTATCTGAAAATCTAAAATACAGATATGAATGAAAAGGACCAAAACTAAATATGAACACAATGTAATGTCATGAAAAATATTCCACCATCTCACCATTGGATACCCAACTCTGTTTACATGAACCCTCTCCACCTCAGTGTGTCTCCTTTTCCTTCCTTACACTGGAATGCAAACAAACATCTTCACACCACCCAATAGGTACACAAGGTGTGTGATTACTTACTCAATATCATAAATCTGATGTGTTCTATCAAATTTATCTGTATAAAATTCATGAATGATCATTTTAAATAATAATTTTCATGTTAAGAAGAAAATTATTTTTATAGAATGGATGGAAATCATTTTAAATTTATTATTTTTCTAAAAGAAAAGAAGGTATATCAATTTAAATGAATTTTTTTATATCATATTTCACATGAATTAACATACATAATGAGGATAAAACAATAAACTGAATAGTATTATAAAATCAAAAGTAGAGTCAAATGCATCGCAATACCAAAGAATACACCTGGTTAGGCAATAGACTACTCATACCTAAAATATATGAATAGTGAATTGTGGTACATGAAGCGAATTATCTACACTCTAAGACTAGGGAGACACCCCCTAATGTGAATCCACAACATCAAATCCATAAATATAGTAAATAAGCTACACTATAGGACATGTAGAACACCACATAAAGTGAACCCCCGTAATGGATTATGGCCTCACGCTAAACTTTCCACCTAGTACCCTTGTTAATCCATTTGATGATTTTAACAAACATCATAATGTTATCATAAAAATTTTACAAACCAATTAAAAAATACATTTAAAGTATATGAAAATATCATTTTTCTATTTCACTTATTACCAATTAGGGAAAAAATTTATTTAAAAAATATTTTCATTAGACACAAATCAATCATGCTGATTATTTATATAAATCAGTTTATAAAGAAGGAATAATATGGTTCAACAACATATGATAGATAAGGAACCACCTACCTCAAAACTTGAGTTGCAAAATCCGTCAACAGAATCCAAAAACAATAAAATCCCAATGTAATATACAAAGAACCTAGAATAAAATCCACTTCATAAGATGTATCCACATTATAATATAATGTGTCAACAAAAAAGATGAAACCCACAAACCTCATGAATAAACACCTACCACACCATGAGAAATAATCTAATTTCTTCAAGAATGAGATCACACCACTGATCTGGAAGAAGAAATGCAAAAACATCAATTTAGACCAATGGATTTGATAATGAAACCCAAGGTCACTATAGAGATCAAAGATAATGAAGAAGTGGAAATACCACTTATCAAGAGTGATGTACCTCAACCAAAATGTTGATATAACACTGATCAAATCATTCTAGAATTAGTGGAGTCTCCAAAAAATGCATTTTTACTACACTATATCAAGAGGAAAATATTCTGTAGAAAGAATCGAAACAAAATAGCTGCATTACAATTTCAAAAATTTAATGGGGGACATTAAAATATGTGTAACCATCAATGTACTACATACACTAGAAAACTCATTGCATCAAATTAAAAATCAATTCTCATAACAATTCATGATGTGAAATATATCGTCACATTGTGTAACTATTCACAACATGAATCCCTTTACGATATCCACCAAGAAACTCTTACATGTCATCTAACCATGTTACACTACGTGAAATACTCATGTTTCTTGTAGAAAAAGCTGGTTAATGATAAGAGTTTAAAAAATCTTTAACATCACAATTATAGGTATCATACCAATTCAATATGTCCCTATATAGACAATGATAAAATAATAACTATGATGAGGTTAATGAAGTACCATATATAATGGAAGTGAGATGTTATAAATTCCCCACCATGAAGACATTCTGTCACTGGGATGTCATGTGGAAGGTGTAATCCCATGAAAATGATAAAGACATTTCTCCATCATTATTGGCTTGGGTTCACATGTCTCATGATAATCTTATCTATTTTTCCATAGTATTATAAGAAATGAAATCAAATTCTCATGAAAGACATTCACTTGAGAGTCAATGATCTCTACCTATTTCACCAAAATAGAAACTTATGTCTCTATTTAAATTTCATCCCAACTATGAACATGGGTGGGATGAAGATGGAACATCTTGAGCTAAGATATGTGGAATACAACATAAATACATTTTAACTAAACTTGTAATGTGAGCCGATAAGAAACCTTTCCATGTCTCTCAGTGATATCAAATGGTCCAACATATGTCTAAGTTAACATTCACTATTTTCTAAGCCGATGGTGACAAAACTGAGGAGAACTAATAAATAAAACCTAGTAACCACTAGAAAACTCTATAATACAAATCCATCAAAATTCTTATAATTTCAATCAACTTGGAGCTATAACAATACATTGATTTACCTCTTCAATCCTTACTGATATCTCTAAGACTAAACTTTATCCAACTAAATAGACTTCACCAACTTCTTTCCAACAATGAGGTGATCTACTTGGGAGAAAATACAATTCCCCTAAAAAGACTTTATTATCAATGACTGATAATTGTTTTTGTAAACCAGCTCAACCAGTCCCATATGGCTATGTCGTGATCCACTAAAATCCATAATGGAGGCATGAAGCATATAATCCAGGATCTAAACAACACACTTCTTCTAACCATCATTCTATGGATTTTACGTTGTTATCAACGTGACCTATGTTTCAATTGTTTCTTGGAAAATCCAACAGAACCTCGAGGTAATCCAAGGATTCCTATCCAAAAATACAGTATAAGGAATCCCAGGTAACCTCATAATCTTTTCCACATATATATTACTCATATATAAATAATTAGTGGTATCCTTAATCATAATGAAATTGTTGGACATTGGAAACCAATATAAAAAAAACCAGATAGTATCTATCTATCTGGGAGTCCAAGGTAATCAAATTAATGATCCTAGGATAACTCATCAAATTCATTGACCGAAACAAAAATATGTTTATGAAAACTAGAGGTATTCAAGTGATCATCCTTTATCAATTATAAGGTTTAACAATTATACACATAATTTATAATTTTACGCTTTATACTCAGCCACCAGAATCATCATCTCATGTCATAATACATCTATTTAGCACCATGATGGAAATACAACTATGATATGTGACAATTAAACAAGACTAAAATACATAATGATACTAGGATAACAACATGCTTCCCATGGTGGAGTACACCATCAGAATAGAGAGGAAAACTAGGAAAGGACTCCCTATCATAATGGATTTTTGAATCTTACTGAACTCAAAGTCATATAGTTGAAACTACATGATAAAATATTGGAGATATGGTGATTGCTATAACTTTTACAAATCATACCAGAAACATCATCTTGGGTATACTGGTGAGGTTGAATGAAAATCCATACAAGGTTTCACTACATCAATTCTAGAACATCCTATAATAGTAAATTCTTTTTAGGAGAACCTGCACTGACATTTTCATTCCCCGAGGTGTAGGAGATATCAATGCCAAAAATCAAAAGGTATTCCACACATCGTCGTTGTCTAATTTTAATGTATTTCTGAGATAATACTTAACTTTATCTTTAGTGATAAAATAATACATAGATCCTCTCCCCAAGAAGATAGTTTTGCTAACATTTAAGAACATGCATTACAATAGTATGATCTAAATCAAGAGTGGGGTAATTATTCTAATAATGTTGGAGCTGACGAGAGATGTAATCTACCACATAGTAATCCATTATAAGAACGAATCAAAACCCCAAACTAAAACCATAAAAAAATACCAAATACCTTTTACATGTTTTAGTTAAGATCAGAATAGATATAGATTTCATAATTCATTTTTGTACATCAAAAAATACTAAAACACCACATACATGGTTTACTTCACCCCATTAATGGTAATATCAGTCAATGGTGATGTTGGCTTTGAAAAATATTCAAAAAAACATTGGAATTATCCCTAAATACCATAGAATCTCCAACTTTCAATGATATTATGTGGTTCCTTCCATTAAAAACCCATCACAATATTTTGATCATCTGATAAGACTTGTTATTAAATCTATGCTGGATTAAATTAAATTATTTAATATATAAACTATACATTTAATGTTTTCCATACAAATGGTGACTTCATAGAATTTTGAGAACCCCACACTGATGGTTCTCATTCTCGCTCATTAATTTAGAATTATCCAAAATATAATCCACAACACTACCACAAAATTATTATGATTTTGATTTAAAATACAATTCATAAATACCATAAAATATAAAACAATGTTATTTGGGGTAAAAGGTATCACATGGTTTTTAAAATGGTAATACATACTTATGAAATATGTATTCGATACATTAGACTCTCAAACTCTAAAATGATAAAAACCTAACCATAGATCAATATTATTGAACTGAGTTTCCCCATTTAATTGATCAAATGAATCATCCACATGTGTAAAATGTTATTTTTTATAACTTCTACCTAGTTCAACTTATGATATTACATAGTCATCCATAGTGAACTATCTACATTATTACAAACAAGCACATGGTATTTCCATAGTTAAAAAATATGGAGGATGAAACCTTTTCTTATCAAGTCATCCAACTGAAATTTGTGCTATTTCAACTTTGTTGGTGCCATATAAAAGTTGGTATTGATATCAACAACATACCTAACATTAAGATAATCAGATATAATTCCACACACTCTAAAGGAAAACAAGAAATTTCATCTCGGAAATAGTCAAGAAAGTGCTGAACAACAAAGGGATGGTCAACAACAGGAGAAAGGCCATCAGGATCAAATAAATAGAGGACAACAGACTCCTGTTCTCTTAGAGAGAAGTCTATGCATGTCCTGATATCATATCTTACCCCCTTGTGAAACACAAGAGATCACATTAGTAGAATGAAATCAGACATGCCAATGAGAAGAATCATCCTCACCTTAATTAGTGAGATGCCAATCCATATTGATGATGATGTCAAACTGATCTAGATCAAGGATGATAAAATCCAAGAACAAATTTGTATTATCTATCATTAAAAAACAATAAGGATACAGAAACCCCTAATATATCATCTTTCCATTATGTGTCACTAACTCCAATATAATGTAAGTATATTCCATTGGAAGATGAATAATATCAACAAAATTATTATATAAACATGACTGGGAGGTATCTTTATCAAATAAAAAAATCGCTACCTATAATACAGTAATAATAGTAAATCTCACTATTTTTAGATCTATATTGATTATTTCTGGAAACACATCTACTATGTGAATGTGCTTCACTCTTGTAGTATGTGGCTAGATAAGATTTGGTCTTCACCATAGATTCCTTTCGAGTTTATAAACTCAAACCATAATGCAGAATAGTAATATCTTGATAGAAGTGTTATATATTACCAACACAACCATAGATACTTCACATCTTCATATGATAAGGATAAAAATTCCTGGTGTGTCCAACCATTCAACAATGATAGAAAGACATATGAAAACTACTAGCTATAGTAGATGGTGTAGAGGGGGCTTACTATAGAGACCCACCCCACCACTTCTGTAATGATCCTTCTACATCCTCTTCTTCCCTTGATCACCACTGAAGATACAACTATATGGAAGAGTAGATATGGAAAAAACAACCATGCCCTCCATATCCATCTCTATCATCGTATCTCCATATATTATATCTGCATAGGTAGAATGTCTCAACATAAATACATGTGATCTGATATCTGATCACAAATACTATAGTTGCTTCTGAGCCTTCAGTTGTTCATTGTTCCCCTCATTTAGTGAAAAATAGACAAGCTCATCAAACCAATTGGTATACATCGGCACTAAATTATCTCCATGGATTGAAGACAAGAAATCCATATACATTTCAAAAATTAGTGAATGTGGACAAAAATGACGGAATGATAGTGTTTTGAAACCATTCCAATTGAAGTCCACGTGTCTGTCTTCCAGGACCATAGAATCCCACCATATATTTCTAGAACCCTCGTGTTTAAACACTTCACACTTCAACTTGATATTCTTAGTTGTTTCTATGAAGATGAATATTTGATAAATAATATCCATACAATACTCCTCCATTTTAGGTATATCCAACCAATCAATAGATGATAGATTGTTACACATGAATTCTTCTGATCGATCTCTCTCACCTCTATCTCTTGGATGTACCTCAAAAACCACAATCTCAAATCATGGATCATATTTATCTATAGTATGAAATAAACATATAATTGTATTTATGAGATTCAGATCCACCAGAAGATTTCTATGTGGATCATCTGCTACACCTTTTTGATGAACACCCAGAATATGTATAAGGGGTATATTGCAGCACAAAGATATTGAATGACCAATCAAAAAAAGCATAAATATCATCTTAAAATAAAAAACCCATAACATGAATGTAATATTTAATACAAAACAAAATCCTATATAACCATATCTATACATAGCATGGTAACTTGATTTTCCTAACGACAATAGCTAGCTAGAAACTTATCACGACATGCCTATGATGTCCCAAAAATGCATCTCTATAGTCTAATCGATGCCCCAATATTAGGACACATGAAGAAGGAAGATAGTGGAAACAAGACAACTATTAAAGTAGCTAAAACATTAAAAAAAATAAAGTCTAAAACCAAATATCTACACCATGTGTTTGAATAGATGAACTCCCATCATATCACTATGAACTACTCAACTCATCTGACATGAACCTCCATTCCTCACTGTGGTTCCATGCCTTTCCCTGCATTGGAAGTCATCTAGAGGTCTAAAAACCAAAAAATTGGTGTACAGGGTGTCAAAAAATATGCTCTATAGGATCCCACCATGGTGTTCTATTGCATGTCTCTATATGAAAATTCATGTACGCTCATTTTAAATAAAACATGGAATAAAATGAAATAAATAAATTATATAGAAAACATGGTAAACATTTCCCTTTTATCACAGTTAGTGGAAATAAGTATGTATATAAATTTTAATGAAAATTTTTCCATATCATATTTGAAAAACATAAAAATACATATCAAGGATAAAATAGTATAATACCAATATCATAAAAACAACAGTTGAAGAACATGCATAAAAACACCAAGGAATACAACGGGTCAAGAAACAAACTACTCATACCTAAAATCTATGAACAGTGAACTGTGGTACAAAAGGCAATTATCTACAATCAAGGTCTATAGAGACTCCCTATAATGTGATCCCCAAACATCATATACATCCCTAAAGCCTATAAGATGCATTATAGATTAAGTGGAATTCAATAGAAAGTGAATTACCATAATAGATAATGCCCCGAACTAAAGATTCCCCTTAGTACTCAATGTAACCCGTGCTCTCATATTTGGAAACACATTATGGTTTTCAAAAATTATATATAAACCATTTCAAAAATACATTTATTTTATTTTAAAATATCATTTTTCATTTCATTTATCAAATATCATGGAAAACAGTTTTTCTTAAAAAACACATTTCAACACACACAAATCAATCACGTCAATTTGTTGTATAGATTAGATTACAAATAATGAACAATAAGGTTAATGAAATAATCTAGGGATAGAACAACCTACATCAAAATATCAATTTTCACATGCCCACAATGGGATCCACCAACATCGAGAACCGAATAAAATCTTTGATGTCCTTAATATCAAATCCACATCACAAGATTTATCCACATTAGGAAATATATGTTCATAGGAAATGAGTAAAATCACAATACTTTTGAATGAGTGCCTTCTCTACCAAGACCATCAATGTAATGTCCTCTAGAATGAGATCACCAAAAAAATATATAAGATTTCATGAATAAAAACTAACATAATCTAATAGATCTAACAAAGAAACCCAATGGATTTAACCCAATAAATACAACGAATAAGTGGTGTGATCACTTACACAGAGAGGTGCACCGCAACCATGACAAAGATAGAATTTTGGTCAGATCATTCTAGAATGAGAGGAGGGTACCAAAATCCCATAATAAATACCGTAGTTCTAAGGAAAATGAGTATATATAATGAATCAAAATTAATCAGTCGCATGCGCATTTTAAAAGCGGTGTGTGGGCTGTTATAGGAAGTCTAACCTAGTTACATGATGTGCAACCTAGTAACACCACATGTGACCACCAACATCCCAAATATATCAGAAACACAATCTCAATAGATTAAAAATACATTATTTAATCTATTCTTGATGTGGAACAAATCTTCATATTGTGTAACATTTCACAACATGAAGCCTTTCATAAATTTCATCCAGAAACCCTTACACATCATGTAACCTAGTTACATAGCATGAAATCCTCCTGCAACATGTAAAAAAACCTAGTCAAATATTTGATTCCTATAAATATATGACTTCACCATTATAGGTATCCTCTCAATTCCATATTTTACATATACACACAATGTGAAATGGAAAAAAATGACAAGGTTAGAGGCATTCTTGATAGATCAGTAACATGATGTTATGCTACAAAATGAATAATTTATATTTTATTACCTCCTTATATTTTATTCTGTTTTATAACTCTTTGTTTCAAAGACATTATCTAATTATTTTTACATAAATTATTAATTTTCATATAAAGGGTTTTTTCTCAATTATCCTTATTTGAAGAGGCCTTTATGTTTTTCAACTATTATGTTTTGAAATAGTTAAATCACATCTTTTTAAATAATTTCATTGATAAATCACTCTTAGTAATGTGTTTGAAATGTTATTTTCAAAATAACAACATGCTAATATTTAAATTATGTTACAATTAATGTTGTATTAGTTATTTCTTCATACTCTTTATTATTTAGATTAATTTGTTGTATGCAGTTAATTTTATTTAGATGGTTCATTTTCTATCAACTTACATTATTATTCCATGAAATATCAATATTTTAATTTATAATATGAAAATTCCCAATCATTCTATACTTCAATGGTTGTTATTTAAATAATCCTGTAGTTTTATCTACCCAAAATAATTTATATATTGAGATATCACAAATTTAATATCTTATATATGGAATTTGTATTGTCTATCTTTCTAGAATCATAAGTATTTTATTCTCATATGGTTATCCTTGTTTTTTTGGTTTCACATTTATCATTTATAAAATTGCATGTTCTATAATATTATTATGTGATGTGATTTTCAACAAATTGTTTTCCAAAAAAAATTATTTAAAAATTATTTTTAATTTGTATTCTATCTTGCATTTCACATTTGATGTATTTTCAAAAAAAATATTCGAAAATGGATTATGTTCATATTATGTAACATAAATAAAAAAAATATTAATTTTTATCATTGTCTATATAGGTGGATTTTAAGAAAATAATCTTACTTAGTGTTCCCATGGGAACATAATCTTTTTCAAAAAAAATCATTTTATATAAAACCTTCCCTCAACATTTTCATGGTTTCTAAAAGAAGTTAAATTCCCCCCTTTTTAAAATATGTTTCATTTTAAATTCATTCTGATTTTGAAAATTTTGTCATTCTTCAAAAAAAATTATTTTTCTAATACACCATTGGAGTTTTTTCATGTAATAAATTGTCCTTTGACATATCATTTGATTTATTTTGGATATTGTAAAAATTATATTGTACACCTTATTTATCTAGATGGGTTTTTAAATATTCATCAATATCCTAGAAATATTCAATCACTATCACTTCTTTTAAAATTAATTTTATGTCTATAATCTTAATATTTCATTAAATTATTTTTATCAATGAATACACTATATTTCCTTCTTATTACTGAATGGATTTCACATATATTGAATACATTAATTGACTCTATAAATTATTTTCATAGTAGTATAACCTTTATTTATATGTTGAAAATAAAAAATTATTTCTTTTATAAGGTGAAGAATATTTATCATGAATGATACTATATTTCATTGAAAAGCCATTTAATTAATATTTATTTAAAATATTGTGTTTATATATGGAATTTTCAGTTTTTCCAATATGTTAATACATTTAAAATAGATCCGAAAAAATTATTTCTAGAAGATTTTTATCCAACAATGATGATTTTATTATATAAAAATAATTTATATTTTGATAATGACAAGTGGTGACGTAGATATCCTAATATTTAATAGGGTAATGATTTATATCTCATGTGTGAAGATACATAGATTTTATGTTAATAAAAAATAGTGGAAAAGCTTTGAATTTTTTACAAATGAATTTTTAACATACTACTATTTGATACCATGTTTTTCATTTTCATATGTTTTGAACATAGTCAAATTATTTTAACTATGTATTACTGACATGGATAATGGTTGATGAATCACATCTCCACACTCTTGATTCAACTCTTATATCACGGAATAAACTTATCAGATATCATGATTTTTTATTTAGGATTTTATGGGAATGGTTTCGTAATATATATTGATTATATATATATATGTTCATCCAATTATCACTTATAACATTTTATTATAAATGATTATTTTTTCCCCTATAGAGAATTAGATCTCATAAATTTATATTCTTTTCATTTACCCAATGGTTAAATAAAAGTATTAATAAAATTATTTCTAGAATAGTATCATGAGATTGGAATTTTTGGGAGGAGTTTATTAGTTTTCATGGATTAATATGATTACTATATAGTATAGAAAATATTTTTCATTTGAAAAAAAATTTGCTTTGGTTTTTCAATGATTTTACCAAATTACCTAATATTGAAATCCTAATTGATCTTTGTAATGTTTTTCAATTAAACATTCTATATAGATCTTTTAATTTGGTTGGAGGAGTTTAATATCTTATGTGTGTAAATGTTGGCATATATTGGGGATTCGATAAGTGAATACATAAATAATTTTAGCTATTAATGATGTAAATGTGTAACATTGTTAATTGGATAAGGGTAACTACATTATCCATGTTATGAAAAATTCGTTAGTTAAGTTGAGGGAATATTGAATATTTTTTAGATTTGGCTATTATTAGTACATTTAAAATGATACGGATACATATATGGATAATTTAAATGTATAAGATAACTTCCTAATGTTTTGGTAATTTATTGATTGAGCTGTACTAGGAGAAATTGCATCACATCTTGGGAATTGAAATGTAGAAGTAGTTATGGTAGAGATTCACCTAGGGGAAATCATATTGAAAAATTATACTGGAGTATCAACATAATATTAAATATAGTCGATGATGATTTAGAATAATATAGATCACATTTATATATTCTCATAAGGGAAATGTTATTGTTAATCAAATTCAGATTACAAGACAGAATGAATGGATTATTTCAAAATAACATTAAGGTGTTGAGATAATAAGTTAGAGATAGATAAAAATATACTAAAATAGGATAAACTAATATATTTAAAAGATGAACCATTAACACATATATTATGTGACAATCCCCTAGTTTGATATGGATGTTTCAGTTGAAAATATATATTATGGGTGAACATTAATATTTAGATGATGATTTACTCTCAGTACATTATATATTATCATAATCATTTGGGTATTAATATATTAATGTAATCATGGTTTTTCATATGAAAATTTCAATTGTATGTCTCTATAAAAATAAATTATTAGGCACAGAGTCATATCTAGAATAAATCATTCAAAATATTGTTATATTCCTATAATGGTATTTTTCACCTAGTCATCACTAAGCTATAATGGTTTAATAATACAAGATTCTATATATTGAGTCTAGATTATAATTATTTAACCTTATTTATTATTTTTATTGACTAAAAATTAAAATTTCAAGAATGTGAAATTTTTAATATAGGGAAATTGACACACACAAACCTTAGAATAAATAATTCCCTATATTAAAATTCTGTTATATAGATTTTAACAATTGATACATGAAACCAAGTTGATATGTGATAATTTTAATGAATATTAATAATGTAATTTAAGAATAAAAAAATTATGAATGTTATAGATTATATTCAATTAAAAATTCATATATAATAGAATTAATAACACTTAATGTTTTAAAAATGATTGCTTGAATAAAAGAACATTTTACAAATATATGTTCATTTAAAATGTAAATTTTTATATTTTAGAATTTGAATAATCTAAAATGATCTTATATTCTGAGTTAGACATGTAAAATTTTAATGGGATAGTTTTTTATATTTTCCTAAAATAATAGGTTTTATGTGAAAAGTAAAGAAATTACTAATTACACTATTAATGTCATCTTTGTGAAATTATCATCTTAATAGAATAACAGAAAAATATTTTTTAATAATATAACTAAAAATTATATATTTTTATACTAAAATAAATAATTTAATCTTAATTTGTGGTATTTATTAAACTCATATAAAACATTTCTAAATCATAAGTAACAATATAATCTTAAAACACTTTTTTCCAACATATTAAAAATTGTTTTGTATCACCTATAGAATATATAAATGTAAAAAGGGATTTTTTTATCAAAACTATAAAAATATTAGATAATTACTATTTCATTTTTTATCATAAATGTATTATTACTAATATTAATTTTAATAACCATAAAATTTTTAAATCTATTATTTTGATAAAATTATTTAAGTCATATAATGTTATTTTAATTTAATTGACAAAATTAATATATTATCTAATATGAATTTATAATTATATATTAATCTATATAATAATAATTGATCACACATTATATGGGTAACTTTTAAAATAAACTTTAAAGAGGACATAATAGTGAGAAAATATTAATTTCTACAAACTTGTTTTATTTATATTAAATCTGTAATTATAAAACTTATTTTCATTTATGTTTAAAATTTAAAATTATAAAATGATAAATATATTTTTATTTTAAAAAATAATTTTTTTCAATGATGGTAACCATATATCATTAATATAATACAAATTACATTTATAATATTAGTTTCTATGGCAAATTCCAAAATAATAAAATGTTAAAGTCATTTAGAAAAAAGGATTGAAACATGTTTAAAACAAGTGTGAAAATGAGTGTTTGAGTATTTATAAATCTTATATGTCCCCACACTCATTTATATTTCATTTTTTATCCACTAGCTTGTCACAAACCATCCTAGATACCCATGTGTCCTAACCACTGAACTAGGCCTAACGTATAACAAAGGGAATTCTTGGTCCCCATAGGTTGGCGACCATCACATAGCATCACATAATATGAATGTGGGAGAGAATATTTCTCAAATAGAAAGAAAAAATTAAAAAATTGATAGTATTAATATAAGAAAAACATGACAGGGATAATGGAAATCAAAGTCAAATAGGTACGTAAACTCATAGTACACCCATATGTATGAGGAAATATGAAGATAACCCATTTCCCACTAGAAAAAACTCACTATTCCAAATTATAAACATGTATAAACGCCTCCAATTTGTGGTTTAACCATTATCAAACATGGAGTAATATAATCTACAAACACACAAACACACTAGTAGGGTGTGGCTAAAATTCATGTAGGGTCTCACCAAGGATTCCATAAAAAGATTCCATAATTAATTAACAAACTAATTCCATAATTTTTTTTAAAAAACAATCATTGAATTTCAGAAGAATATTTTATATAATCATGATTTACCTTTCAATTTATTTATATTGAATCAAAAATCATTAATAAACATTTTATATGGAATTTTCACTTAAAATCATATGTAATTAGTAATCCAATTTATGAAAATCAATGGAATAAATTTCAATTATAATAAAATAATTAAAATGTTCATAAGCCAAAGTATATAACAGTTATAGGCTATGGGAAACCCTCACAGTAATATAAAGACCATGAAAATAAGTGTAAACAGGTTCCTCAGATGTTGGTCAAAAATGAACTTATCACCATCTTATCTATGATGTGACCTGTTGCATATGTATTATTAGTTTTATAAATATTTACTAGATTGATGTCTTGAATTGATCAAGAACTAAATAGGATTGAATGTGCTCTAATAAAAATAAAAGTTCAGAAATTAATTTTAAAACTATTTGAAATACAATTAAACCCATCATTCAATTTTAAGTATTCGAATTTCCATTTAAAAACAAAACCATGAGTTTTTAATGAAAATATGTCTTTTTCAATCAAAAAACCAATAGGATCACATTAGACAAATATTTAATCCATTTATTCAAATATCAAATTTAAATCGATTTCATCAAATAAATTTCACAATACAAATTAAAAAAAGTTCCACTATTTAATTGAGAAAAATTCATCATTCATTTTCACAATACACTCTATTTTAATGGAATTGGGGTTTTTTCCAATTTCATTTCAAATCAATTTTCAAATCCCCATTTCAATATAATTGGGTTTGTAATAAACAAATTGAAAGAAATAAAATTTCAATAAAATAGTATAATTTAAATCATTAAGTCTATCTTTCGAAAAATTGGAAATCGTTACTGGAACCACCTACATCGGGATCCAGGGATATCAAATGAAAATATCCTAATCAGGAAACTCCAGTGAAGAACGTCATCAATGAGGATCCAAGAATAAAAACTATATTAGTGATCCAAAATAATTGTGATAAGATCCTCTAATGACATATATAACTATTATACCCTTAAGCTTAAGGAGGATACAATTGGATAAATATAATGGAAAAAATATACTTATTGTAAAGGGATCGAATATCATTTTCAAAGCTTTTATTTTATTCTAATGTGGTGTAGAGTAAACAAAAAAATCCATGTTCTCCTCAACATAAGAATAAATAATAATAGGATCATACAACACCATTGATCACCTAAACCAAGGGTCTTGGGTTTTTAAAATGAATTTTCATATTTATTAAAACCCGTAAAAAATATTTCCTAGGCAAGGACATTCAGTTATACAAATAATGTTCCCTACCCATGCACCCCTTTTTCCATAGTGTTTTTTTCTACTAGGTGGGCACATGGTTTTTGAAACCATGCTCTAAATTTGAAATCCCACACATTTTTTGTTTACATGGTATCATCTACGGGGGCACACAGTCTGGAAAAATCATGCTCCATCCATGAATATAATACAAATGTTGAAAATTTTATAAATTTCACTTGAATAAAACTCAAAAGAAATCCATCAAAATCATGATATAAATAATAGTTATGAAATTATTAAATATTGTAATAGTGTGTTACAAACACCCATCAATTGAAACTTTTTATCCAAATAAATTTTTGTAAGAAGTTTCTTTTTCAAAATAATAAGGCCACTACTCTCTTAGAAGAGCCTCCCTCTCCCACGTTTCATGTGCATCAAAAACAATAATCCAAAGCATTAGAACCAAAAGTATTATTATATCCTAAATTACATTGGTTATTGAATAAACTATACCGAATTGAAGCTCACTCATAAATAAATCAAGTTCAACCACAAGATCAATTCCGCTCCGAACAAGAGTTGGTTCAGATAGATACTTTCACAATTAAGATACATATAACATGTTACGTATTGATGTCAGGTGTATTGGAATTTCTAAAAGGAATAACACTTTACCCTTCTTGTCAATAACCAAATATTTTCTTAATAAATTCTACGAATGTTTTAAAATCCTCCAAATCAGCAATGATCAAAAGGGGGTTAAATATTGAAGAAAACATGGTAACCAACTGAAAAATTCAACGTTATACGACCACAATCAATCGATGACTTATAATAGCTATATTACATCAAAATTATTTAGCATATCAATGGAATAATTTTTTCATCTCTTTATCCATGTTCATTAATACAATGAAATATTCACCAATATCCAACCAATATTGCCTAGATATATTAGGTTGTCTATAAACACCCTCAAAAGGATCCACTCTGATCACATACTTGTTAATATTTTGATAAGAATACTCTAGGATCCCAATATGGTCATCCTATGAACCGTAAAATTAAATAATCCATGCATGAAGAATATCATCAAGAACATGTATATCCCTTCTATCCATCCATCAGTGTGTGGATGGTATGTTTTACTCAAATGAATTTGAGATCCCATTACCTTTAAAAGGCCTCTCTAAAAGTGTTAAGTAAATGCAGAATCCCTCTTAGATACTATAGTAGATGGAAATATATGAAAATGAAAAATATATTACACCCAGATAACTACAAACTCTTCATCATATCCCGTATAATTCATGGATATTGTGTGAAAAAATTTATTCATCCTTTCAATCACAACCCATATCTCATTTTTCATACCCTCTATATGTAGAAACTTGACCAATAATTTTATAAATATCTCATTCTACTTCCATGTTGTCTTTAGAAGTGGTTGAAGAAAACCCAACAATATCTAGTATTCATCCATGACCTATTGGCTTGTATAAAATTAAGAGACAATGTTAGGAAGGCCTCGTCTCATACTTGGCCACCAGAATATACACATCATGTCATAGAACATTATCATGGGTTTCTAGGTGCCAAAACCACTAGTAATTATTAAAATCCACAATAAAAAAATTCTATACATGTAATGGAACAAAAAAACGATTCCCATATAATATAATTCCCTTCATTGAGATTTAACTTTTATGTATGGTCTCCCAACCATGAAATGAGGCTCTAATTTTACCGAACTCTTCATCAAGCTATTGTTCCTGATGAATCGTATTAGGAAGACCAGAGGTCAATGGAACTCAAGCCAAATAAACCTTGGTCCCAGATTCAAAAACATCTATATTCAATGTCTAATTATTGTAGATACCCCAGTAAATGCCTCTGATGGATAATAAAATTTTTTAGATATAACTAATTCAATTTTGTTCAGAATACTTGGAAAACATTTCATAGAAAATAAAACACTACTAACTCTTAATTACCTTCATAACGACTTAATGTTCAATGCCATGGGTGGGATAATTATTTTTGGGTGGATTAATATTGCATGATCCATATAAAATGGCATGATAAAACTACAAAATAACATTGTCCAAGCCATAACCTAATACATCATAGAAACCACATAGACCTTCCCATCCTGTGGGTGAGTCAACACAGGTGAAGTAGCCAATATAAGATTCAACTCAACAAATTAATTCTCACATTTCTCATCATATGAAAACATTACACAATTTCGAGTAAGAGAAGTCTATAGAAATTATAACAATGAGATATCGTTAACGAATTAACTATAATACTTTGTAATGTCCAAGAATTTTCGAATCATGAAACTATTTCATGGTTTTCCCCATATAATTACAATTTTAACTTTTTTAGGATCAATTGAAATAATATTTTCCAACCCCACATTCCCTAAAAACATTTCTTCCCAAATCCCAAATCACATTTCTAATGCTTGTTATAACTTCATATATCTATCATCAATTATATGACATCTCTCATATGACACACATACCCCCTAGGAGATAGATTAAACATTGGTTTCATAAAAAAAGGCAGAAAAATTTGTCTAATTATTCTTTTTGAAAATAATGTTCATAAAATCCATAAGGGTAGAAGAATAATTGGCTAAAATACGTTCAATAACATGTACTCATAATGGTTTTAAAATCTCCAAATGAATTTTTTTGAAATTCCAAATTCTTTTAATCTCATCTAATGGTTTCCATAAATATGATAAATCTTTTTAAGCCTCATTTCCCCTTTAAATTGACCAAATATATCATTAATCCCTGGTAAAAAAATTTCTATTTAGATAGATTGATATTGTTATAGATAATCAACTCAAAGGATAAGCGAGACATCATATTTATTTTGAAATATAATAGGTGTTGACTAAGGCGATACACTAATTTTTATGAATAATATACCTAGAATACAATTAAACTATGTCATAGAATACATAATTACAGTTTGTGAAATTCTTTAGGATTGAATAGGTACTAGTTTTCTATGAGACAGTAAATCAATAGAAAATATACCTATCATACTAGTGGATACCGAGAGATGTATGAAGGAAAAATTCCAGGAGTCATAGTGAAAACTAGTGGGATATCATAGATCAATGGTTCATTCACTATATCAAAGGAAAATACAAATAACAAATAATACTGGTCTGGATAAGAATTTCCAAATCTACTCAATCCCATGTTCCATTATCATTAAATGATATGGAAAATCCAATTATGTGTTGTAATGAAATATATTAAAGATAACATTCAATCCAAGTTGTATTGGGAATAATCCAAAAAATCCCCAATATGACATCAATTTGTATCATGTTGAGAACTATAAAACCCCTTGCAATCACAATATCTAATAACAAGAAAAAACTATTATGAATATATAGACGCACTCTCTCTTCATTTTGAGGGGGGTCATAATATTCAAAAAAAAAGTTAAAATGGATTTAATAAGAATTATTAGATTAACAATATGGGTTGAAATTAGTGAATGAGATGCACCATTATAAAATAAAACAGTCCTATGTGATAATGTTATAGTGATAGTACCTCTGAAATTTGCTGGAATTATATCTGCTTCCACTAGAGACGGTTCCATAACCTAAATAATCATCCATTCAGATTACTGTGGACAATAACCCATTTTTTGTTATGAATATGGTGGAACCATAGATTTAGTATGTTTTTATCATCTTGTTGCATTACATAGAGTAGAAAAGGCATTGATGAACTATTCTATGTGACCTAATAATCCACAAGAGGAACATATCTTGGGTGTCTCAATGAAAACTATCCTAGAATGCTAGTTATTTCCACACTTGTATAAAATAATATGGTATATTAGTGAAACTATAGGAGGTATATATAATCACATATATTTAAAAAAACCATTATAATCACTACACTTCCTCTACCCCTTACATGAAGTTATCGGGTTACAATTGTGAGAATAAGGAACTCCCATAAACATTGACATGACAGCCAGGTCCATTTGGAAAATCAATGCTCTATATAGTACATCCACATAAGAAGCTAACATCAATAAGAAATCATTATAATTTATATTAAATATAATTCTAATATCAATCCATTAGGTCTAAAAATTATCGTTCAGTAAATTATCATGGAAAAAATACACAATCTTAGAAAAATAGATTTCATTTCCTATCTTGATCGTGTCACCGTACTAGATATTGAAACTCTCAACTTCTAGGGATGACACCATTTAACCTAGATAAAAATGTTCAATTAAATGATCCTAGAAGTATTTTTACTCAAAACCCTCATGCCTCTTCATATACAACATCATGTCTCACCATCTCCTCATAGGTACCTCCAAAATGAAGATGGAAAACATCACCACTGTTCTCTCTGGTGTCTCCAGGATGTCAAAAAATGCTCAGTCCTAGTCGTCCTTACCTCATAATAATTAGTGGTTTTGTATCCTTTGAATGCTACTAGCTTATAGGGATGAAACTTTTAAGCACAATTCTAGAAAACACACCACAAATGTTGCATATATGGATACTGGATAACGACTAGTGGTGGTGCTTATCCCCAATAGTGGAATGTACGAACAATCACCTCTACCAAAATTAGTTCCACTATCATATTTTTATTCTATGGTTCATCAAAATCTTCCTTATAGATATTATTCGAATATCCTTTTAGATCCATGATTCTACAAAACATTAGAAGACAATATTAAAGACAATAGATTCACACTCAAACAGAGTTACAATGGAAATTAATACCAACTAATAGGAAAATAATATTAGTATTACATTGTATAAAAATATATATAAGGAGAAATACTTAAACTAATCATAAACAATACTTTTCCAACACACCATTGGATACTTCATGTTCATTAAACTGTTAGCATTCTGGGCAGTCAAATTAAACAACCTCATAATACCCAACAATGTGACCAAACTAAAAACATTCAACAAGAAAATATGAAAATCCTACACCACTTATACAGCTCTTTCATGAATCATCCAATATACATTGGTATCCTAGCAACGAAGTATGTTTAAGAATATCCCAAATGGCATTCGGGATCCACATCAGTTGTAAACTATTACGTATCATCATATAATGTGAATGTGGGATGAAATTTTCATCAAACATAATTGATTCTATATAAAAAATACATTATTCATAATGAAATGGTTGGACATTGAAAACTAATCAACAACAAACCAGATAGTATTTATCCATCAGGGAGTCCAAGGTAATCAAATTAAAAATCCCAGGATAACTCATCAAATTCATTGACTAAAACAAAAATTTGTTTATGAAAACTTGAGGTATTCAACTGATCATACTTTATTTATTATAAGGTGTAACAATTAGACACATAATTTACAATTTAACACTTCATAATCAGCCACCAGAATCAGCATCTCTTGTCATAATACATCTATTTAGCACCATGAAGGACATACAACAATGATATGTGACAATTAAGCAAGACTATAATACTTACTAATACTATGTTAACAACATGATTCCTAAAGTGGAGTACACCATCAGAATAGAGAGGAAAACCAGAAATGGACTCCCTATCATAATGGATTTTTGAATCTTACTGAACTCAAAGTCATATAGCTGACACTACAGGATAAAATTATGGAGATATAGTGATTACTATAACTTCTCCAAACCATACCAGAAACATCATCTTGGGTATATTGGTGAGGTTGAACGAAAATCCATATAAGGTTACACTACTTCAATTCTAGAATATCCTGCAATAGTAAATTCTTTTTAAGAGAACCTGCACTGACATTTTCATTCCTCGGGGTGTAAGAGATATCAAAGCCAAAAATCTAAAGGTATTCCACACATCGTCATTGTCAGACGTTAATGTTTTTCTGAGATAATACCTAACTCAATCTTTAGTAATAAAATAATACTTAGATCCTCTCCCCAAGGAGATAGTTTTCCTAACATTTAATCACATGCATTATAATAGTATGTTCTAAATCAACGGTGGGGTAAATATTCTAATAATTTTGGAGCTAATGAGAGATGTAAGCTACCACATGGTAATCCATTATAAGAATGAGTCAAAACCCCACACTAGAAACATAAGAAAAATACATGATACCTTTTACATGTTTTAGTTAACATCAGAATAGATATTGATGTTATAATTCATTTCTGTACATCAAAAAAATACTAAAACACCACATCCATGGTTTAATTCACCACATTCATGGTAAGATCAGTCAAAGGTGATGTTGTCTTTGAAAAATATTCAAAAAAACATTGGAATTATCCCTAAAGATCATAGAAGCTCCAACTTTCAATGATATTATGTGGTTCCTTCCATTAAAAAACCATCAAAATATTTAGATCAACTGATAAGACTTGTTAATAAATCCTATGATGGATTAAATTAAATTATTTAATATAGAAACTAAACATTGAATGTTTTCCACACAAATGGTGACTTAATTGAATTTTTAGAACCCCACATAGATGGTTCTCATTCTCACTCATTAATTTTGATTTATCCAAAATATAATCCACAAACACTGCCAAAAAAATATTATGATTTTGATTTAATATACAATTCATCAATACCATAAAAATGAAACAATTTTTTTATGGAAATTGGTATCACAAGGTTTTCATAATGGTATTACATACTTCTGAACAATGTCTTCAATACATAAGACTCTCATACTCTAAAATGATGATAGCATAACCATAGATCAATAATATTGAATCGATTTTCCCTATTTAATTGATCAAATGAATCATTCACATGTGGAAAATGTTATTTTTTATAACTCCAACCTAGTTCACCTTATGATAGTACACATTCATCCATAGTGAACTATCTACTTTATTACAAAGGAGCACATGGTATTTCCATAGAGAAAAATTATTGAGGACAAAAACTTTTCTTGTCAAGTCATACAACTGAAATTTGTGCTATTTCAACCTTTTCGGTGCCATATAAAAGTAGGTATTGTTATCAAAAACATACCTAACATTAGGGTAATCATAGAGAATTCCACACACTATAAAGGAAAACTAGAAATTTCATCTCAGAAAAAGTCAAGAAAGTGATGAACAACAAAGGGATGGTCAACAATATGAGAAAGGCCTCCAGGATCAAATAAATAGAAGACAGTGGACTCCGGTTCTCTTAGAGAGAAGGCTCTGCATGTCCTGATATCATATTTCACCCCCTTGTGAGACACAAGAGATCACATCAGTAGAATAAAATGAGACATGCCAATGATAAGAATCATCCTTACCTTAATGAGTGACATGCCAATCCATATTGATGATGACGTCAAACTGATCCAGATCAAGGATGATAAAATCCAAGAACAAATTTGTATCATCTATCATTAACAAACAATAAGGACATATAAACCCTGAATATATCGTCTTTCCATGATGTGTCACTAACTCAATTATAATGTAAGTATATTCCATTGGAAGATAAATAATATCAACAAAATTATTAGATAAACATGACTGGGAGGAAGCTCTATCAAATAAATAAATCGCAACCTATGATACAGTAAGAATAGTACATCTCACAATTTTTAGACCTACATTGATTATTTATGGAAACTCATCTACTACGTGAATGTGCTTAACTCTTGTAGTATGTGGCTAGAAAAGCTCCGGTCTTCACCATAGATTCCTTTCATGTAGATAAAATCATACCATAATGCGGAATAGTAATATATTGATAGAAGTGTTATATATTACCAACACATCCATGCATACTTCACATCTTAATATGAAAAGGAGAAAAATTCATGGTGTATCCAACCTCTCTACAATGATAGAAAAACATATGAAAACTACTAGATATAGTAGACGGTGTAGAGGGGGCTTACTATAGAGACCCACCCCACCACTTCTGCAATGATCCTTCTACTTCCTCTTCTTCCCATACTCACCACTAAAGATACAACTATATGGACGAGTAGAGATGGAAGAAACAACCATTCCTTCCATATCCATATCTATCATCATATCTCCATATATTCACTCTACATAAGTAGAACATCTCAACATAAATACATGTGATCTGATATCTGATCCCAAATACTATAGGTACTTTTGAGCATTCATTTGTTCATTGTTCACCCCATTCAGAGAAATATTGACAAGCACATCAAACCGATTGGTATACATCGGAACTAAATTATCTCCATGGAGTGAAGTCAAGAAATCCAGATACATTTCAAACATTAGTGAATGTGGACTAAATTGATGAAATAATAGTGTTTTGAAACCATTCTAATTCAGGTCCACGTGTTTTTCTTCCACGACCATAGAATCCCACCTTCTATTTCTTGAACCGTCATGTTTAAACACTGCACACTTCAACTTGATATTATTTGTTGTTTCTATGAAGATGAATATTTGATAAATAATATCCAAATAATACTCCTCCTTTTTAGGTATATTCAACCGATCAATGGATGATAGATTGTTAAACATGAACACTTGTGATCGATATCTCTCACCTTCATCTCTTGGATGTACCTCAACTACCACAGTCTCAAATCATGGAGAAAATTTATCAATAGTACGAAATAAATGTATAATAGTATTTATGAGATTGAGATCCACTAGAATATTTCTATGTGGAGCATCTGCTATACCTTTTTGATGAACACCCAGAAGATGTGTCGGGGGCATACTGTAGCACACAGATATTGAAGGACCAATCAAAAAAAGGATAAATATCATCTTAATATAACAAACACATAACATGAATGTAATATTTAATACAAACCAAATCCTATATACCCATATCTATTCATACCATGGTAACGTGAGCCTCCTAATGACAAGAGATAGCTAGAAACATATCATGACATGTCTATGATGTTCCAAAAATTCTTCTCTCTAGTCTAATAGATGCCCCAATATTAGGACACTTGAGGAAGGAAGATAGTGGAAACAAGAAAACTATTAAAGTAGCTAAAACATTAAAAAAAATAAAGTCCAAAACCAAATATCTACACCATGTGTTGAAATAGATGAACTCCAATCATATCTCTACCAACTACCAAACTCATCTGACATGAAACCTCAATGACTCACTATGGTTCCATGCCTTTCCCTACATGAAAGTCATCTAGAGGTCTAAAAACCACAAAATTGGTGTGCATGGTGTTAGCAAATAGGATCTATAGGATCCCACCATGGTGTTCCATTCCATGTCTCTATATAAAAATTCATGTATGCTCATTTTTAATAAAACATGGAATGAAATGAAATAAAATAGTTATATAGAAACCATGGTAAACATTTCCCTTTTATCACAGTTAGAGGAAATAAGTATGTATTTCAATTTCAAAGAAAATTTTTCCATATCATATTTGAAAAACATAAAAATACATATCAAGGATAAAATAATATAATAACAAGATCCTAAAATACTATAGTTGAAGAACATGTATAAAAACACCAAGGAATACAATGGTTCAAGCAATGGACTACTCATACCTAAAATATATGAACATCAAATTGTGGTACAGAAGCCAATTATCTACACTCAAGGTCTATGGAGACTCCCTATAATGTGAGACCCTAACATCATATACATCCCTAAAGCCTATAAGATGCATTCTAAATGAAGTGTAATTCCATAGAAAGTTAATTACCACAATAGATAATAGCCCCAAACTAAGCATCCCCTTAGTACTCATGGTAACCCATGCTCTCAATTTTATAAACACATTATGTTTTTCAAAAATAATTTATAAACCATTAAAAAATACATTTATTTTCTTTTAAAATATCATTTTTCATTTCATTTCTCAAATATCATGGAAAACAGTTTTTCTTAAAAAAACACATTTCAACACACAGAAATCAATCATGACAATTCCTTATATAAATTAGATTATAGATAATGAACAATAAGGTCAATCAAATAGTCATGAGATAGAACAACCTGCCTCAAAATATCAATTTCCACATGCCCACAATGGGATCTACCAACATTGAATCCCCAATAAAATATTTGAATTCCCTAATATCAAATCCATATCACAAGATTAATCCACATTAGGAAATATAAGGTCAGAGGAAAGGAGTAAAACCAAAATCCTTTTGAATAAGTGCCTGCTACACCACGACCATGAAAGTAATGTCCTCTAGAATGAGATAACCAAAAAAAATATAGAAGATATCATGAATAAAAACCAATATAGGCTAAAGGATATGATAAAGAATCCTAATGGATTTAACCCAATGAAAACCACAAATAAGTGGAGTGATCACTTACACAGAGAGATGCACCGCAACCATGACAAAGATTGAATTTTTGTCAGATCATTCTAGAATAAGAGGATTCTACCGAAATCCCAAAATAATTACCATAGTTCTTGGGAAAATGAGTATATATAATGAATCAAAATTAATCATTCATATGCCTATTTTAAAAGCAGTGTGTGGGTTGTTATAGGATGTCTAACCTTGTTATGCGACATGCAAACTAATAACACCACATGTAACCACCAACATCCCACATATATTAGAAACTCATTCTCCATAGATTAAAAATACATTATTTAATCCATTCTTGAAGTGGAACAAATTTTCATGTCATGTAACATTTCACAGAATGAAGCCTTTCATGAATTTCATCTAGAAACCCTTACACATTATGTAACCTAGTTACATAGAATGAAATCCTCATGCAACATGTAGAAAAACCTAGTTAATGATATGATTCCAATAAATATATGACTTCACCATTATAGGTATCCTGTAAATTCCATATTTTACCTATACACACAATGTGAAATTGAAAACAATGACAAGATTAAAGGAATTCTTGATAGATCAGTAACATTATGTTACACAACAAAATGAATAATTTATATTTTATTACGTCCATATATTTTATTGGTTTTTATAACTCTTTGTTTCAAAGACATTATCTAATGATTTTAACATAAATGATTATTTTTCATATAAAGGTTTTTTCTCTATTTTCCTTATTTGAAGATGAATTTATGTTTTTCAACTATTATTATTTTAAATAGTTAAACCACATCTTTTTAAATTATTTCATTGATAAATCACTCTTAGTCATGTGTTTGAAATGTTATTTTCAAAATAACATCATACTAATATTTAAATTATGTTACAATTATGGTTGTATTAGTTATTTTGTCAAACTCTTTATTATTTAGATTAATTTTTTGTAAGCACTTAATTTTATTTAGATGGTTCATTATCTATCATCCTACATTATTGTTCCACGAAATATCATTATTTTAATTTATAATATGAAAATTTCCAATCATTCTATACTTCATTGGTTATTATTTAAATAATCCTATAGTTTTATCTACCCAAACACGTTTATCTATTGAGATATCACAAATTTGATGTATTTACAAAAACAAATTTAAAATGGATTATGTTCATATTATGTCCCATAAATTTAAAAAATTTAAAAATTAATTTTTATCACTGTCTATATTGGTTGTATTTCAAGAAAATATTCTTACATAGTATTTCCATGGGAACATAATCTTTTTCAAAAAAATTCATTTTAAATAAAACCTTCCCTCTATATTTTCATGGTTTCTAAAAGAAGTTAAATTCCCCCCTTTTTAAAAAATATTCCATTTTAAATTCATTCTAATTATGAATGACTTATCATATTTCCAAAAAAAATATTTTTCTAATACAGCAATGGTGTTTTTTAATCTAATAAATAATCCTTTGAAGTATAATTTGATTTATTTTGGATATCGTAAAAATTATATTGTACACTTTATTTCTCTAGATGGGTTTTTAAATATTTATCAATATCCAAGAATGTTTCAATCACTACCTCTTCTTTTAAAATTAATTTTATGTCTATAATCATAATACTTCATCAAATTATTTTTCTCTATGAATACACTATAATTCCTTCATATTATTGAATGGATTTCACATATATTGAATACATTAATTGATTCTATAAATTATTTTCATAATAGTATACCCTTTAATTATATGTTGAAAATAAAAATTGATCTGTTATATAAGGTGAAGAATATTTATCTTGAAAGATACTATATTTCAATGAAAATCCATTTAATTAAGATGGATTTAAAATATTGTGTTTATATACGGAATTTTGAGTTTTTCTCATATGTTAATACATTTAAAATAGATCTGAAAAGAATTATTTCTTGTAGATTTTTATCCAACAATGATAATTTCATTATATAAAAATAATTTATATTTTGATGATGATAAGTGGTGTTGTAGATATCCCTATATTTAATAGGGTAATGATTTATATCCCTTGTGTGAAGATACATAGATTTTATGTTAATAAAAAATGGTGGACATGATTTGAATTTTTCTCTAATTAATTTTTTACATACTAGTACTTGATGACATGTTTTTCATTTTTATAAGTTTTGAACATAGTCAAATTATTTTAACTATGTATTACTAACCTGGATAATGGTTGATGACTCACATCTCCACACTATTGATTCAACTCTTATGTCACGGAATTGAATTATCATATATCACGATTTTTTATTTAGGATTTTATGGGAATGGTTTAGTAATATATATTGATTATACATATATGTTCATCCAATTATCACTTATAACATTTTATTATAAATGATTATTTTTACCCCTATAGAGAATTAGATCTCATATATTTTTATTTTTTTCACTTACCCAATGGTTGAATAAAAGTATTATAAAAAATATTTCTAGAATATTATCATGAGATGAGATTTTTTGGGATGAGTTTATTAATTTTTTTGGATTAATATTATTACCATGTAGTGTAGAAAATGTTTTTCATTTGAAAAAGGCTTTGGTTTGGTTTTTAATGTTTTTACCAAATTATCTAATATTTAAATCCTAAATTATCTTTGTAATTTTTTTCAATTCAACATTCTATATAGATCATTTAATTTGGTTGGGGTAGTTTTATAGCTTTTGTGTGTAAATGTTTTCATATATTGGGGATTAGATAAGTGAATACATAAATAATTTTATCTATTGATGATGTAAATGTGTTACATTGGTAATAGGCTAAGGGTAACTACATTATCCATGTTATGAAAAATTCCTTAGTTATGTTTAGGTAATATTGAATGTTTTAGAGACTTGGATATTATTAGTGTATTTAAAATGATAGGGATATGTCTAAGGGTAATTTAAATGTATAAGATAACTTCCTAATGTTTTTGGTAATTTATTGATTGAGTTGTACTATGAGAAATTACATGAAATCTTGGGAATTGAAATGTAGAAGTAGTTTTGGTAGAGATTCACCTAGGGGTAATCATATTGAAAAATTATACTACAGTATCAACTTAATATTAAATCAAGTCGATGATGGTTTGGCATAATACAGATCTCATTTATATATTCTCATAAGGGAAATATTTTTTGTTAATCATATTCAGTTTACAAGACCGTATGAATGGAATATTTAAAAATAAACTTAATGTGTTGAGATCAAAAGTTAGAGATAGATAAAAATATACTAAACTAGGATAAACTAATATATTTATAAGAAGAACCATTAACACATATTTTATGTGACAATTCCCTTGTTTGAAATGGATGTTTCAGTTGAAAATATATATTATGCGTGAACATTAATATTTAGAGGATCATTTACTCTGAATCCATTATATAATATCATAATCATTTGGGTATTAATATATTAATGGAAACTTGGTTTTTCAAATGAAAATTGCAATTGTATGTCTCTATAAAAATAAATTATTATGTACAGAGCCGTATCTAGAATAAATCGTTCTGAATCTTATTATATTAATATAATGGTATTTTTTCACTTAGTCTTCACTAAGAAATAATGGTTTAAAAAAGTACATGATTATATATATTGTGTCTAGATTATAATTAGTTTACCTTATTTATTATTATTACTGACTCAATATTAAAATTTCAAGAATTTAATTTTTTTAATATAGGGAAATTGACACACACAAACTTTGGAATAAATGCTTCCCTATATTAAAATTCTGTTATATTAATTTTAAAAATTTATACATGAAACCAAGTTGATATGTGATATATTTAATGAATATTACTAATGTAATTTAATAGTAAAAAAATTTACGAATATTATAGATTATATTCAATTAGAAATTCATATATAATAGAAGTAATAACACTTAATTTTCTAAAAATGATTGTTTGAATAAAAGAAAATTTTACATATATATGTTCATTTAAAATGTAAATTTTTTTATTTTATAATTTGATTAATCTAAAATGATCTTATATTCTGAGTTCAACATGTAAAATTCTAATGGGATAGTTTTTTATATTTTCATAAAATAATAGGTTTTATGTGGAAAGTATAGAAATTACCAATTATACTAATAATATCGTCTTTTTGAAATTATCATCACAATAGAATAACAGAAAAATATTTTTAACAATATATCTAAAAATTATATATTTGTATACTAAAATAAATAATTTAATCCTACTTTGTGGTATTTATTAAACTCTTCTATAACATTTATAAAAAATAATAACAATTTACTCTTAAAACACTTTTTTCAAACATATTAAAAATTATTTTGTATCACCTATAAAAAATATAAATGTAAAAATGGATATTATTTTTTTATCAAAACTATAAAAATATTCAATAATTACTATTTCATTTTTTATCAAAAATGTATTATTACTAATATTAATTTTAATGGCTATAAAATATGTAAATCTATTATTTTGATAAAAATTATTTTATTCATATAATGTTATTTTAATTTAATTGAAAAAATTAATATATTGTCTAATATGAATTTATAATTATATATTAATCTATAAAATAATATTTTATCACACAATATATTGGTATTTGTTAAAATAAACTTTAAAGAGGACATAATAGTGTCAAAATATTTTTTTCTACAAACTTGTTTTATTTATATTAAATCTGTAATTATAATGCATATTTTTATTTAAATTTAAAATTTAAAATTATAAAATGAGGAATATATTTCTATTTTTCAAAATATTCTTTTAATGATGGTTACCATATATCACTAATACGATACAAATTACATTTATAATATTAGTTTCTAAGGTAAAATCCAAAATCATAAAATGTTAAAGCCTATTAGAATAAAGGATTGAAACATGTTTAAAACAAGTGTGAAAATTAGTGTTTGAGTATTTATAAATCCTATATGTCCCCACACTCAATTATTTATTCCTATTGTATCCAATAGCTTATCAAAAACAATCCTAGATACCCATGTGTCCTAACCACTAAACTAGGACTAACATATCCCAAAGGGAATTCTTGATCCCCATAGGTTGGCGACCATCACATAGCATCACATAAAATGAATGTGGGAGAGAATATTTCTCAAACAGAAACAAAAATGATAAAAATGATATTATGAATAGAAGAAAAATATGACAGGTATAATGGTAATAAAAGTCAAATAGGTATGTAAACTCATAGTACTCCAAAATGTACGAGAAAATTGGAAGATAACCCATTTCCCACTAGAAAAAAAATCACTATTCCAATGTATAAACATGTATAAACACCTCAAATTTTTGGTTTAACCATTCTCAAAAATGGATTAATATAACCTACAAACACACAAACACACTAGTAGGGTGTGGTTAAAATTTATGTAGGGTCTCACCAAGGATTCCATAAAAATATTCCATAATTAATTAACAAACTAATTCTATCAATTTTATTAAAACAATCATTGAATTTCAGAAGAATATTTCATGTAATCATGATTTACATTTCAAATTATTTATATTGAATAAAAAATTATTAATAAACATGTTATTTGGAAATTTCTTTTAAAATCATATGTAATTAGTAATCCAATTTACAAAATCAAAGGAATAAATTTCAATTATAATAAAAAAATTAAAACGGTCATAATCCAAATTGTATAATAGTTATAATCTATGGGACACCCTCACAGTCATATAAAGATCATGAAAATAAGTGTAAACATGTTCCTCATATGTTGGTCAAAAATTAACTTATCACCATCCGATCTATGATGTGACCTGTTGCATATGTATTATTAGTTTTATAAATATTTACTAGATATATGTCATGAATTAATCAATAACTAAATTGGATTAAATGTTTTCTATTAATAATAAATTCTCAAAAATTAATTTTAAAACTATTTGAAATACAATTAAACCCATAATTCCATTTAAAGTATTCAAATTTCAATTTAAAAACCAAACGATGAATTTTTAAAAAAAATATGTAATTTTCCATAACAACCCAATATAAATACATTAGAATAATATTTAATCCATTTATTCAAATATCAAATTTAAATCATTTAATAAAATCAATTTCACAAAACAAATTCAAAAAAATCCACTATTTAATTGAGAAAAAATCATCATCCATTTTCACAATAAACTCTATTTTAATGGAATTGGGGTTTTTTCCAATTTCATGCCAAATCCATTTTAAAATACCTAATTCAATGGATTTGGGTTTATAACAAACCAATTGAAAGAAATAAAATTTCAATAAAACAATATAATTTAAATCAATAAATCTATTTTTCCAAATATTGGAAATCATCACTAGAACCACCTACATCGGGATTCGTGGATCTCGAATGAAAAAATCATAATCAGGAAAATCCAGTGAAGAACGTCATCAATGAGGATCCAAGAATAAAAACTAGATTAATTATCAAAAATAATTGTGATAAGATCCTTTAATTACATATATAACTATTATACCCTTAAACATAAAGAGGATACAATTGGAGAAATATAATGGCAAAAATATACTTATTTTAAAGGGATCGAATATCATTTTCATATCTTTTATTTGCTTCTATTGTGGTGTAGATTAAAAAACAATTCATGGTGTCCTCAACATAAGAATAAATAATAATATGTTCATAAAACACCATTGATCACCTAAACCAAGGGTCTTGTGTTATTAAAATTAATTTTCATATTTATTAAAACCCATAAAAAATATTTCCTAGGCACAGACATTCAGTTATACAAATAATGATCCTTACCCATGCACCCCTTTTTCCATGGTGGTTTTTCTATTAGGTGGGCACATGTTTTTTCAAAACACACTATAATTTTTAAATCCCACACATTTTTATATACATGGAATAATCTACAGGGGAACACAGTCTAGAAAAACCATTCTCCATCCATGAATATAATACCAATGTTCAAAATTTTATAAATTTCAATTGAATAAACTCAAAATAAATCCATCAAAATCATAATAAAAAGATTAGTTATGAAATTTTTACAAATAGTAATAGTGTGTTACAAACACCGCTCCACTAAAACATTTTATCCAAATAAATCTTTTTTGAAGTTTTCTGGTCAAAACAATAAGACCCCTACTCACTCAGTAGAGCCTCCCTCTCCCACGTCTCATGTGCACAAAAATCAATAATCTAAAGCACTAGAAAAAATGGTATTATTGTATCCTAAATTACATTGGTTATTGAATATACTATCCCGAATTGAAGCTCACTCATAAATAAATCATGTTTAAACACAAGATCAATTCATCCCCAAACAAGAGATGGATCAGATAGATACTTTTACAAATAAGATACATAGAACACATTACATATTGATGTTTGGTGTAGTGGAATTTCTAAAAGGAATGACAATTTACCCATCCTCTCAATAACGTTATTTTTTCCTAAAAAATGATAGGAATGTTTTAAAATCCTCCAAATCCGTCAAGGATCATTAGGGGGTTAAATGATGAATAAAACATGGTAACCAACAGAAAAATCCAACGGTATACGACCACAATCAATCGAAGACATATAATAGCTATATTACGTCAAAATTATTTAGCGTATCAACGGAATAAGTTTTTCATCTCCTTATCCATGTTCATTAATACTATGAAAAATTCACCAATATCCAACCAATACATCCTATATATATTTGGTTATTTATAAATATCTTCAAAAGGATCCATTCTGATCACAGACTTGTTAAAATTTTTGTAAGAATACTCAAGGATCCCAATATGGTCATCCTATGAAACATAAAATTAAATAATATAGGAATGAAGAATATCATCAAGAACATATATATTCCTTCTATCCATCCATCAATATGTGGATGGTATGTTTTAATCAAATTAATTAAAGATCCTGGTACCTCTAGAAAGCCACTCTAAAAGCGATAAATAAATGTGGGATCCCTATCAGATACTACAGTAGATGGAAATACATGAAAATGGAAAATATATTACACCCAGATATTTCCAAAATCTTCATCATTAGCTGTATAATTAATGTGTATTGAGTGAAACAATTTATTCAACCTTTCAATCACAACATATAACTCATTTTTCATTCCCTCTATATGTAGAAACCTAACCAATAATTTTATAAATATCTCATTCCACTTCCATGTTGTCTTTAGAAGTGGTTGAAAAAAACCCAACAATATCTGGTATTCAACCATGACCTATTGGCTTGTATAATATTAAGAGAATGTGTTTGGAAGGCCTCTTCTCATACATGGCCACAAGAATATACACATCATGTCATAAAACATCATCATGGGTTTCTAGGTTCCAAAACCATTGGTAATTATTAAAATCCACATTAAAAAATTTCCATACTTGTAATGGAAAAAAAAATGATTCCCATATAATATTATTTTCTTCATTGAGATTTAACTATTATGTATGGTCTCCCAACCATGAAATGAGGATCTAATGTTACCAAAGTCTTCATCAAGCTGTTGTTCCTGATCAATCATATTAAGAAGACTAGAGGAAAATGGATCACAAGCCAAATAAACATTGGTCCCGTATTCAAAAACATCTATATTTAATGTCTAATTAGTGTAGGTACTCTACTCAATGCCGCTGGTGGAGATTAAAACTTTTTAGATATAACTAATTCAATTTTGTTCAAAATACTTGGTAAACATTTCATAGAAAATGAATCACTACTAACTCGTAATCACATTCATAATGACTTAATGTTCAATGTCATGGGTTGGATAATTATTATTGTGTGGATTAATATTGCAAGATCCATATACAATGGCATGATAAAACTACAAAATTTCATTATCCAATCCATAACCTAATGCATCAAAGAATCCACATAGCCCATCCCATCCTGTGGGTGAGTCAACACAGGTGAAGTAGCCAAAATGAGATTCAAATCAACAAATTAATTCTCACATTTCTCATCATATGAAATCATAACATAATTCCGAGTTAGAGATGTTTATAGAAAATATAACAATGAGATATCCTTAACGAACTGACTATAATACTCATAAATTTCCAAGAATCATCGAATCATGAAACTATTTCATGGCTTTCCCCATGTAATTACAATTTTAACCTTCTTAGGATCAACTGAAATAACATTTTCCAACCCCACGTTCCCTAATAACATTTCATCCCCAATCCAAAATCACATTTCTAATGCTTGTTATAACTTCAGATATCTCTCAACAATTCCATAACTTCTCTCATATGACACACATGACCACCTATGAGATTTAGTAAACATTGATTTCATATATAAAGGCATAAAATCTTGCCTAATGATTCTTTTTGAAAATAATGTTCATCAAATTCATAAAAACATAATAACAATTGGTTAAAAAACGTCCAATAACATGTTCTCATAATGGTGATACATTTATCAAATGAATTTTTTTGAAATGATAAATTATTTTAATCACATCTAATGGTTTCAATAACTACGATCAATCTTTTTAAACTGCATTTCCCCATTCAATCGACCAAATATATCATTAATCCCTAGTAAAAAAATTCCTATTTAGATAGATTGATATTGTTATTGATAATAAACTCAAATGATTAGTGAGACATCATATTTCTTTCGAAATATAATAGGTTTTGACTATGGCGATACACTAATTATTATGAACAATTTATCTAGAAGATCCTTAAAATAAGTCAAATAATACATAATTTCAGTTTGTGAAAATCTGTAGGATTGAATAGATACTAGTTTTGTATTGGGCAGTAAATCAATAGAAATTATACCTATCATATATGTGGATACCGAGAGATGTATGAAAGAAAAATGCTAGGAATCATAGTGAAAACTAGAGGGAGATCGTAGATAAATGATTCTTTCACTATATCAAAGGTGAATACAAATAACAAATAACACTTATCTGGATAAGAAGGTCCAACTCTACTCAATCCCAGGTTCCATTCTGATTAAATGATATGGAAAATCCCATTGTGTGTAGTAAATGAAATATATAAAAGATAAAATTCAATCCATGTTGTATTGGGAATAATCCAACAAATCCCCCATATGACATCAATTCGTATCATGTTGGGAACTAGAAAATATCATGCAATCAAAATATCTAATAACACGAAAAAACTATTAAGACTATATAGACGCACTCTCTCTTCATTTTGAGGGGAGTCATAATATTCACAAAAAGTGAAAATGGATTTAATAATAATTATTAGATTAACAATATGGGTTGAAATTAGTGAATGAGATGAACCAGTATCAAATAAAAAAGTCAGATATGATAATGTTATAGTGATAGTACCTCTCAAATTTGTTGTAATTATATCTACTTCCACTAGAGACTCTTCCATAACCTAAATAATAATCAATTCAGATTACTGTTGGAAATACTCCATTTTTTTTGTTAAGAATGTGATGGAACCCTGTATTTAGTATGTTTTGATGATATTTTTCCACTACACAGGGTAGAAAAGGCATTTATGAACCATTCTAAGTGGCCTAATAATACACAAGAGGAACATATCTTGGGCGTCTCAATGAAAACTACCTTAGAATGCAAGTTATTTCCATACTTGTATAAAATAAAATTGTATATTAGCGAAACTATAGGAGGTATTTATAATCACTTATATTTAAAACACCCATTATAATCACCACACCTCCTATACCCATTACATGAAGTTATAGGGTTACAATTGTGGGAACAAGGAACTCCCATCAACACTGACATGATAGCCAGGTCTATTTCAAAAATCAATGCTTTATATAGTACATCAACATAAGAAGATACCATCAACAAGAAAACATTAGAATTAATATTAAATTTAATTCTAATATCAATCCATTATGTCTTAATATTATCGTTCAATAAATTATCATGGGAAAAATACACAATCATAACAAAATAGATTTCATTTCCTATCCTGATCTTGTCACCCAACTAGATATTGAAACTCTCAATTTCTAGGGCTGACACCATTGAACCTAGATAGAAATAGTCAATTAAATGATCCTAGATTTATTTAGACTCAAAACCCTCATGATTCTTCATATAAAACATCATGTCTCACCATCTACTCATAGGTCCCTCCATCTTGAAGATTGAAAACATCACCATTATTCTATCTGGTGTCTCCAGGATGTCAAAAAATGTTTAGTCCTAGTCATCCTTACCTCATAATAATTAGTGTTTTTGTATCCTTTGAATGCTACTGGCTTATAGGGATGAATCTTCTAAGCACAATTCTAGAAAACATACCACAAATTATCCATAGATGGATACTGGATAATGACTAGTGGTGGTTCTTGTCCCAAATCATGGAACGTACGAACAATCACCTAAACTAAACTTAGTTCCACGATCAGATTTTTATTCTATGGTTAATCAAAATCTTCCTTCTAGATATTGTTCGAATCTCCTTTTAGAGGCATGATTCTACAAAACATTAGAAGACAATATTAAAGACAATATATTCACAATCAAATAGAGTTACAATGGAAATTAATACCAACTAATAGAAAAATAATATTTGTATTACATTATATACAAATATATATAAGGTGAAATACTTGAACTAATAATCAACATTACTTTTCCAAAACACCATTAGATACATTATGTTTATTAAAGTGATAGCTTTCTGGGTAGTCAAATTAAACTACCTCATAATACCCAACAATGTGACCAAACAACAAATAGACAACAAGAAAATATGAAAATCCCACACAACTTATACACCTTTATTCATGAACCAAACAATATACACTGGTATCCTAGAAACAGAGTCTGTCTAAGAATATCCCAAATGGCATTCCTGATCCACATCGGTTGTAAACTAGTACGTAGCATCATAAAATGTGAATGTGGGACCAAATTTTCATCTAACATAATCGAAGCTAAATAAACAATCCATTAATCATACAAGAAAAAATCCATGTGTAGATCTATACCTGAAGTCAAAATGGTATAAAAAATTTACCTCACAATGTACTAGAAAAAAAGAAGACAAAACAAGTCATAGTGGACACAATTATCCAGGACCAATGATCAATAATTAGAAATAACTAAAATTTGAATTGTACCCTTTATTAGTCATAAAATATGTTAATATACAAACACATGAATGTGTAGGTTGGGTGTTAGATAAAATAAAAATATGGTCACTCTAAGGATTCCATAAAAATATTCAACATTAATTAAATAAAAAACATTAAAAAATTAAAACAAATTTAATCTTATTTCATAATCACATTTATAAATAGAATGATATACATTTGAATTTATGGAAATACGTTAAATATGGTTTAATAAACTTTTTATATTAATGTTTTCGTTTTAAATATTAAGGAATGAGTAAAAATCATTGCAACAATCAATGTAATATATTCCAAATATAAAAAAACAAACACCATTGTCATCTAGAAAATTTTATGATAGTTCATGGATGTGGGAACCCCTTACTCTCAAATAGTGATCACAACAGTAGTTGTTCTCAAATTCCATATAGATTGGTCAAGAAGTATCTTTTCACCATCCTATTGAGGATTAGACCTAATTCATATATATTATTACTGTCATAAATCATCAATGGAGTTTTTTACAATAACACACTAACTAACTAGACCTCTGTTTCCTCTAATAATAATAAATGTAAGGTAAGTCATTTTGAAACATATTAATTTAAAATTTAACCCATATTTCCATTTTAAATATTCCAATATCTATTTAAAAACCAACACATAGGTTTTTAATCTGAACATGGATTTTTCCAAGATAAAAACCCTTGGATTCCATCAAAACATTTTTTATTCCATTTTATCACATACCAATTTGAAATAAAATTCATATAATCAATTTAACAATTCTGATTATGTAATTAAATTCCACAAATTAATTTAAATATCTTTCCATCCAATATAACAACACTCCCCAATTCATTGAAATTGTGGGTTTTCGCAATTTTATACCAACTAAATTTTGAACTCCCAAATTCAATTAAAGTGAGATTTTATATTACCAATGGATAAAATTATATTTAAATAATATAGTATAATTTAAATCAAGTAATTTAGTGTTAATAAAATTTGGAAACATTACTGTGACAACCTACCTCAAGATCATGGGATTACAACACAAAATCATATAATTAGGAAACTCCAATGAAGAATGTTAGAAACGAGGATCATATAATAAATCTAATATTAAAGGAAAAAATGGGGCTTAGATACTCTAATATCATGGATATCTAAAAAACATATGGTCGAAAAAGGAGAGATTTGGATAAAGAGATTGGGGAGAGGAAATTTACCGATAATTAATCAAAAATCCCTCACATAGTTTGGATTTGCTTCTGTTGTGATGTAGAGGGGGAAAATCACGTTATATTTACCTTAATGTAAGAAAACTTGTATTATTTCCATACAGGTCCATAAAGATCTGAAGCCAAGGGTTTCAAGGTTTTAAGATTAACATTTTTATTAATTAAAACTCATACGCATTGTTTCCTCTACAGGGACGTACAGTTTGACAATCCATAATCATGCTCCTTTTTTTCAAGGATAATATTTTATTCAAGTTAGTATTTCAATTTTTTTAAATCATGCACTAGTTGGGAAAATACCCTAATTTTTTTAATTTTTTCCACATAAATGAACTTATCTTGTCCAAACCATGCACCAACTGTTCACATCCCACAAATATTATCATTTTAATCCTCATACTTTTTTTCATAATTATTCACTAAAAAATAAATTATAACCTTATAAATATAATTACCGATAATAATTTACATAAATAATTTTTATGATATAACTAGAAAAAATATTTTTCTTCATTATAATGCACATAGAAAAACAATAGACATCAATATTGAGTTTTATTGGACTACCACATCCCAAAGAAAGATCATCTTTTTTTCAGTAGTAGCTCTCTTTGTAGTTTAGAATGGTGTAATGGTAGAATAAACATGACATATAATATATAATTATTATTAGTATGGTAAAATTTATATTCCACCTTTATTTCCTCTCATTTGTTATGAAATTAAAACATCAAAAATTAATTGTGAGGACTACCACATTCAAGAAATAATAGTTATAACTTGTCTTTAATTTTTTAATTATTTATCCAATACTCCAAAAATTTATTAAAAAACATCATAAAATATAAATACTAGAATTATTTTTAATAAAATATTGTTTTCCCTTAATTAAATATTATGTTATATGGTTTCTTCCAGTATGAAACACAAAAATAACAAAAAATAGACCACTTTAACTTAGTCATATATTTTGTATGTAAAAAAATGGTAATGAAAATATGAAATATTCATATAAGAAAATATACATGTATATAAAAGAACAAATAATAATAAAATTATCCTTAAACATCGACAAAAATTATTAAATATATGAAAATATTAAAGTTTCTTATTCTGAAAAATGATGATTTTATATTATTTAATAACTTTTCATAAATTTATGTTTACTAATATTTTAAATATAATAATAATTATTCAATAAATGATTCCCCATAAAAAATTTATGATACTACATTTTTTAATTTTAAATATAAATTTATCTATTTATTTATTTTAATTTCAAAAGAAGTAAAATTATTTTTTGATTGATAATGGAAATATTATTGTATTATGAGTTTTATACAATTTTTATAAAATACAATTTCTATAGTGACTAAAAAACGTTTTTCAAAATATTGTGGCCTCTCTAACATCAAATCAATATAAGAATTATCTATAAATAATGAAAAGAAAAGTATTCCCAAATATATTAATTTATGTAGAATTTTATAATTTTTAATATCTTGTATGAATTAAAACAAATATTTTATATTTAGTGACATAATTATATTTTATCTATAATAATTTTAAATACATAATACATTATAATTAGTAAACTATATTTTATCAATTGTTATTAAATTGTTGTCAAATTCATTATTTTTGGTTATGACCTATAAAATTATGGTAACTATGTTTTTAGTGATGAATATTATGTTACCAATGTTAAATAATGTTTAGTTTATAAAAATTAGTATTATCAAAGAATAATAATTTTTTAAATATTTATTATTCTTGAAATAAAACATATAAAATTAAAATTAAAATCATATTTTTATTATTCAACATATATAGTAATGAATTAAAAATCATTTAATTAGTAATTAATTTTAAAGACAATAAAGACCTAATAAGTATTAAAAACATTTTTCTTTGTAAATATTTTTTCCAATACTATATATATCTTTATTTAAAAGATAACGTTAACATATTTAGAAAATTAATTTGGATAAATTGAAAAAAATAATATTTATCACGTATAATATTTGTAATAAAAATCTACATGTAAATTATTAATAAATATTTGAGATGGTTTATATTTAATTATGATTTATATGTAAATAAATGACTCTTAAAAGGATGATTAGTTTTTCCTTAATAATCATTTCCATTAAATAATCTAGGAAAAAATTGGTCGTAACATTATTCCTACATGACATACCAACAATTCACAACTTAACATAACTATATTTTCTTCCATTTCATTATTACTCCTTACATTACATTCATTAAATGGAAAACACCCTATTATTCATCTATAAATTGTGATCACATTAATATATTCAAAATTACCCTATTATGTCATAATATAATTAAATCCCAACTTGAAATTAATATCCTTTGTTTAATTTTCATGATCTAGTTCCCTTGATAACATTAAATTATATTATGTCTCTCAAATACAATCTATCCAACTAGAATATGTTTGAGGTCTCAACGTCTTTACTATAACATACATAATGTTTATTATTAATTACATCCAAAAAATATATATAAACATAGTGAAATAATAATTTTTGAATAATTTTTTAACTAAATTGTATTATAATAGAGTTATAACAATTATTTTGTATCATAAATTAAATATGAAAAACTGAAATCATCTTTAGTGAGTGTGTGTAAATTACCTCCTCTGCAAAATGATGCATTCATTTTTCCCACTCAATCGATCTTGAATGGTCTTGATGATGGTATTGAAAAATTAATATTATTTATATGATATATTATTTATTATAAATTATCACTAGAATTCATCCTTATCCCCCCTCTTTTTTTGGGATTGGGAAATAATAATTTTGTTTTGTGCTGACTACCTTCTCGATGAATAAACATGATTTGTTTTCCACAACTTATAGAAATGGATTGTATAATTTTATAGTGTTTTACTATATAAAACATAATTAAAACAAATTATTAATATTTTATTATATGAATAACTCAAAATGTGGTGATCATAATAAGGTAATCAATCAATATTTTTAAATGAAACAAAACTAGGTCCTCAAAATTTCGGGTTTCATGAAACAGAATTAAAAAACCCATGTGGTGATACTATAAAATTAGAAGTACATATAAAACATAAATTTTATATCTAATTAATTTTTTAAAAATGATGATATTTGGGATAAAAATAGATGATTGTTACAATTTTTATGTGCCTAATTAAAACTTTTTTGGATTATTAACCAAATATTCTAAAAAGGCATTTAAAAAATATAAAACATAAATAGAATTATTATAAATGAAATGAATACATAAAAATATCGAAGAATAAGTTTATTAAATACATAATTAATATGAAAATCATAATAATGTATGTACTTATATAATTTTATGGAAATAATTTTTATTCTTATGGTACATGGTAACACAATATACATTAATTGAATTATGTTATTAAATATTTATAATTTTAATTCCATGACCTTAAATTTTAATTGATGTTATCTCTTTCATTATTATGGAAATTTCTTATTTATATACAAAAAAATTATTTTACAAAATATTAATCATGTCTCCTAAAATCATAGTGGGTTTTTTGATAATAGATTCATAATTATGACATTTAGAATAAGGAATAGTTTTTTCAAAAAAATTGTGATAATGTTCTCATAATATATAAATGATTTATCTCTCATTATGTGATGATTTATATTTTATTATATAATGAACCTATTTAATAATAATATTATGATATCATAATATTGTGTAAGATCATGTTATTTGATATTTTCATGAATCTAAATCTTTTTCCCAGGGGCTATTTATAATGTGATGATCATAGATTTTAAGTGGAAAAAATTCTTTTGGATGAGGATGAGTGTAGACCTATATCATCCTATAATGTATTTATTTATTCTTATATGTAATTATATATTCATGTATTTCCATAATATATTTTTTAATTCAATATGGATATTATTTTAAAAAACATGTTCCCAATATTTCTTGTTTTCATGTATCTATCACCTTATATCTAGTTCAAATGTTATTAAATTTAACATTTATGGTTTCTTGATGATATATAATGATCATATATGGATACATCATGATTTTTCATTATCATACAGTGTATGATGATCAGTTATTTTCACATTTATGTTTTCCTTATAATATCTTCAATTTTAAGATATAATTCATTATGATCTGTCTTTTCCATTACATTTTATTTGAGGTAAACCCTTTATTATAATTCTATAACATCTTATATGAATATTATTATAAATTTTAGATTTATTAGTAATATCTAAAGGGATTTAAAATTATATAAGAATATTTATATTTTAATAAAATAATATTATTATGTATGTAATTTTAGTGACACAGATCCTTTCATTCCTTGGATCATGGGAATGATGTGTGAAGTGTAATTTAAATAATTTTATTAAAATATTATTTATGTAATTTTTATCATGGGACTCTATTGTTCGTAATAGGGAAGCTATTAGTTTATTTTTTAAATTATATTAGTAATTTTGGGTATTAGTATATAAAAACATTGTGATATCCTAATAGATGAGTCTCTATATAAGATGCTCAGCTAAAATATTGGAAATGTAATCAATTAATTGTCATTAATAAAAATAAATCTCTATACATATATATTATATGGATTTCATTCTGTAAATAATAAACATCGAGGTATTCACCTCGAAAATATTTTTTTAAGCATTAACATGATTATCACCCTAATGTCAGATGATAGTTTCAAACAATACACACATTATTAAAAACTTTTATGGGATATTCATTTGTTGATCAAATTCTCATTATGATCTACTTATATATATATATTTCCAATTTATTTTTTGTGATCAAATTAAAAAAAATTGATAACACTACATAATGTTTCTCAGCTCAAACTAACGTTTTTGTGGTTTAAATTAATGTAAATAAATGAAGACATGAAAATGTAAATGATAAATCCATGTTATGTTTTAATTAATTTTACAATATTTATAATTGAACTATATTTATAATTATTTGTAACTGATGGAGTCTTTTTTTTGTTCTATTGTTCGATAGAAGAAGAAAAATTTTAGATAACATTGGTTGCGGAGTAAAATTTCATGATTATCTCAACAATCAATCCCTTGTAATAGAATATAGAATAAAAAATTTACTACTACTTATGAACCAAATATCTCAAAACATGATTAACAGTGTTACCATATTTGAAATAATGAGTACATGAAATAAGCGAGTGATGGAGGATCACAAAAATTCGGTAATGAATATAATGAAAGAAAAGATATTTAAAAAACTATATTTCCAAAATGTATGGCCATTATGGGAATTTAATCTACATGGCTCATAGGATAAATACATATATAAATGGAATACATAATGAATTGAAATTTAAATAGAAAATAAAGAATTAATTTATGAGGAGAAAAGAAGATATAACTCATACTAGTGACCCCTAATATGTCAATGTCCTATGTTTACAAAACGGAGGAATAATGTTTAAGAATCCAGTTTAAAATCATGTTATTTTAAAATAACGATGTTATGTCTGATAATGTGTATAACAAGTTATAATGAGCCTAAAAATAAATACATAATTCTGTAATTTAAATTTGGTTGTTATTAACTAGAAATAATACTTGAATAATTAAAAATAAATTATAAAATTATAAAATATATAATTCATAAGGAATAAATATTTTTTGATTATTTGTTAGTGAATAATTTAGAATAGTTTTAGGCAAATCATTTTATTCATCAATAATTAAATTTCATCATTAATGGGTTTAATTTATTTTCCAAAGATAATATTAAAAATAACTATTAGAAATATTTTAAAATGTATCTGATAAAATAAAAATCATTAATTTAATAAAAATTTATAAATATCTAGAGGAGTAGTTTTTTTGAAAATTATGAAATGATGGATTAATCAATTAATATATAAACCTATTTATTATAATTGAATGATTTATTTTCATTTAATTTATTTATAATTAAAAAGTATATTATGATTTATTTTTAAAATTAAATTAATTTAATTTTATTAATCATATTTTAATTATTTTAGGTTTAATGAATTATTTACTTTAATTCAGAATAAATATATTTTTGTACTCAAGAAGATTTTTTCTAAAAACCATTTTTCCTCGCATTTTTCCTATTTATTTTTTAATTCATACTCTATCAAATTTGGATATGGAATTCATATAAATGAATTCTATATTTAGAAACATTATATATACATTTTTTATTTATTACCCTCTTATTTTTGACCAGTCTGAATATTATCCCTAGTAATTTTTGTTATAATTGTAATGTGTAAATCGTGAAAATAATCATAAAAATATTATGATAATGACTTCAAATTTACTATAAAATGTGCTTTAATTTGTTATTTGTTGTCAATTTTTCCGTATTCTTATTATATTTTATAATATTACATTTTTCATATATTTTTTTTATGATCTTTTTAATATTTTATTTATTGAAAAGTAAAAAATTTTACACTCGTGTTTGTAATAAATATAATATTTTCCACATGGGGGTAAACATAGGATATGTTCTGTTATAAAAAGTAATTATAAATCAAAATGATTTATGTTCATCGTATTGTAAAATTTTTAATTTTTAGTTAACAATTATTTACATTAAATTTTTATGCAACCATGATGCTATTAATAATCTATTAATGAAAAAATAATATAAAAGTTTTAAAAATATTAAATGTAATATAATATTATATAATTAATGTGATAAATAAAATTGATAGAAAATAACACTATTTTAGGAAATTGTTAAAAGTATTATTAAAATTTTATTTATATTAACCTTGTAATTAATTTCAATGTAAATTAATAGTAATAGAAATAGAAATAAATATATTTTATGAAATTAATATCTAATTATGTCGTATAAAATACCAACTAATTTTATATATATAAAAGGTACTAGGAAATTTTTTTAAAATACTAACTATGTTCATTTTATTGGCCTTTTTTCATTTATAATATCTACCATGACCTTAAAAGTGTAAAAAATATATTATGCATACGATGTTTAAAAATGTTATAAAAATTTCAAAATAAATGATAAGGGTACAATTTTGATCCAGTCATGTAAAAATATAATTTATAAGTTTAATTTGAAATTTTATAATCTTATATTTTAATATTATCATTTTTGATCAATTTTTACATCAAAACAATTTGATATTTATTTAATATTTTATGAAATTCCAATATTGTCCCTCCCATCACTTATAAAAGGGTACAAATTCTTCTTAATGAATCACAGTTATACAGAATTTTGATTCAACCAATATCTGACCATATAGCTTTCGATTAAACCTAAACCTGTTTTAGGCCATATATTTGGTAAAATACCAATCCTATAATAATAAATTTTAAAATTATGAAAAAATTTCTAAATAAGAGGTATATTTTTAACACAATTTTTTATTTTAAAACATCTTCTATTTAAATAATATATTAATCAAACATGAATATATTGAAATGAAATAAATCTAACATATATTAAAGATCTTTTTTCTTAATGTAAATCCCTATATCTCTCTCTATCCTCCATTAAATGGGATATGAATCTATCATTCGCGTGTATAAAGGACTACATTCTCATAGACGGATTTATTTTTTTTCCAATCACTAGAACTCATATATTTTCATAATGATGAAATAAATAATTAAATATTTTACTAATAGCATATTTTTAATTATCATTGTATAATATATTGTTTACTTTCTAAAATTTCCATTAACTGAAAAATGATAATATCGTTCGTGTGTAGGTGTGCACCACCACATTCAATAAGTGATGTGATTAATTTTTCATCATCACATCACCTGGATTTTTTATAAAAGTATATTTTAAAAAATAATATACTATTTTTTATATTATTAACATTCTATAATTATAATATATCATTTACCTTCTTTTCATAATGATCAATGAAAAATTGAATTGTTATTCATTAGTATGTATATCCTACCATCTCCATGATTGTAACATTGATTAGTATTTAATACTATATCATGTTTTTGGTATTAAAAATATAGTTGACATGTAAAAATGATAATTATTTAATTATTATTATTCTTTTAATTATCGTATAATATATTCTTTGACTATTATTCCACACAAATTCGAATTTTTTTAATATGTGTTGTATATAGTCGAAACATATCTACATGAACATAATTGATTAAATAATTGTATTTCACATGGTATAATGTTTTATAAAATAAATAACAAACATTAAATGTATTCAAAAAAATTGAAGAAATACAATTAGGTTATTATTTAGGATGATAAATAATTTTTTAGTCTAGGAAGACACAATAGTTCTTTTAAAAAACTCGTCTCATAATTTTTTTCTCAAAAAAATATGTTTCATCCTTATCAGTATTTTAAAATTGTATTATCAATGGATTTATATAAAAATAAAATAAATATAATGGGAATTGAATGTATCCGTTAACATTATTTCATATATTTTCTATTTTGGGTTTTATTAGAATTCTATAACATTCTTTACAAAAGGAAAATAATTTTTTTTTATTTTATATGGAGGCTCTAACATTTCTCAAGTCCATAAAAAATTATGTTTTAAATCCATTGCGTCAATTAAAATTTTTAATAAATTATTTCTATCAATCTATATTTTAATTTTCTTTTCAGAAATTTTTTTAAAATGGATTTGATATTCTAATATCATGATTTGTTTTAAAATGGAAAAATGAATATTTTTATGATGCAATATTTTATAAATACTATTGTGGTTTATCGGAATTGTTTTTTATGATGTTTGGTTCCATTATAATCGAACGGTGGGTGATACCACTAATTTTCCCAAATGAATTAGGTGCAGGGATGGAGTTTATAGTTTGTTACATTCTAATAGATTAAGGGAATGTATTATGATGGTTATTCCAGTTTTCACTATATTGGTTATTTTATGTGTAACCTTTATTGTTATTTCTTGGCTAAACATAATGGTTATTATAACTTTTGAAATGATGTTTATACAATTTTTATGAGTTTTATGAAAACGATGCATCAATTTTATATATCAATTTTATATTATTTCATTGTGTTTTTATGAAAATATAACTATTCCACCAGGTAGGGTATTGATATTATTTAAAATGAAAAGTAGATGATACTTTATTACGGTGTAAGGAAGAACATTGCGAAAAAAAATATTTGCTTTTCATTACTATAAGAAATCATTATATGTTTTATTTTTTCCTTAAATATTTCATTGGAAATATTTTCTAAATTCATTTTCTAGATTAGTTTATTTCATTGTTATGAAAAGGAATATTTTGATCTGAAAAATTATTCTGTAAAGGATATTAATTATAAGTGTTCAAGTAATAATTATTTCATTCCTTTCTTTTATATCCCTTAATAATATTTTATTCTCATCATTAATTTTAAAATATTTTTTCACAGGATGTATTTAGATAAAGATGATTTTCAAAGTAAAATTATTATAATTTGATATAAAAATAATGAATCATTATTTTTAATGGATATGACTTATGGGATAAATAAATATTGAATGGATGATTCCATATTGTCATGTATGGGTTTTTATCTAATTTTGACGATATAAATCTCATAAAATATTAACATAAATGATTAATGGGACTGTAATAATGAGAATAATAGTAGAACGTAACTAGAATGTGAATTGAATAAGAACATTCCCTTAGAGTTGGTATTATATAAGGCTTTATATAACATTTACAATTGGAATCATATTGAAACACAATTTAAAATTCTTCTGTTAATAAAGTGGATTGTTTTTTAGGAGAAATACGGTAATTTGGATATATATTAGAATTGATGATAAAATGGTTAAGGGTAACATATTTTTCATCCTACTCATAATATAGTTTATAATTATTATTTCGATTTACTCACACCAAGACATTTTAGTAATTTTAAATGGTTGTATAAACCAGGGACGAAAGTAAAAATGTATGTGATGGAAAATGTTTGGGTTTTATGAACAAACAATTGAAATAAATGATATCTATAGTTAAAACATTCATGTTGATTCTAATACATCCATCACATGATATGATTAAAAAATTAATCTTGGTTAACATACCAACTATTAACATAATAGGGAAATAGAAATCCATGGATGTTTTTGTGATAATGGTTATAAAGGTACAAATATTCAACGACCCATGTTTCAAGAACCTGTTAATAAGAACTGAGGAAAATGTATTAAAATAATTGAATGATTATAATTTTTTTTAAAGGAGGGAATAAATAAATATTATATCGTGTTAAAATGAAGCATTTAGTTAACCCCATGAATAGACATTTATTTATTATCAATGAATCATTTTAATTTTTAAAAAGTGGTTAGTATGGGAATTATTCAAATATGTTTCCAAGGGAGAATTCTTAAAAATGTGATTAGAAAGAGCATACATTTGAATATTTATAAATTATTATTGGAAATGTTTTAAAACAGTATGAAACAAATTTATTTATGGTATTTATTACTTCATGGAATTTTTTTTGTAACTTGTAATATTACTACATGATTTATAATTTTTTTGAATGTACTAATGAATAATAATGAAAATAGTGGTTTATAAATAATGATAATATGAGTAGGGATTCTACATATATGGATTAGTGATTTTCGATATAGTGTAAAATTAATGGTTTATTATATGTTCAATTACATTGAAACACATAATGAGATTTTTGTGATGGGATTACTATAATAACCCAAATTGGGAGCCATGTGACGGTGAACTGAGCCCGTCAATCACATGACCTCAGGCATGCCACCCCATAAACCATAGTCTACTGACTAGCAGTAAGGGTCTACTTAGTCAGCCTGGGGAAACTATAAATTATTTGTTTAGTATAAAATACTGGTGAAATTACATTGGAAATAGGGGAAGAATATACAGTCATAATATGTATAAATTTCATAAGATAAACCATATCCAAAATCATGTCCTCAATAGAAATGGATACCAACCATTCAAAAGTAAGTTCCAATGTGTCTAAAATATAACTATAATTAAGGACACTAACGACTCTCATGTGGTTCTTGATCCATGTCTGGTTTCCTCATCTAAGTTCCATCCCCAAATCATCAATATAATCCTAGGATATTTACCTTCATATAAGAAATTATCATAAAACAATTAATAATCTAGATTTTTCAACAACATTTCACATCATTTCATTCCAAAAAATATTCGTTATTTAGTTTTTTATAAATTTTTGACATAATTCAAACATATCAACTGAGAAGAATAAAAAGTGAGTACTGTTATAACAATATCAATCTATTACAAATCATAAATTTTTTTACATTAAATAACCATGTTATTTCTTTGATAAATCTTCATAACCTATAACTTGAAATCTTCCTTTCTCATACACGTCATTATTATAATGACCCTAGACTATTTCACATTACATTACATGTTTTTAACCATAATTATACATGATAATACCATCCAAGTATCCTGAAGTTTCAAATATTTGAAATATAAAAAAATAAACCTTCAAATATGGGACTAAAAAACACTTCATTATATAATCATAATAAAGAGATCCAAACATACTTTCATCCATTATATCTATATAGGGTACCATTTGGATCACATGAATGAAGGGAGGAGATAAAATCTTGTTAATGGAAAAAGAATAGTAATAAAAGATCAACACAAGGTTTAAAAGGAATGGAATAATAAAAATAAAATGCATGGAACACATGGAATCATAAAATATAAACATGGGGTCATGTAAACATGAATTCATAGTAATATTCACCAACATAAACATTACTTTAGCATGATCCAAGTCTAGTTTCCCATATAAGAGCATAAATCAATGTTAACCACCAAGACCATTGCACATAGCAGCACAAGTCAAGGAAAATTGACAAGACTATTGCACATATTGTTCCATGAGACTCAACGTTACCCAATTCATTAGACCTCTATATGGGTGCACCAATATTAAAATTTTCTTGAATATGAATTCCAAAAATATAATCATATATAATCGATCATAAACCTAAGGGCATCCATTAAATTAAATGGGTATCATAATCCTGTCACAAAGGATAATGAATGGGAGTATCAAAAATGTGAACAAGAAGGAAAGGAAATAGAACATTAATGGGCATTAATAGCATAAATATGCATATATCATGTTAATTGATGTCAAACATCATTGAAAATTTGTAAAAGGGTTATTTAAGAATTATTAACATTAAAATATTTTAGTGTTCTTTTATGAAAAATAGTAACAAGCATTTAAAATAGTGATGGGAATATTCATTTTTACCAAAACAAAATTGAACCATTAATGATTACATAATTAAAACCCTATTTTTATGAAAATAGTTGTGTATTAAATCATATTTTATAGTGCCCATGAAATTGGGTATGAATTCGAGAAGTTCCCTTAAATGGATATGCATATCAAAAAGTATTATTTAAGGAATCATTTTAATACATGTATATCCCTGAAAGAGAATGGGAGGTGGATCTAGAATCACAAGTTTGAACATATAAAAAAAATTATAATACAATCTTAAATCTTATATTGTATTTCATTTGGATAAAAAAAAGTTCATGAATAACCTATACAAATAATTGAGGTTCGGGTAAAATACCTTACAGAATATCGACAAGTTACCATGTGTACATACCAGGGATTAATTAGAGATAAACTAGTGATTAATATATTATACATCATGATTGAAATATAGGTAAGGTGAAAAATGATAACCCATCAATAAGAATTACACCTTAATGGGAATAACATAGATGATATTTCAAATTAAATGTGAGGAAAAAAAGATCCCTTAAATTATGTTCAATAGTGTTTTTTGAACATAATGACCTGAAAAATAAAATTAGGTTAATTAATTAATAATTAGAAAACCACCAAAACATGTTATTGATTTATTATAACCTTATAAAGTTCATTCAAGCCCTTCATTATGAGTTATGATGTTAATTTTAATTTCTTCAGATTATTTGTTTTAATGGGTTTAATGATCAGTTCACTTATATTCTGGTTTGGGTAAACATGTATGATTAGAATGGTTGTCCAGAAATTATGTTATATGAAATTAGACAACATCCAGAATATAAAATGGTGATAAAATTAATTTGGTTTTTTGGATTAAAGGTGAATCATTATATATAACATAAATGATAAATGATCAGATTAATTTGGTTATTTTCTTCAAAATTAACTTGTTTTGTATTATTTTAATACATCATATTTGAAAAATGATTCCATAAGATTACATAAGATAAAATTAAAATATAATATTCTTGTTAAAACATAAAATTTGTTTCATTACCTAAATTGAATATGGTAATTGAAATTGTCAACTCATCGTCATTGAATGGATAAATTGACACATATTGGACAGTGTGTTTGTTTTATTTGGATAAACGGTGCAGAAAAGAGAGATGTTAATGAATTATACCATTAGCATAAAAAAATTCCATTACATAAATGGTAATGTATTTTTCATACCATTGAACAATAATTGATTAGGATATAAAAGAGAAAAAAGGAACATGAAAAGAAATTGAATGAAAAGAAAAGAGGAATTTGACTCTTCATTAAATTATCCTTGAGTGCCCCTTAAGGGGAGAGGATTTGGTCTTTTGAGGATACCAAGGGATTTTGAATATGGGAAAGGATCATGGGGGGAGATCTGGGCCGAATCTAATAAAGAAACAATTCTTGAGAGGAGTGAAGAGGAGAGGGTAGTGTGGGTGGTTTTCATAGTGGAGGATACGAGGGTTTTCTTAATATTTTAATCATACATTTTTTATTTTCATATAAGATAAGAAATAGTAATTATTATTTTGAAAATATAAGTCATTTGTGAATTTGAGTTTGAACCAATGTCTATTTACATCATCCATGACTCAAGCATGATTCATAAATTCAGGTTTTAGCATTTATCATGAATTATAATATTTTACTATTCATAAAATATTCATGTATTTTAGAAAAATATAAAAAATTTTCCATAATGAATTTATGAAATATAGAATCCAAAAATGAAAAACATTTTTGAAAACTAATTTTCCAAATATGATTAATTTTATTTTCAAATAAATTAAATTACATATTGAAAATAATGATTTTAAAAGTATAATTGATTTTATAAGGATTGAAATATTAAATAAGTTCATAAAAAATTATCAAAAAACTATAAGACATAATAATTTTAATTTATGGACATCATTTAAGAATGTAAAATTTATTTTAATTATTTATTTATTTATGAAATACAATAATACCAATACTTTTACTATGGTCATATTATTATTTATAAGATTCCTAATTTTAATTATACATTCAAGGGTTTGGATACTATTATTTTTATGACATACTATTCATTAGGTTAATATTACTGTTCATACACTTATGTTACTATTCATAATGGTATGTTACTATTCTCCAAACAAACTATGTCTGTATTATCGGACTCTAAACATATTACAGATCGCAAATGTGTATGTCATATTTTTAAAATTCACATCACGGGAGCGAAAATATTATGTTTAAAGGGAACATAGAACTTAGAAGTTCATTATGTTGTGATTTCATGTGATTATATGACATAATTATATGAAGGAAATTACCATTGACAAAACATTGGGTCATTACATTATCCCCCCTTATAAAATTTCTCCCTCAAAGATGTGTTTTTTATTCGATGCCATAAACTTGTGTAGTACTTTTCCTTTATTACCTCCTCCATTTCCCATGGTTCCTCTTCTTACCTATGGTTATGCCATAGCACATTGACCAGGTGAGTAATCTAGTTAAGTAGAACATTGTATCTATGATCCATGTTCTTCATTGGCTGCTCCTAGTAATAAAGATCATTGTCCAACTGTACCATTTCTAAAGAGAGTACATGTGAAGGATCTGGTATGTACTTTCTTAAGAGAGATACATGGAAAACAACATGTACTTTAGACATCATAGGTGGAAGTGAAATTCGATAGGAAACAACCTCTAAATGATCACAAATCTCAAAGGGGATAATGTACCTATGAATAAACTTTCCATTTTCCCAAACCTCATGACCTTCTTCATTGGAGAAATAAATTGAATTACCATGTCTCCAATATAAAACTGAAGGTCTCGTCGACGATTTTTTTCATAACTCTTTTATTGTCTTTGGGCTGCCTTGATGTGATGATGAATGGTAATCACCATATCCACCATTTCTTCGACCATTTTAGGCCATAGAAGCTTACTGTATCCAACTTCATCCCAACACGCTACTGATCTGCACATTTTCCCATAATGGGCTTCGTATGGTTCCATTTGGATGCTCGAGTGGATATTGTTGTTATATAAGAATAAAAACAGTGAAGTAGTTGGTCCTATAACCCATTTTATTCTATAGAATATGAACTCAACATGTTTTCTAGTGTCTTAATAGTTCTCTCAGATTGGCCATCAAACTGAGGATTATAGGTCGTACTAAAATTTAGTTTAGTTCTTAGAGCATGTTAGATAATTTTATAGAAATTTGAGATGAATCTCCAATCTCTATCAAATAAAACAGATGTTGAAACTCCATGAAGCCTTACCACTTCATTGATATATATCTTTGCAAGTTGATCCAATTATAATTCCTCATGAATCATGATAACGTTAGTTGTCTTTGTAAGATGATCTACAATGACACGTATATTATTGTTTCCTCTATATTTCAGTGGATGTGTAATGAAAAAGTACATGATGATGTTATCCCACTTCAATAATAGTATGGGTAGTGGATTCATCATTCCATAAAACTTATATCTTTAATCGTTCACTTCCTGACATGCAAGGCACTTTGATTTATACTTAGATATATCCTTCTTCATATTGTCCAACCCAAAGTTCCCTTCTAGAACATGACACATCATTGTGTTCCCTGGTTGAATAGAGAGTGTTGAGCAATGTGCATCATTAAAAATATCATTCTTTATCTCTCGATTTCATGGTCGACATAATCGTGAACCAAATCTTACAACTCTATCCTCGTCAATGACAAACTCCGAGGATTTCACATTTCTAATGGATTGCACATTTTTAATGATTTTTCGCAATTTTTTTAGAGCATCTGTTATTTTTTTCATGGGGGATGGTTGAGAAGTCATTTGGGAAATGATTGATAATGTTCATATGTTAATAATTCCCATGAACATCCTCTACCAATATTAAGAAGATTGAATCCTTTTTTTCTCATTGTTGATAAAGATGTCAGATCCTTTCAATATAGAGAATACTCCACCTCGCTTGCCTTACCATGATATTATTGGATGGAATAGTCAATATACTTTATAAAATGTATCAATCTCTTCTAATTCATATTAATCTCATTCTCTGTGAATATATATTTGAGACTCTTTTGATGCGTATATATCTCACACTTATCCCCACAGATTTAATGATGCTAGATTTTTAACATAACGATCACATCAAATAACTCTAGATCCTGAATATGATAGTTTTCCTCATGGATTTTCCACAGTCTTGAGGTGTAGGTTATCACTTTATCATCTTGCATCAACACACATCCAATTCACTTCTTTGAAGAAACACAATATTCCCCAAATATTTTTCCACATGTTTGGAGTGTGAGTACTAAAATTATGTTAAGCATATTTTTCATGTCTTTAAAATAGTATTTAAATTCATTATTCCAAAAAAACATCACTCCCTTACATGTTATCTTGGCCATAGAGTTTGAAAATAATGAGAAGTTATTCACAAATCATCGATAACCTATAGACATACACATATTTCTACGGATCTCCATTACATATGTTGGCATTGGTCACTCATCAATTGCATTTCTATTAGAGGGGTCCATATATATCCATTTTCTGGTTATAACATGCCACATGAAAGATACTTCCTCCATATATAAATGAAATTTACTATACATTTCATACATCTTTTCCTTTTGGAAATTCTTCATCACAGTATTTAAATGCTCCTCATGTTCCTCTTTTCACTTTGAGTATATCAAAATATCTTCGATAAAGACTACCACAAATTTTCCTTGGTAATCACTAAAGAATCATTTCATTAAGTCCATGAATATTTCAGAAGCATTAATGAGTCAAAAACAAATCAATATGAACTCTTTGTGTCCATTCCTCATTCAAAAGTAAGTCTTCGAAATATCATCATTCCTCACCTTTAATTATTGATATCCCGACAAAATGTCTGTATTAGAGAAATAACATGACTCATGAGGCTGATCAAACATGTAATCTATCTGAGTAAGGGGATACTTGTTCTTTATCATGATTTTATTGAGCCCGTGATAATTAATGCAGAGGTGCATTGAATCATCCTTCTTCTTGACAAAAAGGACTGAGGAACCCCTTGGTGAAGCACTCGATCATATAAAACCATTCTTCAGATCCTCATACAAAACCATCATAATCTCTTCTAGTTATATGGTGTCAATTATATAAGGTTTCATTGGAATATGTAGGTATCCATGATCATGTCCTATTTAGAACTAAACCTCTCAATCCATAGTAAGACCCGATAATTCTTTTGGGAATACATAAGTGTAATACCACATTTTGGGGCTATCTTCAGCCATTATTTGATCCTTTGTCTCAATAAATTGAGCTAGACATTATTTGTCATGAAGAATTAATATACAAAATTAAGAAAATGATTCTAAAATAGATTCATATACCTCCTTACACTTGTAATTAATTGGGGGATGCTTCGGGATGTGATGAATTATATCCCTCTTCTGACAGTTGATGAAAGCTTTGTATAAAGAAAACCAATTCATGCCCAAGATAAAATCAAACACCAGTATAGGAAGTCTGATAATAATTTTTCCATTCTCTTCTCTCATCGATAATTTATCCCTTAATTTTTGAGTCGGTGTTTTAACAGTTCTACTAAACATGACCGATATGATAGAATTCATAGAATTAGAATCAAATAGTACATTCACTATTATTGAATGAATAAATAGCATAATTATCACCGTATAGTTGTCTGGATACACCTCAATAGTAGTGATAACATATGCCCTTCTTTGTTTCCATTGAAGATGGTGTTGATTTCTTCTGAAAACTTGTAGCTTATGTCATTTTTTCACATAATAACCATGATCCTTGTAGTTATAACACTGCACCCTTGGCTGGGCATTTATCTGAACCTTCTTTTCTTCTTCCACAATATCCTGATACTTTATTTCCTATCAGTAGATATTTTCAAAATTTCACATCCTTCTATATTTGAATAAATTTAAGGATCTCTTTAGATATTTACCATGATTCTTCTTCCCACAATTTTACACGTGGGTTGGTTCGGCTTCTTTCCGTCATGGAATTGTTTTGACAAACTACCCATAATAGATTAAATTTTCTTCTTTTTCTATTGGGTGAAAGATATAACTGAGATTATTTGATCTCCATTTCAACCATAAGGTCACAACATAAAATCTCATCATAGCATCTGATGTGTGAAATCACTAATTGTTTTCATAGAATCAGCCTTAGTCAACAAAAGAAGCAATCACCCATTATTTCTATGTTCGTGAAAAAGTGAGAGGCATACCTTGTAATCAATGTAATGTTTTCATCATAGGACCTAATTGAATCATCTTCATTCTTAATGGGTTTGAAGAACTCACTTACCATCATGAGATGGAGTGCTCCAGGGAAATATTTATTTAAAAACATTCTCTGGATTTACTCACATTCCATGGAATCAATTTCCTTAGGGGGCTTTGTATTCTTACTCAGTTTCCAATACTGATTATCTCCCACATCAATATGATAGACCTCAAACACAACTTTTTCTTCTTCTAAGCACTATAGAAGAGATAATAACTTTATAATGATGTTTATAAAGTGCTCTTTGAGGAGGAGATCTAGTGATCCACCAATCATGGGAGGTCATTTCTGCATGAAGTATTCTATTGAAACATGCTCTTTACGTGGGGTGGAGTATTTTCTATGTGATTCAAATTATTATTCAAAACCTGAACCAGCTGTTCAATTATTATCATGATGTTTTGACCTCCCTCTCCAATCATATATAGAACATCGTTAGGGAAATCATCACATTCCCTATCACATTGATTGTTGAAATGTTTTCTTTTATTTACATCCATTCACAAATAAAAAGAATTCACTAATAGAGAGATTTAATACATTGTTATTGATCATTAAAAGTAAACATTAATCATAAAAGCATAAAGTTGTAAAGGAGATGTATATCCTAACTTGTGGATCCCATGGTTTAAGTCTAGGTTATTATTTCTCTATTTATTCACATATAATCTTATAGTATTTTTTATTCCCTTAATAATGGTTCATACTATGTTCCTTAATTTACCAAACAATATTCCTCGAGAGTGTCAAACCAAAAAATGTGTAAAAGGACCATTCTTGTGCATCGGTTGTCGTTCGAGTATTGATTTTATTTTTGAGGTTATACACCTTGATACATCTATAAGATAGTCTCCTCTACCTATTTTCATCCATACATTGATTTATTTTCTTTATAAACCACTTAATCAATACATAATAAAATATAGGAATATTTTCTTATGCTTATTATCACATGTGGGTATCGTACTAAATTTCTCTACTCATAACATAGAAAAATAACTAGATCATCCTTTCATATCAAATATAGATACCCTAGGCATCTAAGAATAACATTACATGTTTTTAATCATGAATATACACAACAATACATGCCATGGATCAGGATGTCTAGTTTCTAGGATGACTAGGTACATAAAACATAAAAAAGAGACTAAAAAATATTTCATTATTTATTATTCATAAAGGGATCATAAATTAGATTGATCTGATACCTCTTAATTGGGTACCTTGGGGATCACATGAATGAAGTGATATTCTAAAATCCTAGTATTGGAAAAATAATAGTAATAAAACATCATCACATGGGTTAAAAGGCATGGGATGCTAAAAATAAAAGACACAAAACATATAAAATAATAATATATAAAAATGGGATCAAATAAACATGAATCAATAGTAATGTGGAAGAAACATAAATCATGAAGTTATCACAATTCATGGATCATTTAACACAAAGAATCACATGTCAAGGTTAACCACCAAGACGTTTTCACATGGTAACCCGAGTCAAGGAAAATTACCAAGACTGTTTCACATAACGCCTCATGAAACTCAAATTTACCCAATGAATTGGAGTACTATGAGTTTGAACCCATCATAACATGTTCCTGAATATACATTCCATATATATAATCATACATAATCCATCATAATCATAAGGGAATCCATGAAATGAAATGGGTAAAATAATCATGTTAGAAAGAATAATGAATGGGCATATCATAAATGTGTCCATTAATGAAATGAATTAGAACATAAATTGGAAATAATATGGTTAGATATTAATATATAATGTTATGTGATGTCAAATATTTTTAATAACAAGTAAAAAGAGGTTTTAACAATTATTAGCATTAAAACATTTGAGTGCAAATTTAAGGAAAACATTATTGAGAATTTAAAATAAGTAATTGAATAATTTTTTCAACAAAACAATAAGTGAACCAAAATGGATTTCAGAATAAAAACACATTATTTTAAAAAAATGGTGTCTTAAAGCATATGGTATTGTACAATAAAAATTGGGTATCTATTCAGTAATTACACATAAAACGAGTTTTCTTATCAAAAAGTATTGAGAATGGAATTATCCCGGGAAGAGAATTTGGGATAGATCATGAAACATGAGTTTGGGAATATCAAAAGTAGTGATAAGACATGACTAAATAGAATACTTATTTTCTTTTGGTTAGAAAATAGTAATTATTACTCGAAGAAATAATGTTGGTTCGGGTAAAAGACCTTATGGAATTTCAACATGGTACCAGGTGTACTTGAGAGGGAATAATAAGAGAGAAAGGGGTTTTAATATTTTATATATCATGAGGGTAGTATAGAGATGGTTTTAAATCAAACACCATCATTAGGGATTACACATAAAAGGGCATAACATAGAGGATATTCATAAAAAAATTGAGAAACAGAAGATCCCTTTCTTTAATCAAATAATGTTCTATTATTTATCTTAATTAAAAGAATAATCAAATTAAAATCATTAATTAATAATTAATGAACATATAATACACGTTATTGATATATTATAACCTTATTAATTTCATTTATGACCTTTTTGAAGAGTAAATAGGTTCAATTTCATTATTGGTAGCATTTTCTTCCTTGGTTTTAATGATTAGTTAAATTATATTCATGATCTAATAATCTTGTAAGAGAAGAATGGTTTTCCATAAATTAAGTTACATGACATTAGTGGAAATTAAAAATATTATATGGTTACAAAATTCATTTAGTTAATTTGAGGGTAGGTGAAACATTATATAAATTATTAATGATAAACATTTGGATTAATTTGGAGATTTTTCTTGTAATTATGATGTCTTGTATTATTATTTATCATCATGTGTGAAAAAATATTCCAGAACATCAAAAAAGATTAAATAAATTTTTAATTGTCTTGTCCAACCAGAAAAATGGTTTAATGACCATAATTGAATATGTTAAAAGAAATTCATAGCCTTTTTTCCTTGAATGTGATAAATTAACACATGGTAGACGATGCTTTCATTTATTTCGCATAAAATAATGGAAAATCAATGATTATAATGAATTATCCAGTAAGCATAAAAATTTACCGTACATTTATAGAAGTAGATTTTTATTAAAATTTGGTTTAATATCCGTTAGGAACAAAAAGATAACAAATTATCATGAATAGAATATTAATGAAGAGAAATGAGGAATTTACCTCTTGAATTAATATTCCTTAATAGCCTCTTAAAGGGAGAGGATTTTGTCTTTTGAAGAGACTAGGGGCTGAATGATGTGGGCTATGATCTTTGGGAGATATTTGGGAATATAACAGGGAAGGAATAAGGATTAAAAATAGTTAAGAAAATAGGGGAGTGTGGGTGGTTTTTATATTGGAGATGAGGAGGGTTTTTATAATATTCTGTCTATTAGATTATTAATTTTCCATAGAACAAGTAATAGTAAAAATTCTTGTTAACAAAAATTGAAATATATGAATTTGAGTTTGAACTAATGGACATTTATGTAATTTCCCAGACCTATCTGGTCTGTTTCCTTTGAAAAAATTTGGTATCATGAACAATGTTTACAGTATGGTAAGGTTTAAATGGTAGCCTCTTTCCTTTACCAATTTTGAATTCATGAACACTGTTTCTAGAATGGTGAGGTTCCAACAGTAGCCTCTTTTCTTTTCCAATTTTTGAGACCATGAAGAGTGTTTCTAGAATGGTGAGGTTCCAATGGTAGCCTCTTTCCATTGTAAAATTTTGAGTTCATGAACATTGTTTCCAGAATGGTCAGGTTCCACTAGTAGCCTATTTCATTTTCCATTTTTGTGTTCATGAATATTGTTTCTAGAATAGTGAGGTTCCAACAATAGCCTCCATTTCTGTTGCAAAATTTTGAGTTCATGAACAGTGTTTCAAGAATGGTAAGGTCTAGTGGTACCCTCTATTTCCTTTTCCAATTATAAGTTCATGATCAGGGTTCTCAGAATGGTGAGGTCCAATGGTAGCCTCTATTACCATTACTAAATTTTGTGTTCATAAATTTTTTTTCCAACATCCTACAGTTTCTCCCCTTTTACAATTCCTTTGATGTAATTTTTTTTAAAGCCTTATTTTGAGGACTCTAAGTCTGATTCAAAGGCCATAACTCCTATATTAATTATCCTATGTCTTGGGGTGTTTTTTTCATTATCAGAGTTTGGGGATTAATACGATAAACATTCAAAGGAAAATACAATGTATCTTAATCCGTTGCACTGTAAAATATTCTAATGGGACGAGATATCTTCTTCCCTAGTTCTCCATCCTTTTTCTCAAGTGTGAGATGCTCTAACCGTCCTTTCCTTCCCATATGAGATGTGTGATAAAGCATTCGTCCTTTGATTGGTCCCCCTGTGTTTTTTATGGAACCAAGAAGTATTGATCAATTTTCGATATAAGGTATGATCTATCGTCATTATTTTGGGTTCGCCTCTTTCTGTTTATCATTCTCCTTTTTTGTAATTATATCATCGTGTTCCTAATGATCTTTTATTGGGTGTTGACTAGTATGGTGGTGTCTCTGCATCCATGGTTGGATACATTTGTCATAGGGGGATGAGATCGTAACCCATTGTGTGGCTCATTCTCGTATAAATAATGTAATGAACCATTTGAGGTAGGGGATTTGTTGCTTCACTTTTTAATTATGTGAAATTGTATAGTTAGCATGTTTTAACCCACTGGATCACAATGGAATTGACATGGTAAATATTTGAATTGGATAATTAAATTGATATCATTTGTATGTTATTGTTCATTTTTTCAAGATATTGTGATATACATGCTTTCGTTGTTTATATTTTCTTTCTTGATTGATATTGGTAAAGAACATAAAGCCATAATTAGTTGATAATTATTTAGATAAATATAAAGAGGCATGTAAATGAATGAATTTCTTCTTCTTTTTTAATTTGATCTTAATAAAATTGGTGGAGTGGTCATGTTAAATTATTTGTGATAGATTACTGATTATGTTTAACGAAGTTGGAACCTGCAAATAATAAATCCATTATTCTATGATGGATTAAAGAACTGGTTGTTTGATAAAAGATAATTCCTTATAGGGTTCTATGTTACCTGTTTGTTTGTCTAAGGGCCAAGAGACCATTTGATATTATGGTTGTCTTCCTAATTCTTGTGTTGTGATGTGAGCCTCGATGGCTATTGTGATATGTGGGGTTTGGGAGGCCTATTGTTGATGGCAGTATTTGATGCTTAGGGTGGATGTGAATGTTTTGATTCTAGCTGATCTTATAGGTTTTTTATCTTCTTTACATTCCCCATTTCTCAAGGATGTTGGTTTTTCTTACACTTCTTCCAAAAGGGGAGAAGACGTGTAGGGTCTTCCACGTTCATTTTCATTTTAGCTTCTCGAGGGAAGAGGGGTCTACGCTCTTGGAATAGGTGAAAAATACTCGATAGGTAGTTCATATACACACTGTGTTGAACCCACTGGTGTTTAGTATCATAGATTGTATTTCTAGAATGCCTCAGAAAATGGGAAACTAATTATTTAAATAAATAATTGAATAAATGATGTCAACCCAAGGCATTGGAGCATGCTGTTATGCAATGCAGAGGACAATGGACATTGTGTGTGATGCGAATGAAATATAATGTGGAATTGTTAATTTTTTCTTAATGCATAATTAAATAATTATTGTAAAGTGAAACTGAAAAAATGAAATGAAGTAATGTAATAAATCTTTTTTAATTATTGTGTACTTATAAGATACCTAGTCTTAGAAGTGGAAGGTGGGAGTCCAGGTGTCATTAACTACAGTTGAGTCAAAGATTACGTTATGCCCAAAGTGTGTTTGTGAGCTATTGTATATTATTATTATTTTTTTGAGTTTCATTACAATAATCCACCTCGTTTGTTAGGGAAACTGACGCCCCGAGAATTCTGATCCCCAGGGGGTGTTTTCCCCAAAATTCTGGTGGGAGGACGGATGGATGAATACCCCCTTTGGCCCCTCCCGCTTCTCATGGTTGTTACATGTGATGGTTGGTACAATAGTTAGTTTTCCAAATATATATTTGTTGAGGGATGTAATGGCTTGTGGTTATTCACACACATATATTGTGGATATGGATTCATATGGACTACTATAGGTATAATGTTTATTAGCTGCAATGGCTTCAGGATCCTTACTCGATGTGTGGGATGTATTGAATTGAGGTATAATTCCTGACATTTGATACACGTTCTGTGAATAGCGGTGGATATCAAAAACTACCTAGTTACATTTTTTACATAGACTTGGTGGGTCTATTGCACGAGGTCCAAGTTTTTGTGCTTATCCGATGTTTCTGAAGGGAATAATTTTGGAGAGAGATTCTTAAGATGTGCGATGTAGTGGAAAAGTGGAAAAACAGTGGGGAAGTAGTAGTGGGGTACCCTTGATATTCTTTATTATATTATATAATATCATATGTGAAAATTGTTGAGAGTATCCATGGTGAGGTTGGGAACATAGTATTCATATTTAGGTGACGTGTTAGTTTCCCTTGTTGTTCAATGTGGCATAGCATGCTTTCTTTACGTTTTTACAAGAGGCTCTAGGGATGATCCTACTGAGTATACCGTTGTACTGACCCTATGTATATAAAATCTTTTTTTCAAGTCACATGGAGCAGGTTGGAGATCAGGTTGGTCACAACTATCTTGGGGATGTAGGAGCTATTCGGGCTTCGTGGTCAGTACAGTTTTACATTCTTTTGTGTACATACAGTTTTCCACTTTCAAGGGTAGAAGTTTTGCATGACATTACATATGTGTACATGGCATTTTTTTATATTGCTGTCTTACATGGAGGTGGTTGGGGTCTATCTTTTCTCTCTCTATCATATGTGTTCTCTTAGAGGGTAATTCCCCCTATTTGAGTGTTTAATATACCTTTAGTGCTAGATGCCAATGCTGGGCCTATTGGAGGTGAGACTTGGGGGTCATTATCTCCCTTATCACATTGTCGACCCGGGAGGGGTACACCTTGAGGGGAGGTGGTCGTGACAGGGTGGTATTAAAGTCTAGTTGATGGATATGATATAGTTTAGTGTTACGCACATGTGAGCTTACATGGGTTAGTAGGTAAATAGTGTCATTTATGTTTAGCTAGTGATGTAAACACTGGTGACCAGCTGAGACATAAAAATTTAGGGCCCCCTATGTTCTGATGTGCGGAACTTTATGTTTACAATGGATAATAAAAAAGGTGATACTAATTTTAGGGTAAAGACCAAGGATCATTAATCATTTTTCATTGTGTGTGTATTTGAATTGGTGGACATTGAGATAGGTTTGCCTAAAATGAATAAAATAAAAAATTATTTAATTATTATCGATTACTCCATATTTTTAGTCTAGGATCATGAACTATTTGTAATTTTATAGGTATAGATACATGTCGATTTTCCCATCAGGATCTCATTGAAAATGGCCAAGAGGTAATGCCAGCAGGTCGCCATCAGGTATAGGTTGACGATGAAGAAACCTATAGGGAGAAACTCTGAGCGTTTCAGCGCCAGAGTATGAAGATGTACAATGGCTTTGTTTACAATGCATTCATGGAAGACATGTTGGAGGAGGTTGAGATTGTCATCAGTTTGATCTATGCTTGGAAGGAGAACTTGGTGTCCTTGGATATGACGATGTTGTGTGGAGCAGCAAGGTATTGGTGGTTCTTATTCTGTCGGGATCGCGAGGAGTCGGCAATATCATCGGATGAGTTCTGGGACATGTTTAGATTCAAGTATCACTCTTCAATGGCGAAGGCATTCAACCGCCATGAGATTTTTACCCTTAGATAGGGGAGCTCCAGTGTCCAAGAATTTGGAATTTATTTTTAGAATCCTTCACAATATGATTCAAACCTATTTCTTGATGATGAGGCCATAGAGAGGCATTTCGAGGAGGCTTTACATCAAGATATCCAACACCAAGTCATCCCATTTCTGCTAATGGCATATGTTGAGGTGTTGGCGAGGGAAGTGGTCATTGAGAGGACATTGGACATAACTAGATTATCACGAGAGGGGAGTCATCATGAATCCTCTTAAAGCAGAGTTGTGGTCCAAGGTTTTCGATTTTCAAGGTAGAAGAGTTTTCATTTGGCAGAAAGTAGGTCCCAGCCCTCAGCATCTCGTTTCTCTAGGGACAAAAACTCTCAAGACTATACCAAGGGATCAGGTGCTTTTTTTCTTGTGGTGGTTAGGATTAGCAGCTGTGAGAGTTACCATCTTTTAGAGTAGTCATTGTGCACCAGGTGTTCTATTCTAGGATCTTCTGTTGAGGCAGTTCTAGCCGAGGAAGCTGCATTAGGTTGCACCAGGATTAGATCAGCTAAGGGGTAGATGGGTTATGCAAAGGAAAAACTCATGTCACTCCCCATCCTTGGAGAGAAGAGTGTGGCCATGGTGGTGGTCATCATCAGGCTCAAAGAGGCCACAAATGAGGTCATGGTCATCTTTATGCATTTTCGTTTCCAGCTTCAGGCGATCTCGATGTCATTCAAGGTACCCTTTTATTGCTTTCTACCATGGTGTATTCCTTGTTTAATTCAAGTGAAACACGCTCTTTCATATTACTTACCCTTTTCCATGCACTGTGACAAGAGGTTGAGAGGATTCTAGTTCCCTTGGTGTTGACTACTCCAATTGTAGGCTGAGTTGACTTGTTTGATGTATGTAGAGATTGTGAGCTAGTGTTAGGGCATCACCACTCTTGGAAAGAATTCATATGTTTACAAATATAACCATATGATTCCATCTTCAGCATGGATTTGATTTATTTGGTGTATGATATCATGGATTTCTTCTGGAAGCATCTTTTGTTCTTCAATGTGGATAGAAATCCTGTAGTGTTCGTTGGCGAGTGAGACTATCGGATGGGTCAGAGGCATGTTCCTTCCTTATAATTCATGATGGATGAGCTGATGTTGATTTATTCAAAGGATCAGCAATTTGTGTTTCCTCAGTTCATATAAGAGTACCATGTTGTCTTTCCAGAAGAGTTTTTAACATTACCCCTTCAACGAGAGATTGAGTTTGGGATCAAGCTACAATCTTGAGTGCCTCCTATCTCTATGTATCCATATTGGATGTCCCCTTATGAGTTAAGAGATCTAAGTATATGTCTTGATGGTCTATTATAGTGTGGTTTTTTTTGGCTGAGAGTGTCACCCTAGGGTGCACATGTTTTCTTTGTAAAGAAGGATGACGACAGTTTGCTGTTGTGTGTAGATTATTTTCACATAAACAAATTGACAGTGAAGAATCACAATCCTCTTATGCGTATTGATGATTTATTTGATCAAATTAACGGTGGAATTTGGTTCTCAAGGATCTAATTGTATTTAGGATATCATCAATTACGTGTGAAGTATGAGGATATCCCGAAGACTGCTTTCCATTCTCTTCATGGGCATTATGAGTTCGTTGTAATGTCTTTCAGCATATGCAATACTCCATCTGTGTTCATTAGATTGATGAACGTTGTGTTCTTTGGGTTTTGAGACAAGTTCTTGGATGTTTCTATCGATGAAATCCTTGTGTAATCCACGTATGAGGAGGAGCATGCGAAGCATCTACACTCCATTTTGTGAGTTCTTCATCAACATCAGTTGTTTGGGAAGTTGTTGAAGTGTGAGTTTTGGGATGGAGAAGTCCATTTATTAGGGCATGTTGTGTCCCAGTAGAATTTATATGTGGATCCATAGAGTATATATGTTGTTTTGTCTTGGGAATCCCCCAATACAGTGTTAGTGGTGTGAAATTTCCTTGGTTTTGTAGGCTACTATAGGAGGTTTGTAGCTGATTTCTCTCTAGCTTCGAATCCTCTGACAAATTTGACTAGGATAGATCATGCTTTCATATGGAATAATATGTGTCAGGAAGCATTCAAGTATCTAAAGGGGAAATTTGTTAGTTCCCCAGTACTTTGTCTTCGAGAACAGGGAGTTTAGTTTGATGTTTTCTATGATGGTTCACTTTTGCAATTAGGCTGTGTTTTGATGCAGCAAATATCAGTTGTTTCTTATGGGTATCATAAGTTGTGTCCCCATCAACGTAACTATGAAAACCATGATCTTGAGTTGTAATTATGTATTTTTCTCTAAATTTGTGGAGACATTACCTTATTGGTGAGGGATTTGTGGTTTTAACGGATCATACCAGTTTGAGGTATGTTTTCTTCCATCCTAACATGAACATACTAAAACATCGATGGATGGAGTTCATACTATATTATGAAAATGAAATATCATATACACCTAGAAATGGGAATTTTGTAACTGATGTGCTGATTCAAGATTAATGTGCTGATGCATTGTGTGAATCAAGTGACTCATAGAGAGTAATGGAAGAACTGTCAGAATTAAATCTCTAAATGGGAGATGTTGGGGGTATAGGGTTTCTTTTCTAGATGACTGTGTATTCATCTCCAGTGCAGTAGGTGGAAGAGTCCATGTTGGGGGATCTTGAGGTAGAGGTCTAGAGAGACCGAGTTGTTTGTGGTGATACCCATGATGGTTGGTTTGAGGATGAATGACATAGAATGTTGTATCACAGAAATATATTAGTTCCTTTGGGGATACGTGAGATGGTTCTCAAAGAGTCATATAGTTCACCTTTAGTGGTCCTTTGTGGCATGACAATGACGTTCTGAGCCTTGGAGAGTCAATTTTGGTGGCCTGGGCTCAACCGTGTAGTTGCGGAGTTTGTGTCTCAATTTTTGGTCTCCCATAAGGTGAATACTGAACACGGTGTTCCTAATATTCTTCTCCAGCCATTAGATGTTCATCAGTGGAAGTTGTAGGACATCTCAATGGACTTTTTACTTGTTTACCTCAATCATTGTGAGGTCAAGACACTATTTGGGTGGTAGTGGATCTTTAAACAAAATCAGCCAAAATTTTTTCAATCAAGGAGTCATGCTCAATGGATGTTTTATCGAGAAATTATCTCGAGAAGTTGGCGAGAGTTCATGGAGTCCCAAGGACGATCATTTCTAATAGAGAAATATGTTTTACCTCTAGGGTGTAGAGTGGTTTCCAGCATGGTTTTGGTTCTCTACAATGCCTTAACACTGATTTTCATCCTTATATGGACAATCAGATAGAGTTGACCATCTGGACTCTTGAATACATGTTATTCTCTTGTGACCTAGATTTTGGAGGATTGGGGATAAGGAAATTACCCTTGGTGGAGTTTTCATACAACAATTGTTTTCACTCCACCAATGGTAAGGCACTGTTTTATGCATTGTATGGCCAGCCATACCATTCTCCATTGTGTTGGACTGGGGTCAGAGAGTCTGTGATTCTCACACCCGATCTAGTGAAGAATACAACAGAGATGGTTCATGTGATTTTTGAGAGAATGAAGAAAGCACGATATCATCAAAAATCATATTCCGATCAAAGGCAGAGACCATTAGAGTTTGATTTTGGGGATCACATGTTTTTGAAGGTGACTACCCATCATGGGAAGAAATGGTTTGGTCATGGGAGAAGGCTTTATCCCCAGTTTATTGGGCCTTGTTAGGTGTTAGCTAATATTGGAGCTGTGGCGTATCGAGTAACACTTCCACCACTATTGAGTTGGATATATGATGTTTTCTATGTATCATGTCACCGTCGTTTTCTCCATGATGACTCTTACGTCATCGATTGGGGAGTGATCGATGTTGATGATGATATGACATTTGAGGAGAGGCCTTTGGGGATCCCAGACCACAATGAAAAGGTGTTGTGTGGGTATTCTATCACCTTGGTTCATGTCCTGTGGTGAAACGGTGGCATGGAGGAGAGTACATGGGAACATGAGTCACATATACATGATCAATACCCAAGGTAGTTTGATGTTTAACTCTTTTCATATAACGATTCCCCTTTTTGGTTATAGACTTTTCATGTTTATGAAATGGATTTCATTCATTGCCTATTGTGGCTTTTTCTCTTTTGATAGGTATCTTGATTAGTGGTTGTTCAAACTTCTTTTCTATTACCTTCTAGGTTGGTTTTGGATTCTTGAGGGTGAGAATGTTTTGAGAGGTAAATGATGTAATGGCCCAGACCACTATGGTCTATTTCATTTTCCAAATTTTGGGTTTATGAATATTGTTCCTAGAATGGTGAGGATACAACGATATCCTCTTTTATTTACCAATTTTGAGTTCATAAACAGTGTTTCTAGAATTGTGAGGTTTAAATAGTAACCTCTTTCCTTTTCTAAATTTTGAGTTCATGAACTATGTTTCTTGAACGGTGAGGTTTCAATGGTAGCATATTTCCTTTTCCAAATTTTGATTTCATGAACAGTGTTTCTAGGATGATGAGGTTCTAACAGTAGCCGATTTCCCCTTCCTATTTTGTGTTCATGAATAGTGTTTCCATAATGGTGGGGTTCCAACTGTAGCCATTATTTCCTTTTCCAAATTTTGAGTTCATGAATAATGTTTCTAGAATGGAGAGGTCCAATGGTAGCCTTTATTTCCTTTTCCAATTTTGAGTTCATGAACTGTGTTTACAGAAATGTGAGGTCCTATGGTAGCCTCTTTTTTCATTTCCAAATTTTGTGTTCATGAAACGTGTTTCCAACATCCTATAGTCTCTCCCCTTTGACGTTTCCATTGACATAAAATGAATTTGAAGCCTAATTTTAAGGAATCTATGGCTGATTCAAAGGCCATAACTCCTATATTTATTTTCCTATGGCCCAATATGTTTTTTACTTGGTCAGACCTTATGGTTTAATGTGATTTTCTTTTAATGGAACATCTAATGTATCTTAAACCGCTACTCCATTAAATCATCTAAAGGTGAGATATATCTTTCTCCCTAGTTCTTCCACCTTATTTTCATGTGTGAGTCGCTCAAAGCTTCCATTCCTTCTTGTAGTAAATATTCAATCATTCTTTCCTACTTGGATTGGATCCCCTCTTTTTTTGATGCAACCAAGCAGTATCAATCAATATTCGATATAAGGTATGATGTATCATCATTCTTTTAGGTTATTCACCTTCTATTTCACCATTTACTTTTATGGAATTCTATCTCTATGTCATTAATGGGCTTTTCATGGCTGTAGACAGGTGTGGTGGTGCCTCAGCAACCTTGGGGGGATACAGTTGTCATGGGGGGAGGAGATTGTAACCCGTTTTGTTGCTTGTTCTCTTATAATGTATGCCAAAACCCATTTGAGGATGTTGATTCGTTTCATCTCTCTATTTTATGTGTAATTGTATAGTTAGCATATTTTATCTCACTAGATCACAATGTAATTGACATAATATGTATTTGAATTGGATAAATAAATTTATATCGATCGTATGTTATAGCCTCTTGTTTTTCTAGATAGTGTGATATCTATGCTTTCTTTGTTTAGCATTTCATTCTTGATGGAAAATGTTAAAAAACATAAATTTGGAATTAATTGATAATTGTAGGATATATACAAAGAGTCATGTAAATGAATCTGGTTCTTCTTGTTTTAATTTTATGTTAATTAAATTGGTGAAGTGAGCATGTTTAATTATTTGTTATAGCTTAAAATTTAGGTTTCCCAATGTTGGAACCCACCAATAATAAATCGGTTAATCCGAGATGGATTATAGAGCTGGTTGTTTGATAAAAGCTAATTCCTTATAGGGTTCTGAGTTACCCTCTTGTTTGATTAAGGTCCAAAAGCTCAATAGATATTATGGTTTTTTCCTGGTGCTTGTGTTGTGATGTGAGTCTGGAAGGCTGTTGTGATTTGTAGGGGATGGGAGGCCAATTAGTTGTGGCAACAGTTGATGCCTAGAGTTGAGATATGCATCATTTTATGCATGTGGGTGTCATGGAGGAAACTGAGGTTGATGGAAGGAATTGGATGGGAACGTTTGGATTCTTTCTTGAACTTGTAGGGTTTTTATCTTCTTTACATTCCCCACAGCTCAAGGCAGCGTGTTTTTCCTACCTTCATTCCAAAAGGAGACAATACATGTGGGGTATGCCACATGTTTTCTGTGTTTATATTATCACGGGAGGATGGGTCAAGACTCTTGTTATAGGGGAATTGACTCAAAGGGCAGTTCATCTACTAACCGTGTTGATCCCCCTTATGTTTAGTAGAATAAAATGTTTTTCTTAAATTCTCGGGGATATAGGATTTTAATGCTGTAAATAAATATTTTAATTAATGATGCTAACCCATGGAGTTAGATATTTTTGGGTGATAAAAAACTATTTTGTTGAGTATTTTATTGATAATAAATGATATAATTTCCCCACATTGTGCTAAATATGTTTATTTATAAAATATTTGGGATTTGATCATTCATTTAAAAATTTAGTGAAAATTCAATTTTTACCCTTTATAGTGCACCATAGTATTTCGAAGATAAATATTTTTATATTTATTATTTTTAAATTTAAATTTTGTAACAGTGTTATTAACGTAATTTTCTACAACTTTCAGGAAGGACACTAGAGCTATAAATGGTATTTGGATGGAGTAAATGGGCCATTAATCCAATGGTGGGCTGGACTCGGCAAAATGGACATGGGTTCTATATTTGAGCCATATCTTTTTCATCCAGTCTTCGGTTAAGCCCATATTTTGAGAGGAGCTCGGAGATTCATTTTCCCACAAATAATCCTTCTAGAGGGAGATCTGGTTCACGGTTTTTCGAGGTCAAATGGGTGGTGAAATTTGTATTAAAATATTTGGCCGAGATTTCCTATTCACACTTGAAACCTCAATAAACCTAGCCTCCCCTCCACTATATAAATTGGATTTTTTCTCATTTGGAGGGGTTGGGACGTTATTTGGGAAGATTAGGGCAGAGGAGAAGTGGATCCACACAAATTCTCCAACCATTTCAACAAGTGTATCCCTTGAAACAAGGATCCCTTCGACGAAGCCTTCTTCTTCTCCTTCATGTTGTAATGATTTTTTTTGTGTAATAAACTTCTTTGTTATTCTTTTATTTCTTCTATTTTCTTCTGTTTTGTTTAAATTTCTTCTTCTATTAATCTTCCTCTTTGGGCTAGAATTCTTGAGTAGAAGCGTTATTGGGTTATACCCATTATAAACCTTTTCACATGCAAAACGCTTCTACGATGATTACACCGCCCATGGAAGAGTAGTCTTTTAGTAATCGATCTATCTTCTACCCTCTTCATTTAATTATTTTGAATAAATGAGCTACTGTAATTCACATAATATGATCCATGAATTTTGTTTTTAAATTTCAATAAACTCATCAAGCAATTGAACAATTCACACAAAAACACGCGAGGTCGGGATTTTGTGTAAATTGTGAGAGCGTAATCATAATCGGTAATACAAGACCACACAGGATAAATTTGTAGAGTTAAAATATAATCCATAAACACAATTCATCGTCATTTACAGAATGGATATGTTCTCTGATTAACCACTGACCATAATCTATCCTTAGAACAACAATCAATGTAGGGTGCAGCGATTGCGTGTTCCGAAGCTAGCCTAAGGTTTAAGTAATTCCATCTTTGTGGTTTAGTTAACTCTCGTAGGGTTTGAGGGATAAAAAATTAGGGGATCATAATTAAGTGGATATTGATTTAAATGATAATGATTAATAAGTGAATGAAGAGGTATAGTTAGATCGATTACGCCTTTTAAAATAGATTTCTAATAAAACATCTTCTGGTTGTGTCATTTTAATCGAAATTTATTTCAAAACAAAAAAGAAAAAAAATATACAATCTTCTTCCAGCAAACTTCTTATAGATTCATAAATTATAAAAAAACCACAATCCTTTAAATTAGTGTTTTTATTTTATTCTCTTTTATTTTATTTTTATAATACCTTTAATAAGTTGTTAAATTCACTTTCTCCATTGAGAGACGACCTTGGTCAGCCACTCTGCTACACCTAAGTACCCCAAAATCGCATTAATCATTTGAGGGTTCCCACGACAGTACTATTTCAAATTGGCGACGTTGCCGAGGAGGCAAGTAATTTATTTAACCATTTATAGTTATTTCTTTTATTTTTCATTTTATTATTTTCTTCACCTCTCTCTTTCATCTTTCCCCTTTCTAAAATTTTCATTTTCTATCATCCTCTTCTTTTCGTTTGGGACCATTAACTAAACTTCTCATTTTTATTTTACTATGGTCCACTTTCTTTCTATTAATTTTTATTTTCTCTATGACACGAACTAATCATGATGATCTCTTAGATCTTGACCCTGTGATTGAACGTAGCCTTAGGGCTCGAATCAGACATTCTCAGTCTACGTGAAGTTTCAATATTCAACCATTTGGTGAATTCCTCTCTTATGGAAACATTGAAATTGTAAGAAATTCAAATTCAAACATAAAAGACGAACCAATGGCTAGAAATAATGAAAATGAACTTAATAGAACCATTCGAGAATTGGTTGCACGAGATATTAACTATCAACCAAATTGTATTGCATACCCAAATCTCGAATCGGACTTTGACCTGAAATCTGGGATAATTCACCTTCTTCCAATGTTTCGTGGATTATCTAGTGAGGATCCCAACAAACATCTTAATGAATTTAATGTGGTTTTCTCAACTTTAAAACCAAGAAATGTTTCTGAAGATCAAATCAAATTAAGAGCATTTCCATTCTCACTTGATGGAGCTGCAAGAGATTGGATGTATTATTTGCAACCTGAATATGTAACATGTTGGAATGATTTGAAACGTCATTTCATGCAAATATTTTTTCCAGCATCAAGGACCACATCCATTCGAAAGGAAATATCGGGGATCAAGCAATCCCAAGGGGAGTAAATGAATGAGTACTGGGAGCGATTCAAGAAGTTGTGTGCAAGCTGCCCACATAACCAAATCAGTGAGCAATTACTCATCTAGTACTTCTATGAAGGACTCACACCTATGGAGAGAATAATGGTAGATGTTGCGGCTGGAGGAGCAATGGTGGACAAGACACCAGTAGCTGCACGTGCGTTGATCGACAAGATGTCCCAAAACTCCCAACAATTTGGTGATAGAGGTACACCACATGTTAGGGGAGTACATCAGGTAAGTCCTTCTTTGGAAAGTATTTTGATTGATGCCAAGTTATAATAGTTGACCACTATGGTGAGGCAAATAGCGTTGGCACAAAAGTCATCTCTACCCCCTCCTTCAAGGCTATGTGGTATTTGTACTGAGAAAAGTCACCCAACTGACTGTTGCCCACAACTCCAAGAAACAGAAGATTGTGCAGCAGTGTTCCCTGGGAGACCATATCAGCAGCAACAACAACAACCATATCCCCAAAATAAGTTTGATCCAGCATACAACCAAGGGTGGAAAGATCAGTCAGACATGAGGTATGGCTATGGACAACAACAAAGGCCCCCTTTTCAACCAAACTTCAAGCAGCCTCCACCTTACCAACAGAGTTTCCAACAACCCCAAAAGAGATTTGAAGCTCAAACGTCAATATGCCCACAACAAGGGAATCCCCAACCAAGGTAGATTCTAATACTGATGATATATTGAAGCAAATTGTTATTAATCAACAGAATGAACTGAAGAGTCAAGGTTCAGAGTTGAGGGAGTTGAAGACTCAAATGAGCCAGATTGCCACCGCCCTCCATGAACTTGTGAGTAATAATTCTGGAAATCTACCTTCCCAACCCACTCCAAATACAAAGGGGAATGTTAGTGCCATCACATTGAGAAGTGGGAAGCAAATGAATGATACATCTGGACCTACCATTCCACCGGGATTCACCTCAACTCTGGAGCAGCCGTATTCCAAACCAACTGATGAGCAATCCAAGGAGAAAGATAACGGTAAGAAAAAGATTGATGATGTTCCTCCTAAACCCCTTCTTTTTCCAAACAGGGTTGTTCAAACCAAGAAGATGGCAGATGAAGCAATGAAAAAGGAGTTTTTGGACACATTCAAGTGTCTGGAGATCAACATTCATCTACGTGAATCCATTAATCAAATTCCAAGGTATGCGAAATTATTAAAAGAACTTTTTACCAATTGAAAAGGGCTCAAGGGAAATGAGAGGATCAACCTTGGAAGAAATGTCTCAGCACTCAATACACAAACTCTAGCAATTCCATCAAAGTGCAAGGATCCCGGGACATTCACCATCCCATGTACCATAGAGGAGTTGCACTTCTCTGATGCTCATTGTTATTTAGGAGCTTCAATAAATGGGATTCCTCACTCTGTATTCTCTTCCTTGCAGGTTGGTAAGTTGAAGCCAACAAGGGTAGTGGTGCAATTGGCGAATAGAGCTACAACATATCCAGTAGGAGTTCATGAGGATGTACTTGTCCGGGTAAGAGACATGATCTTTCCAGCAGATTTCTATGTTCTTAACATGGAGGATGATCAGGTAAGTTCTCATTCCCCCAGTATCTTAGGTAGGCCCTTCCTCAAAACTGCAAAAACTATCATAAATGTCAATGAGGGTGCACTTTCCATGGAATTTGGGGATGAAGTTGTGATATTTAATGTTATGGATTCCATGAAGTACCCCTCTGAGGACCATTCTACTTTTGTTATCTCCCATTTTAAACCACCAAGTAATAACTCTGTGGATTTTGATTGTCCTATGCTTAGGGAGATTATGAGTATTGGTTCGAGTTTTATGTCTAAGAGTATTTCCACAAATGATGCGGATACACAATCCTCTCTAAGATTTGATTTTGAAATAGAATCATATTATGATTTTGATCATGTGAATTCTGATTATGACATGGATGTAGAGTATGCTGATGGATTTGATGCTTTATTCTCTGATTTTGATGATGTATATTCTGATATTAATGTTCATTGTGCAGATATGTCTGTTGAAAAAAAAATTCCATCCATACATCACTCCCCTACATTGGAACTCAAGACATTTCCCCCAAATCATAAATATTCATACTTGATGAGTGGTGATAGATTACCTGTTATCATTGCTAACAATCTCTCTTTTGAACATGAATAAAAACATTTGAATCTTTTGAGAGATAACATTAGGGAAATTGGTTGGACATTGGCAGACATATGAGGTATTATCCCCTCCATTTGCGTGCATAGGATTCTCTTGGAGGATGGGGCTAAACTTGTGAGACAACCACAAAGGAGACTCAATCCCACCCTCCAGGAAGTTGTTAAAAAAGGGGTTGAAAAATTGATCGAGGCATGTATAATCTATCCCATTTCAGATTTTAGTGGGTAAGTCCTATTCAGGTTGTACCTAAGATGAGTGGTGTTACTGTTTTTAAAAATGATAATGATGATTTAGTTCCAATGAGGGTGAAAAACAGTTGGCGTGTGTGTATTGATTATAGGAAACTAAATCAGTGCACTCGCAAGGACCATTTCCCCCACCCATTTATTGATCAAATGGTTGAGAGACTAGCTGGGAAAACACACTATTGTTTCTTGGATGGATATTCTGGATATTTTCAGGTTCCTATAGCTCTAGAGGATCAGGAGAAGACTACATTCACCTGTCCCTTTGGCACATTTTCCTACCTTAGGATGCCATTTGGGCTTTGCAACGCCCTAGGTACCTTCCAGAGATGCATGGTCAGTATTTTTTCTGATTTTATTGAGACCTGGATGGAGGTATTTATGGATGATTTTACAGTGTATGGATCCTCATTTGATGAATGTCTAAAGAGTTTTGGAAAGGTATTGAATCGTTGTATTGAGAAGAATCTAGTCCTGAACTTTGAAAAGTGTCATTTCATGGTAGATCATGGAATTGTCTTAGGGCATGTAGTGTCAAAACATGAGATAGAGGTTGATAGATCAAAAGTAGATATTAGTTCATCCTTACCATATCCTTCATGTGTGTGTGATGTTAGATCTTTCCTAGGGAATGCAGGATTTTATCGGCGCTTCATCAATGATTTTAGTAAGATTTCTCTTCCTATGTCAAGATTACTTCAAAAAGATTCTGATTTTGTGTTTCATGTTTCTTGCAGGAATTCATTTGATGAGATAAAACAACGTCTGACCACTCCACCTATCATACATCCCCCATAGTGGGAGATTCCTTCTGTACTTATGTGTGACGCCTCCAAATTCGCGGTTGGAGCTGTCTTATCTCAGAGGGTGGAAGGATGTTCACATGTGATTGCTTATGCATCAAGGACATTGGATTCAGCCCAATCAAACTACACTACCACAGAAAAAAAGTTTCCTGCTGTCATATTTGCTTTAGATAAATTCCATTCATATTTATTGGGCTTTAAAGTAGTTGTTTTTTCTGACCATGCAGCTATGATGTACCTCCTAAAGAAGCCAGATGCAAAGCCACGACTTATCCATTGGTTTCTCCTTCTTCAAGAATTAGATATTGAGATAAAGCACAAGAAGGGATCAGAGAATTTGGTGGCAGACCACATGAGTAGGCTTACTCACACACTAGAGGATGACACCTTGGACCAGGTACCACTTCGGGACACTTTCCCCGATTAGCATCTCTATACCATCTCAGGTACGCATCCTTGCTATGCTGATTTAGTTAATTACATTGTTTCCTCTGAAATCCCAGCAAATTTAAAGAAGCATCATGTACAAAAAATAAAAAGTGAGTCTAGGTATTATGTGTGGGATGATCCTTACCTCTTGCGCATGTGTAGTGACCAAGTTATTAGGAGGTGTGTTCCTGATCACGAGTTTGAGTCTGTTTTGAATTTCTGTCATACACTTGCTTGTGATGGACACTTTAGACCTCAACGGACAGCTAGGAAGGTTTTGGACTCTGGATTATATTGGCCTTGCTTGTTCCATGATGCCTAATTGTTTTGTAAGTCATTCTCTCGTTGCCAACACACTGGGAATATTTTTAGGAGACATGAGATACCCCAACAACCAATACTATTCTGTGAGATTTTTTATGTATGGGGAATTGATTTTATGGGTCCTTTTCCTAGTTCATTTTGATTTTTGTATATTTTGGTTGTTGTTGATTATGTCGGTAAATGGGTGGAGGACAAGGCCACCAGGACTGAGGATTCTCATTTTTTTGTGGACTTTGTCAATGCACAGATTTTTTGTAGGTTTGGAGTACCAAAGGCCATCATCAGTGACCAAGGGAAAAACTTTTGCAATAGAAATTATGCTTCCCTCCTTCGAAATGATGGGGTGACACACAAAACATCAACACCATACCACCCCCAAACATATGGCCAGGATGAGGTTTCAAATCGTGAGTTGAAACAAATTTTGGAAAAAACTGTGCAGCCAAATATGAAAGATTGGAGCAAGTGCTTGGATGATGCATTATGGGCTTATTGGACAGCATACAAGACCCCCATTGTTATTTCCCCATTTCGGATTGTTTTTGGGAAAGCATGTCATCTCTCAGTGGATGTAGAGCATCAGGCATATTGGGCTATAAAGAAATGCAACATGGATTTGGCCGAAGATAGAATTCAAAGGAAGTTTCAAATTAAAGAGCTTGAGCAGATTCGACTGTCATCATATGAGAACTCAAGGCTCTACAAGGAAAGATCAAAAGCATCTCATGACAAAATGATCCAACAAAGGGAGTTGCATGTTGAAGAGAACGTCCTTCTCTATAGTTCATGACTGAAGTTGATGCCTCGTAAGTTGCGTTCCAGATGATTAGGTCCTTATATTGTATCTAATGTTTTTCCTTATGGTGCAGTGGAGATCACACAAGAGGACACTGGAAGGAGATTTACATTCAATGGGCAACGTTCGAAGAGATACATTGAGGGACATTCTACTGATGCAGTGGATTTTATCACACTGCATGACCCCATCATCACATGAGCACATCAGGCTGTTCTTAACCCTTTAACTTTCATATTATTTTTCCTATTTAAAAATTCTTCATTTTATATGCATATATCATCTCATGGGTTCACATTGAGGACAATGCAATATTTTAAATGTGGGGGAGGGAACCTTTTAGTTTAGTAATTTAAATTGTTTTCCTATTAAAATAAACAAAAAAAATTATGTGTTTTTTAAATTTTGTGTGTTTATTTTTCAATTTTCTTTGTGTTTTTTAAAATTTTGAGCTGAAATGATTCTCATTACAATTTTTAAATGCATATGAATGAGTGAAACAATTTATCCCATGAAACTAAGCTTAAATTAATGCTGAAATAACTTTGTTTAAAGTTCAAATATTTTGTAATTTCATGGAAAGTACACTGAATTTTGAATCCCATGCCACATCTCACTGTCTTTATATTTGAAATCACTATCCTGTGATGCTTCTGAACCATTATTTTCATATTCTTTACATTCACCTCACATCTTGAGATAATCAAACCATGCTTGATTTAACCAGAATTTGATTTATTCCTATCAAAACTTGAGGGTATGAGGTACTTCTGTTTAAATGATTGAGGAATTTGTTTGGTATTAAAGCCCCATAATTCAAATAATCCTTTTTTATAATGGTATACATTTAATATTTAATCCTTGTATCCCTTAGAATCCATGAACAACCTGTTAAGTTATCCACATTACATGCCAATTTTCCCTATCCAACCAACTCTTGAAGTGAAATTGCATAATCTAGTTGAACTTAAGTGAGGGGGGATATATCTTGTGTTGTGCCACCACATTCTGTGATACTTTGGGTGGAAAATTAAATTCTGAAGAGATGTGTTTTCTACTGAAGAAAGTCATTATATTGAATGTTGTGCCTTTTCTAGAGCTTTCATGACAAGTGAAGCTGTGCCTTTTCTGGAACTTCTAATTGAGGTGGAAAGATGTGCCTATCTGGAGCTTTCAAGAAAATCATGTTTGAGAAGATTGACATTTTTTGAAGCTGAAATGATGAATGGTGTAAACCTTTCATGACTTTTCATGATGGTTGAGCTGAATTTATACTATGGGGATTGACGAGAAGACCATATTTAAGTGAAAATTAGATTAATGCAATTTTGCTTCAAAAAGAGTCAAGCCCTCCTCATTCAGCCTCAGAGTTTTTCATATCTTAATCCTACCAACCTAAAGCCACATAAAAACCATGAAAAGTACTCATGATAAACATATGTCCTTGACACACATCGGGTTGCAATGTAGGAATCTATCAATCCTATGGTGACCCTTTTATGCGTTTGGATGAGAAAAAGACATTGCAAAAAAAATTGATATTTGAGTGATGAGAGAAAATTCAATTGAGGTAAGTGTTTTGTTCATGGGAGAATAAATGAAGTGGAAATATATTGAATGATATAAATGGAGAACTTGAAATAAGGTTTTTTATGAAGCATGATATCTTTTGGTTCTTGGTGTGAAATTGATTGATCTCAAGGATATGTGTTTTAAAATTGGTTTTGATTTGATATTGATGTTTACTTAATATGAGATTTTTCTCAGGAGTGCAAATGTGTAAGTGTGGGGTAGTTGATAAAACAATATTTTATTGATTATTTTATTGATAATAAATTATATAATTTCCCCACATTGTGCTAAATATGATTATTTATAAAATATTTGGGATTTGATCATTCATTTGAAAATTTGGTGAAAATTTTAACTTTCCTTTTATAGTGCGCTGTAGTATTTCAAAGATAAATATTTTTATATTTATTATTTTAATTTTAAATTTTGTAACAGTTTTTATATCATAATTATCTACAACTTTTATGCAGGACAGTAGAGCTAAAAAGGGAATTTGGATGGAGTAAATGGGACATTAATCCAATAGTGGGCTGGACTCGGCAGAATGGACATGGGTTCTGTATTTGGGTCATATCGTCTTCATCCACTCTTGGATTAAACTCATATTTTGTGAGAATCTCGGCTATTAATTTTTCCACAAATCATCCTTTTGAAAGGAGAGTTGTTTCACGCGTTTGCGAGGTCAAATGGGCGGTGCAAGTTGTATTAAAATATTTGTCCGAGATTTCCCAGTCACACTTGAAACCTCTTTAAACCAAGCCTCCCCTCCACTCTATAAATTGAAGTTTTTCTCATTTGGAGGGGTTGGGACGTGATTTGGGAAGTTGAGGGAAGTGGAGAAGTGGATCCATTCCAATTATCCAACCATTTCAATAAGGGTATCTCTTGAAGAAAGGATCCCTTCGATGAAGCCTTCTTCTTCTCTTTCATGTTGTAATGATTTTGTTTGTGTAATAAACTTCTTTGTTCTTCTTTTATTTCTTTTATTTTCATCTGTTTTGTTTAAATTTATTCTTCTATTAATCATCCTCTTTGTGTTGGAATTCTTGAGTATAAGCGTTATTGGGTTATACCCATTATAAACCATTTCACATGCAAAACGCTTCTACGATGATTACGCCGCCCATGGAAGAGTAGTCTTTTAGTAATCGATCTATCTTCTACCCTCTTCATTTATTTATTTTGAATCAATGAGCTACTATAATTCAGATAATATGATCCATGAGTTGTGTTTTTAAAATACAAGAAACTAAGAAAGCAATTGAACAATTCACACAAAAACACGTGATGTCGGGATTTTGTGTATATTGTGAGAGCGTAATTTTAATCGGTAATATAAGACCACACGGGATAAATTTGTAGAGATCAAATATAATCCCTAAACACAATTCATCCTCATTTCCAGAATGGATATGTGCTCTAATTAACCACTGACCATAAGCTATCCTTAGAACAACAATCAAAGCAGGGTGCTGCGATTGCGTGTTCTGAAGCTAGCCTAGGGTTTAAGTAATTCCATCTTTGTGGTTAAGTTAACTCTCGTAGGGTTTGAGGGATAAAAAATTAGGGGATCATAATTAAGTGGATATTGATTTAAATTATAATGATTAATAAGTGAATGAAGAGGTAGAGTTAGATATATTACGCCCTTTAAAATAGATTTCTAAAAAAACATCTTTTTGTTGTGTCATTTTAATTAAAAATTTATTTCAAAACTAAAAACAAAAAAATATACAATCTTCTTCCAGAAAACTTCTTCTAGATTCATAAACTATAAAAAAACCACAATCCATTAAATTAGATTTTTTATTTTATTCCCTTTTATTTTATTTTTAGAATACCTTTAATAAGTTGTTAAATTCACTTCCTCCTTTGAGAGACGACCTTGGTCAGCCACTCTGGTGCACCTATGTACCCCAAAATCGCATTAATCATTTGAGGACTCCCACGACAGCGCTCATTCACTAGGAAGAAATGCTTAGGAAAAGATACATTGGGTGTGATTCTAATGAAATATAATGTGGAATTGTTAATGGTAAATTAAATTTTACATAATTAATTAAAGTAAAGTGAAAATGATATAAAGGGAATGAAGTACTATAATAAAGCTTTTTAAATGGTTATGTGATTATAGAATACCTAGTCTTAGAAGTGGAAACTGGGAGTCTGAGAGACATTAGCTGCAGACGATTATATGGCTATGTTATGCCCATAGTTTGGTTGTGATACATAGTATATTCTATTTTTTTGTTTCTTTATGCTTCTCCACCCCGTCAGTTAGGGAAACTGACACCCTGAGGTTTTTGATCCTTGGGGTGTTTTCCCTAGCATTCCAGTGGGAATACTGATTGTTAACTACCCCCTTTAGACCCTCTCTCTTCTCTTGGTATGTACTTGTACTAGTAGGCACTACTGTTAGTTTTCCCCATATATGTGTGTAGAGGGATTTAATGAATTGTGGTTATTTCCACACATATATTCTAGATATATTTTCATATTTAGTACTATAGGTATAATGTTTATAGGCTGTGATGGCTTGAGGATCCTTACAGTTAATGGATTGAGGTATAATACTCGATGTATGATACACATTATGTGAGTTATGGTGGCTCCCAGAAACTACCTGGTTACATTGGTTAAGTGGATGTGGTTGTTCTGTTGCACGAGGTGCATGTTTTGGTGCCTCTCACAGGTTTCTTTGGGAAATAATTTTGGGAGAGAGATTCTTAGGACGTGTGATGTTGGTGAAAAGAGGAAAACCAGTGGGGAAGTAGCTGCATGGTACCCTTGATATTCATTATTATATAATATACTCTTGTATGCAATAATTGGTGAGAGTATCCATGGTGAGGCTAGGAACTTAGTATATGTGTTTAGGGGATGAGTTAGTTTAACTTATTGATCACTGTGTTGTAGCATGATTTCTTTACTTTTTCCCAAGAGGATCTAGGGAGGATCCTACTGAGTATACTTTTATACTGACCCTATGTATATATAAATTGTATTTTAGGTCACTTGGAGTAGGTAGTAGCTCAGGATGGTCACCACTTGCTTTGGGTAGCAGGAGGTATTATGGATTCATTGACGCTGCTATTTTTTTCTTTCTTTTAGATACATACAGTTTCCTCTTTCAGTTGTAGTAGTTTTTTTATGAAATTATATATGTGTACTTTGGATTTCATTTATATATTTTTTCTAACATGGAGATAGTTTGTGTCTACCATACCTCTCTCTTTCGCATGTGTTCTCTTAGTGGGTAATGCCTCCCATTTGTGTGTTTATTATACCATTGGTGCTTGTCTCCAACCCATGGCCTACGAGAGGCAGGACACAGGGCTCATTATCTCCCTTTTATCTTCTATGCACTAGGAGGGGTACACATTATTGGTAGTGGTTCTTGACAATTTACATCAAAAATGGCACAAAAAGGATGCAGAAATTCAGGTTTTAGCATTTATCTTGAATTATAATACTTATGTATTTATAAAAAATACATGAATTTTAGAAAAATACCAAAAATTAAACCAAACTACATTTTGACTTTTAGAATCCAAAAACGAAATTAATTTTTAAAAAATAAGTTTCTACATGTGATTAATTTTATTTTTAATTAAAATATTTATTTATTTGAAAAATATAGATTTTAAAACTATAACTGATTTTATAATGCATTCAAAAATTACATAATGTCATATAAAATTATATTCAAACCAGAATATATAATGTTTTTAATTTGAGAACACCATTTCTGATATTATGTTTTCATTAAATTAATTAATTAATTACAATTAATTATTAATGACTAAAAATTACAATACTTTTACTATGGTCATATTATCAATTATAAGATGCATAAATTTTATTTATACATTCAATGGTGAGGTAACCATTCAATTAGATGGTTCACTATTCCTAAGGTTCATATTAATATTTATAAGGGTAGGTTATTGTTCGTCAGGGTATGTTATTACTCACTAAATAATTAATTTTGTCTTACGATGATTCAAACATCATAATTATAACAAAACTTTATATCGGATTTTTGAAATTCAAATCGCATGAGTGAATATATTATGTTTAAGGGTCAAGTAGTACATAGTAGTTTATTGTATTATGATTTCATGTGTATACATGACATAATTGTAAGAATATAATTTTTATTTATAAAAAATTGGGTCATTACACATATAAACTGTTAAAAATAGTTAAAAATATGGGAGATCATAAAATGATCTGTAAGGGATATAAAAAGAAGAAAAGAAATAATTAGTCCATGAGTACTTACAAACATATGAAATCATTTCACGAAGAAATACTTTTCACCCATATATACATAGTTTTTGAAATATAATATTTCCATAAAACATTAAGGGACATATATATAAAACCATAGAGGTATATTGTTTCATTTATTACTTATATTGTTAACATCTCAGATACCTTATTATTTGTAACTCTGTTGTATACATTATAATGCAACACTCACTGCTACATTATGGTGCAAATATCATAGTTAAACTTGGAGTAACCATATAGCAGACCAACAACATACAAATACCCAATGCATTTAAGGTAGATATAGGTCCCACATCACATCATAAATAGTTCCCCAAAAATAAAATATAATCTAAGAATAATAATTATTTCACAAAAACATTTCTTTTGAATTTCGTATAAATTATTTTTAAAAGATGATTCCTAATGGAAAGTCACTTTAAAAAACAAATAAATTAAATGTGAATTAATATAATGAAATTATTATTTGTATACAATGTAAATACACAAAATAAATCATAAAATGAATGAAATTTCTTATAAAAATAATCACAGTATAACATTGTTAATGAAGTATATGGTTACCCCAATGAATAAAAAATAGGTTGCAAATTCCCTTACCTCTGGTTAGTATTAATTAAAATGTTTTTAAACTAAATGTTTAATGGTTAAATGGTTGTTATTAATATTTGAATGAAACATATTCATGTTCAGAAAATCTTATATTATCATTGTATAACAACATTCCACCCATTCATTGATAATACTTTTTTATTTACATTTTTCAGGGACGTTCATTACATGGTTTCCATGGTTGGTTCATAAATAATATTGTGTTCGAAATTATGAAAATATTTAGAAGTTGAATGAGTTGTTATTAATATTTTTACATTATATTATATGATTACATAAATAAATTTATATATTTTTTATAAGGATGATTCATTAAATAAATTATTAGTGATTTTTGTTTAGATAAATTTGGTGGTTCACCGATAATAATAAACTTGTTTCATCATATACCATTAATATTATACATACAAGTTAATTATAGAACTTAATAGAGATAATATAATACACATTAAATCATGTTTCTAAAATTGTAATAGTTTTACAACCAGGTTTGAAAGAAGTATAGTATGTTTAAGTCACAACATCCACGATGTTAATAAATCGACACATCATAGACGATGTTTTAATTTTTAGAATAAGAGGAAGTGGATAGGAAGTATGATGATGAATTTCTCCACAAACATGATAAAAATCAAATATATATATATAATAATTTTGACATCATTCCTATTTTATAATGGTATTTTATGAGATTATAATAAAATATAATAATTGAAAAGAAAACACAAGAAAATGAAAGGGAATTTTTCCTCTTGATCTCTTCTCTTAGAGATCCTCCTTAAGGGAATTGGGTTTTGGATTTTGGTGAGACCAGCAGGTCTTGAACATGGGGACGATCCATGGGTAAGGTACTAGAAAGTATTTTGACAATAATCAATGCTTGAGAGGTGTGAGAGGAAGGGAGGGATGAGTGTGGTATTTATATAAGAGGATATAAGGGTTTTTCCATAATTTTAATGATGAGTTTAATTTCTTTTCCCATGACTATAAATTGTCTTGATGTAACATAACCAAAAAAATAATAATTGAATGTCCGTTCGAACCAATGGAAATTTACATTCTCTATGACTCGAGACTTATTCATCAATTAATTTATGTATCATATTTCGTAAATAACTAAATTTCACTATTCACTAAAAATTATACTATTACATAGTAATCTTAAAAACTCACCCTGACCAATTTTTTATGGGTATAAATAATAAATAAAATCAATTTTTTATATTAATTTTCAAAATATGATTAATTTAATTTTTCAAAAAAATCATTATATATTCAAAAAATAACAACTTTAAAATGTTAACTCATTTTATTTCACCTCAAAATATTAATCGAGGTATAATTAATTATAACCTCAAAAAAATAAAACTATATGATAATTTACTATTCATAAGGGTCATATTGTTGTTCATGTTACTATTTAAAATTGAATGTTACTATTCCCTAACAAAAATTTTGTTCTATTAGACTCCAAAAAAACATACTAATCAAAACTACAGATGACATATTTTTGAAATTCAAATCATATAAGTGGAAAAATTATGATTAACAACTATTTTATGACTATCTCATTAGAAATATAGATTCATTATGTAAATAATCAATGTTTCTTGGATTTCAATTAATTTTTATAAATCGTGGGGTGTTACAAAATTTTCACATTTTGTAAATTCTATCATCATTATTTTATTTACTTATTAAAAAATAGGGCACCTTTCTCTAGTAGAATTTCTAGATTTCAATGTTGCTTCATTAGCTGTGTGGTTTCTCGAAAAACTCATTACCTAGTTCATTACCTTATTTTGAAATACTTTTTACCTTCGATCAAGTATCTAGAAACATTGCTCTTCATATGAAATATTTCTTTACAGCTAAACTACTTATAGGCTCAAAAATTTAGTTAAATCTTGAACATACTTTCTCAAAATCATAACAAGAAAAACATGTTGTTCCTAAGATAAAATCAGAGGAAATGATACATGGTAGGAATCGGGACAAAATTTCACTAGTATTTCATAAGGACTAATGTACTATGGACTCAAATAGGATAGAAATGGGTGGATTTAGTCAGTTAATCATCAATTTCCTATTTGCATTGTTACGTCAATAAGTTATTAGTAGTCCCACAAATAAGTTCATTGATATATTTTACCATTTAAAATCTAGAAATGGTATAGGTTGATGTGTCACATTCATTAACATCAACTCTTCATTAACTTGTTGACATGCAATACTTTTCATGGTAAAATAAGAAATATATCTCTTCATTCCATCACACCAGTAATACTTCTAAAGGTCTTTGTACATCTTTATGATGTCTTAATAAAATAAATATTATGAATTATGAGATCCACACAACCATTATATTTTTTTATATGGGAAACAAAAGGCATACATAATCTCTTTCCAAATCATAGAACGTAATTATTATAAATATTAAATTACTATAACAGACACATTTAATCAAATTATATCTATTTTTATAACACCCCAGCTTACTTGAATGCTTTATTAATATTGTCTGACCATAATGAAAGCACTTCTATCATAAAAAATAAAGGAATTTCCTACCCCAACATCTTCCAAGACAAAATTAATCAAATAATTAATAAAAGGGTTATATTACATCAATAACATTTCTTAATGATGCATGATGTTTTCTACCCATTGCATCAGCCACATTGTTTGCATATATAGTATGGTAATTTATTGTACAACCATAAAAAAATTTCAATTCAAGCTATCTTCTCTACATTATGTTTAATTACATTACTGTTAATATATATTTCAGACTTTTAGGGTTAGTATATATTTAACATTTTTCTCTATATAAACGATAACTCAAATTGTTTTAAAAAAACAATAGTTTTATATTCCAAATTGAGGGTGGGAAAATGTAACTCATGAGGCTTTTGTTGTACTAAATCATTAACAATGACCTAATCATTCATCATCGGAACACAAAAAAAGTATCTTTAATGATGAATCAATATATATGGAAAACATTCCATTTTCCTAAGGTAGGGTTAGAACTATAGCATTCACCAATCTTCATTTCAATTCCTATAAACAATCATCATGATATTTTTTTCAATATGAATTTAACTTCTTTTAGAGTTGATATAGTCAGTAAACTATATAACCATGCAATGTATTCAGCAAACCTCAGGTAATATTATAACAAACAAAGAAAACTTTGAATCTCTGTTATATTTGTGGGTCTTGGCCATTCATCAATATCATTTATTAGGAGGATCAAAAATAATTCCATTTATAGAAATAATTTAACCGTGGAATAATTTTTTTGGAAATCAACATTTACACTAGAAGAAATTTCCATATAGATTATTTTTCTTTTATGGAATTTTTAAAAACCCTTAGATGTTCTTAATGATCCTATTTATTTGTAGAATATTACAAAAAGTTATCAATAAATCCAACCATAAACTTATCCAAGAAGTCATGAAATATTAAATTCATAATATCTATGAAAACTAAACGTTGATTAGATAACAAAAACGTAATAAAAACAAATTCATAATGACCATACCATGTTAAAAAAGATATTTTTGGAATGATATAATCCTTCATCTTCAACTGATGGTACCCGGATCTCGAGTCAATCAAAGATAAATACTGAGCTCCCTAGATCTGATAAAAAAATCACTGATGTGAGAAAATTTATTCTTATTCAAGTATTGTAATTAGAATCTATATAATTAATTCAATGTCTCATGGAACCATCGATATTTTTAATGAAAAAAATAAGAGCCCCCCATGGTGAAGTTATAGGATGAGTGACGCCTTTATCAAGAAACTTCTGCAACATATATTTTCAATTCTGGATTGTCCATTTAAGTAGTTTGATTAGGGGGCTCGCAACTTGTCTTATCATCATGAACTATGTTAATTGTGAACTCAACATCCTTATCTAGTATAACACTGGGTAACACATCAAGAAAAAATTCATGGTATTTAACTATTACATGAACTTAATTAACCTCAATAGATACCTTGTTTTCAACAATATGATAAATAGAAGATTCATTTCCATATTTCAATAGTGTCTTAACTTCCTGATGTGTTATACATTTTATGGGATTGATAATGTATACAAATAAATCTATTTCTAAAAAACATCTTTAGATCTACAATCAATATTATAATGAAAAAATGTAAGCTAATCCATAACTAAAATAACATCAAAGTCTACTAAGGTAGAAACAACAAGTTTTTTAGGTAATGTATTTTCAAATATAATATTATAATGAATATTAAAATTACTTTTTTAATAATATTTCGACATGTTGTTTTAACAATACGTTCTTGACCTCATTTGTTTAAGTGGTATTTCTAATTTACCAAAATATTTCTCCGAAAAAAAGGAATTTCATGACCCCGTACGAAGAAGACATAAAAAATATGAGGAAATAAAAAAATTACCTACTAATACTTCACTGGATGGTTCTACATCTACTAACATAGTCACAATGTATCCTACCACACCTTTCTTCTTATATTTTGGCTATTTTCCCTCACTCATATCTTTATTTGGGAATGTATATTCATAAAGACCCATATCCCCACATTTGAAACACTTTGAAGTGTTCTTATCCGAATTTATCTTAAGCTCATTTTCTTTACAATGTCAAGACAAATTTCTAAACATACTTCATCGAAAATACATCAAATTTTTTTAAGGTATTCCCCATGGTTTTTTTTACTACACCTTTTATAAACTATAAACTAGACATTCTTAACATCAAATTTCATTGATTGAATCATTCCCATCGCTTCCATCTTGATATCTTGTTTTGTTTGAAATCAAAGTACACGTGATCCTCAAAAAATAAAATTTGTATCATCTTAGCACATCACATTTTTTAGATATTATTTAATTATATAGAGGACACTGCCCTTCGGTACCATGGATTCGATCATTTGTAAATGTAATTTGTTTTTTGATCAAGATCCTAAATTATATTTGGAGCATACCTTGCATGTCAGGGGATGTTTTCTTCATAGACAACCACATAATCTTTTTATTTTTTCCTTAATTCAAGGAATTTATTCTACATCCTATTATAAACCACCTTTGGAAAATATTTTCAATGAAAACACCTTTAAATTACTCCCACACCGAGCTATCAATCTCATATATATCTAAGATATTCTTGACCATTAACCACTAATTATAACTATTAACTTTAAAATGATATATGGAATGAATAACCTTTTTTATTTGAACATATCATAGCATCTAATATATTTTTAATGGATTTAATCCATCCTTCACCCCTAACTATGTCAGAATATACACTTAATGTAGGAGTTTATTTCCTCATAAAATGTTCCTATATCATCATGTTCCTTTGTGGTAGCTCTGGTTATTCTCTTTCATGGATGATACCTCCAATTATTTCATGTGTCAAATTATCCATTACCAGCACAAAATTATTGGTTCCAATTCCCATTATTCCTAACTGTAGATTCAAGAAATATATCAGCCTCTCAATTTCTTCATACATTAGCTTCCATGTTTCTTCGTGGGAAATTCATTCTAAAAATAAATATAATAGATCAAGAAAAATGGTAATCTTTAAATTATATACCATTTCAATAGAAACATATGATAAAAATAATTCATGTTATTCTATTAACATCATACACACCATAAGAGTTATCTAAGCTGTTCTATAATATGAACATTAAGGACTCGACCATAAACATTACATAATTTAGCTTTTTCAACTAGATTTCACTTCCTTACTTTCGAAAAAATCATTTCGGTTTAATGTTATATAGTTTTAGGAAATAACTCATACATATCATCCCATATGCATACAATGTGTGCACCATTAAAACAATATCAATTTCTTGAAAAACACAATATTTATAACACAAAATAACAACATGTTTTTTTGAAAAAATAATCAAAACATTTAACATGACATCCTTATTTATCATACACATCTATATAACCTGTGGGAAAAAAATAAAAACATGATAAAATAATAAATAGAACATTATGGGATATATAAAAGAAGAAATAATCGATTAGTCAATGAGTAATTGCAATCATATGAAATCATTTCAAAAAGAAATACTTATCACCAATATATATTACTTTTTGAAAGATGAGATTTCCAAAAAAAATCATTAAAGACCATATATATAAAACAATAATGGTATCTCGGGAAATACATACTTATATTGTAACTATCATGGCTACCTTATGATTTGTAATACTCATGACTACCTTACAATATAGCCCTCACAACTGCCTCATGGTGTAACTATTGCAGTTACACTTCAAGTAACCATTTGGATGATCTCCAACATACACATACCCAGTGAATTGGAGGGATATATAGGTCCCACCCATCATCACAAACAATAACCATGAACTAGAACATAATTATATTATATGAATAGTTGCAAAAAAATGAAATATAATTTTCTAAAATAGAATTTTTGCTCAATTAGACTGAAAAATATGAAGGCTCTCTTAGAATAAAAATAACATACTGATCATAAAAATAAAATTCTTGTTTTTGAAAATTCCAATCATAAAAGAGATAAAATTATGTTTAATGGATATTATATAACAATATCAATCAAAAGAAGTGTTATTATGTAGAGAATAAATATTTCATACATTTCAATTTATTTTTTAAAACCCTAGGGTCCCACACCTAACATGTCCAGTAATAATAAAGTCTAATTAGGTATAGATTTGGAAGATCAAGTAGGTTGTGAGTACAACTCCGTAGGCCACCACACACAGTGTCTAACACAAATCCATTCAAAATAAAGTGTAATAAAATATATAAATAAATGTATAAAATGAATAAATAAACAGTTTTCAAATTATCATTTATTCTATATTTATTCATATTAACAACATAGTTATCTGGGATACTCATAGCAATATACTAACAACAGATCATTCCAAAGCCTATTGTGTTACCTATGTAATATCATATATTAATACCATGCTCAAATCATGTCAGAGATCGAACTATTAAATGGTTATATGATATCACAATATCTTATTCCACTAATACTAGAGTTCGAAGTATTATCATGTGAGGACATATTGTGGAGTGCCTTTTTTAGCATTCTATAAATTCACACATAAATGTCAAAGTTACCAATAAAAAAATCATAACTATGATTACCATGTTACCATTCATACAAAAAAAGTATGACTATGTTTCCATTCATTTACCCATAAGTACATTTCCATGTTACCATTTATACATATTATTTGAATTACTATGTTCCCATTCCATTAAACATATGTATGTTGACCATGTTACCATTTATACTTCTCAATTTATAATGAACATATACCCATTATATCAGAAATTAATAATTCATAAATAATTATTCACATCAATTCCATTCCTAATTCAACAATGTGTTGAATACATCAATATAATTAAATAACTCACAAATTAAGTAGGTATGTCAGTCCATTAATTAATTCATCATTAAATTATTCAATAACACATTTTACATCCCATAAATAATTTCCCAGAAATAACTACCTCATTATAAATATGACGGCTTCCAAATTAATTCATCAATTAATTTTCTAGATCACAATATCAAGGTACCCAATTAATTACTGATTAATATTCTCAATCTAGAAAATTAAAAATATCATAATTAATCCCTTAAATAATTGTCTAAATTAAAAACCATAACACACATAATAAATTTTCCAAATTAATTCCCTATTAGGGAAACCCCTTAGTCTCATTATTAATTCATAAATTAATCATTTATTTCAATAATGTTTTGATAAATCAATTGGCCATAGTAATTAAACCAATTAATAGATTCAGTTCCTAAATAATTATTTCAATTATAATATTTTCATACACACATTAAATCCAGGGCTACAGGGGTTATCTTTTAGAACACCAACCAGAATTTATTGATGAATAATCATTCAACATAAATCCCAAAAATCAATGCATCACAATGATGTAGAGTTGTGTTCGGTATCTAAATCCCCAAATCAAGAACAAGGATATCAAGAACTAATCAATCTAGATTTAGATCTACAATCATATATATAGATCTCACCAAAAAGTATTATATATAAAAAACAGTGGATAAATTCCATCAAAAGATCATGGAAAGAGGTAAGCATGAATGGGATAAACATCAGGATGAGATCCACAAATCGGGAGAAGATAGGATCTTCAATATAGGATTTGAATCCTTGAAGAATGGATGTTTTATAGCCTTCGAACCGCTCTATAAATATATGAAATTACCCAAAAAGGTCTTGTCCTACACCAAGGGAAAATAAATGGTGTTTCGGGGGTTATGGGGATTTTGAAACTAAATATTAGTTGATTAATAATCTTGCACATGGTTTTATAGAAAAGGGTGGACAATTAAGAAAATTGTGTGCCAATCATGTGCCCTCAATATCTAGGGTCGCACAGTTTCTATGGTTTTAGTACATAGTTTTCTGTAATTGTAAAAAAATCATGAAAAACCCCCTTTTTTAGAAATTTTTTATCAAAATTCCTCCCAAATTAACCTATGTCACAAAATCAATCAAATGTACATATAAAAGTACCTGAAATCACATCTGAGATAACACCAAAAAAGGTCAGTATCTTATGACCTTCTTACATTATAACAACTCATACTTGAGATATACATCATATTTTCTATGATTTTGATACAAAACTATTGGGCTGGAAAGCCCTAATATACTCTTTTTTTCCCTATTTTTTCCCTTGCTCCCATCCATGTTTCTATTACACATGATATGTTAGGATAATCAATCACCACAACACATTCTCAAAGTGATCTGGCACAAGTATCAGATGATCCTCAAAAGATGCATCAATCTCCACATGAACCACATCTATATCGATCACTTTTGATGGTTTAGAGTGATACCGACTTATTTTTTAAACATAGAATACATCATGGAAACCAATGTATTTATATGGAGGATCCCATCGATATTCCACCAGACTTATTCTATCCACTCCCACAAATGGTCCAACAAAACATAGTGCCATATTTCCATACCTATGTATCTTATGGTGACCCATCCTTGGCGACACCCAATGGAACACATGATCACCCTCCATAACTCTATGGGTCGCCTTCATCTTTTAGAATATGACTTCTTCCTACTCTGAGTCGTATCCATCTATTTTCTAATAAACTATACCTTATCTAATGTCTCATTCATGAGACTCAATACCAACATCTCTCACTCATGGGTTTCCATCTAGTATAGCGGTGGTCTTTATGGACTACCATTAAGAGAATAATATTGTTCCATCTGTACGTTACCTGATAACTATTATTATAGGAGAACTACACTAATGCCAGGAGCTTCTCCCAAGAACCACCGATGTCAAAAACCAATTCCTTAAAAATATCCCCAAAACCCATTATAATACACTTCAAGTCACCATATATCAATGGATGAAATGTTGTACTAAATATAACCTATGTATCGAGAACTTTATACATTCCCTGCTAGAAGAGTGATGTAATGAATAAATCTCAATATAAAACTATATTCTGTTGAACCCTGTACAAATGGACTATCTCAAAAAAATTATAGTACTCCCAAAATAACTACTATAAAGTACTTTTTTATAAGCATTAAATATGTTACCTTTTTTATCGATCTATATTGAATTATATAACATCACTCTTCCAAAAAAAATTAGAAGAGCCACCACCAAATCCATTTTCACATCATGCAACTTCTATTATAGAATTAGAAGTGTTTAAACTAAAATTCTTGTCCATTTATTCTCTAAATTCACCAAATGATAGGTGAAGCATCATGTCACGAACCTTATTATCTTATTTTTAATTTCTGGCCCCAAAATTATTTGTCGTAGGTCATGGTACATTTTGGTCACATCTGGATGCACCACCCACTTTCAGGCATGAAATTCTCTAATGATAACATCTCATATTCTAATATTCATAGAAACATTATTATTCAAGTAGATGTATTCATTGTCATCAATAAATCATTTCTAGGATGTCTCTCCACCTTCAAATATTATCCTCAAGGCTATGAAATCTGGATCTTCACACTGTCTATCCATTTTCTATCTCAAATGTGTATAATCTACTAAAAGTAAGACCATATCAATCTACTCTATACACTCATGCACAACCACATGAATTTTAGATAGGAAATTCTTCATGATCCACTATACACTAAACTCCAGAACAATTTATGTATGTGTTTTTTGGATCAAGGAATCAAACACATTATTTTATTTCCTATGAGTATATAATAGTTCAAAATAAAATGACTTCATATATACTGCCAATTTTTGATACTAAAGTTTCAAATCACAAAATCTAATGATATATTTTACCTTATTGTGGTTGGAAGGAAATGTATACTTATCTCCCAAAAGATAGCACTCCCACACATAAGAGTATAAACCATTGGTTCCAACTTGATGGTGTGCGTAGGGTAGTTTTATTCATGTTGTCTCATATTTTGTTACCAATAAATCATGAATCAATCATCATGAATCATCATAACTCTGATTATGATATCCTTTGAGTCACAATAATTCTTTTACTCCTCACATAACTCAGGTATGTTCAAATAAAATGTCATCTTCAAATGATACTTCAACTTTGAAAAATCAATCCCGCATGCTTCTATCCACTCAAACATAATCGCTTTCTTGGTCAAGCCTTGAAGAAGTGCGGTTAAATGGGAAAATTATTTGATGAATCTCATGTAATATACATACAATATAAATAAATCTTTATAGATAAAAACAATATTATGATTGTAACACGAATCCCCTGCCCGAACCATATCTACTTGTATTAACACGCCTTCCATTGAGAAGATGTGTCCCAATAAGGGTACAAGATCAATATAAAACTAAAAAATATATATCATGGAAGATAATTAATGCTCGATTAGTGTAATTGTGATGATTTCAGGATTTTTGTAATCAATTTCATGAGTCTTTTTGTGCACCATGATGTCACCCACAAACAACACGACAATATAATCAAGAAACTGATGAAAGATCATGTTCGTCAATTTTATAAAAACTAGTGGTTCATTTATCAAATCAAATAGAATTATGATAGACTAAAAAAGGAAATACCTAATCCTTAATCCATCCCTCGGTATATCAGATGTCAAACTCTCAATAGATAATACCCACATATCAAATATTTCTTTGATAACACACAAGGTCCCTTTGAAAGGTCAAACAAATAATTGATATGTAGAAGAAAATATCAATTCTTTAGGATAATTTTGTTCAAATTCTTGTAATTGACACACAAATTTAAACTATTGTCATATTTCATTATGAAAAATGCTGATGTTCCCCAACCAAATGTACTTGGACGAATACATCCCTTATCCTCCAAATCTACCTATTTATTCTTGATCTCTTGATGCTAAATCAGTTCCATTATGAATAATGGAATATATACTGACTCAGTCCGTAGTATATCCCAATAGTGAATTCCACATATCTCTTAGGTGGTAGCCCAAAGAATCCTTCAGGAAAGACATATTGAAATTGGTCTACTACTGTTTGATGGTCATCTTACCAACACCCCCATCATTCAAAAATATACTATCAAATTTGGTCGTAATCACTCTTGGTTGTGGAGTATCTGGCCCTAGTCTCCCATCATTTATATCTTACATGCCTTGATGAATGTGTGTGTCACCCTTAAGAGATGTTGTCATAACTCTCCTATAATAACAGGCGATGTGGGCTCGGTGTTCGACTAGCTAGTCCATACCCATAATATGGTCAAATCTTGTGATATCAAGAATATTAAGATCCCATAAGAAATAATATACCCAAATATCTAGTGAACACCCATTGAATAGATATAGCTCTCTAGACCGTGTTCAAAATGGTGTTTCTATAGTCATTAAATCACCCTTGAACACCACCTCCAAGATCAATTCATTAAAAAGTTTTGTAGATATAGTGGAATGAAATGAAGAAATATCCAATAATGAGCTGTTAATAGTAGAATCTATTAGAATATTATCATTCCCACTAAACAAAAATTCCTCACTCTCTACATGCGTAGGTTGCAACGCATGTAATTTTCATGTCCCACTCCCATGTGATGTTGTATAACCCCCCTGAGAATCACCACACTATTGATATGGGTCCTCTATCCTAATACATTGATTTATAATACCTAAACCACCTCATCCAGTTGAAATCTAACTACCATATCAATATGGTATAAAATACTCTCTTTCTACACTCTGATTTTACCTAACTCCTCCTTCAACACATGTCTATTGCAATTATCTATGTATCTTGTGTAGTTATCCCACCATGTTTTAGGACTGTCACACTATTGGTGGGTAGGGAAAGTGTCGAAGATCATTTCCTGAAATACCACACCAATGACATATCCCCCTACTATGGTCATTTAAAAATGAACCTGCTGTCTATGAACTTTGCTTCCCACTTCCATGGCTAATGTAGTCATAATGGTGCTTCCTACTCTCGATAGTCACACCTCTTGATCATCAATAAAAAATTACCTATCTAGTAATTGACTCTTCCATCATGTTACCTTAATATATGAGAGCCTTATCCTCCACATAATTATACCTATTTATTCATAAAATATTGAATTTGTACTTAATCTCTCACATAAGCCCCTCGGGAAAGTGTTTCGGCATACATACCTCATCTCTTCTTAATGCCGGCGAAAATAGTTGATGATCTATCATGAGTCTAGAATGATCCATCAGATACATTCTGTAATGACCCAGAATTTCCATGTAATTGTTTTTTATTATATGGGAATTTTATGAGTCTGTGAAAATTGATGGCGCATGATTCTGAGTCCTAAAATGCCTGGAATGAATTTCTGAACATTATTTCGAGTACGTTCAGTAAACATGTGAGTGGATTTTTCTAACTTTTGAACCGGTGCTCGGAATTGAAATATATGGGCATAGTTGAACTCGCATCACCGGTATTCTCTTAAGAATACTTTCACCTCAACGGTAGCTACTTGAGGGTGAAAGTTAGTTTTTTGATTTTTCATGTAATAATAAAATAAAAATAAAAGTGTATGACATTTTTATTTTTATTTACAACACCCATGTGGGTATTGGGAGGTGGGTCCCACCAGAACTAATCCTCCATGTGGATGTTGCGGTTTGGGGACCACCAGACCTTAGCCTCTCATGAGATGTTATAGTGGGGGGGATCACCCAAACCATAACATCCCTTGAGAGGTTCTGGTGGTGGGGACCACACAGGATTAAACCACCATTAATTGAGAGAAAATCTCAACCCCCCTCATTAATGTTGAGAGGCCTCTTTAATTCTCCACATTAATTGTGCTAAAGCACATACCATTAATTATGCCAACTTAGTTAATTGGATTTCCAAGATTTTTAAATTAATTAACAATGTCGTTGGAATTTAGGAAGTTTCCTAGTAAATGAACCGTCATGAATTCCATGATGGTTACCTACCTTCCCCACTCTCTTGTATATATTGTACTTGGGAGGAGGATTTGGGATGGCTTCACCAAGCGACGAAGTACTGAAAAAGTGATGCGACACCCAACACTTGGAGGATTACACTCTCCAACGAAGAAAACTTTCTCCAACGAAGAACGCGCTCCCCAACGAAGAACGCTTCGACAACGAAGAACACCACCTCATTTGACCTTCTTCCTAGGGAATTCATTGAATGTGGGACGTCCTCATCTAAATAGAATCGATGTCTGTACTTCTTTCCATGCCAATGTCAACGAACGATGTAGGGTGTTTATTTGCGTGATAATACTTTCCTTGTTTACTTTTGCTGTTTGGGAAAGAATTGTTGCAGAGGGTGTAAAATTTGAAGTTCATCATTATTCTTTCTTGTTGAGTCAAATTCTACAATCATAAATGAGGAGGGTGAAGGCCAAACCAACCTGGATCGAACCCTCCGTCATTTTTTTGGGTTTACTCTTTGAAATGGAGGAAGGTGATGAAGATGATGAAGGCAATGGTGTCGCCGCTCGCGGCCACCACGACCCGCGCCACCCCCATGGTACTCTTGCCCTTCGGCCGAACTAGCTGTTCACCCATGCCATGCTGAGCCACCCCAGGTAGAACCGGATCAATGCCCCGGCTCGCGCCGCCCACCAGCCGCGCCTCTCGCTGGATGCGTCATCCCGTCCTCACCACCCGTCAACTGTGCCCCCCGCTGTCCATGCCGCCCACAGGCCGCACCCCCGGTGGTCATGCAGTCTGCTGAACAGGCTGCCCGCACCGCCAGCCGGCCACGCTGCCCCCGCTAGTCTCGCCTTCTGCCGGCGGCACTGCCTGCCGGCCGCGACCCTCCGTGTCGCCCCTGTTCAAGTGGCACATGGCCTTGCGAGCTTCCCCGTAGCCTCGTGCCCTTGCGGCATCCTCCGTAGTCATGACACCATCATGGAACTCTGTGGAACCCCATTTCCTATTGGGATGAACCTAACTGGACGAGTCGACTTGAACCGGTTCGACCCATGCCAGGTTGGGCTGGGTCAGTTTGGCCCTGTCGGATTGGACCTGGGCCCATGACAACCCTTTTACGCTCCATCGACCATATCTTTGGCAATGCACATCCATTTGAAGAATCATCAGCGGTTCATGAAATAATGGAGTGAGATGTTCCCTTTGAGTATAATCCACTTTGTTTTTTGATTGAGTTGGGTAATGCTGAGGTTTGATCGAGCATGATTCCAATCGGACCCCGTGACTAAATTGCTAATAACTCATAGACCGTGCTTCTGTTTAATAATTCATCAGTTGCATTGAAAACCCTGATTTGGTGGACCATTGAGATACTTCTTCGTGGGTGTTCGTGATAGTTGATGTATCGATCAGTAGTTCATGGAGCGGATCCTCCCGGAGATGAGCGAGCATAGTGTGGAGATATAGTAGCTGGCTGAGACCTTGCGAATACTATTCGTATTGACTCAGAGTAATTCTACTAACCCAGTGTGGAGCGCCTTGGGGTCATAGAAGAACCACAATTATGAGAGCCTTTGTGACACGACAGATCCACAATACATGATAGGAGGCATACCTCAGGAGGCTACGAGGGGGAGCGTGCTTGGTGATGTGGCAGACCCATGGTGGGGAGCGCACATGGTGACGTGGAAGATCAACTATACATGACTGGAGAAGTACCTCAGCAGTCCAAGGTTAGAAGGAAGTGTTCTTGGTGTCGTGGAAGGCACACTATACTCGATAGAGGAGGAGTTATCCAACAGCTGAGGATTCAACAATGTGATTGGGGATGTTACTTGATACTACCCCAAAAATAAAATCATCATTGAGTTGAGTCAGTTTTTCAGTGTTTTCTGCATGATTGAGATGGATCACTTTACAACATAGGTATATGTATGGGCATATACTTACATAAGGTTATCTGATGATTTCATACTTTGTGTTTATCCTTGCTGGATTTTGTGAGACCTAGAGGATCTCGGTGTCCCTACTAAGTGTCTTTATACTCACCCCTACACGAGCTATGCCCGCACATTGTTGTGTTGGATGTAGACGACGTACAATGCTGATGGAGGCTGAGTGTACCAGGACTAGATGGTACCTAGTGTTAGACCATATGGAGTGTCGGTACCAGGAGGAGACAAAAAGACATGGAGTGTTGAGGAGGAGATCTGTACCTACCCTTCAAGTAGGAACCTCATAGGATGATCCATTAGCTGTCTTTTCTCTTTCATCGGTTGTATTTAATTTTAGTTTTACTTGTACCTTACTTTTGGTCTTGTATTCTGGCCCCTTTTACATTCACCACTCTTTTTTTATACAGTTTACATAGTGTTTTATATCCAGCTATGTGATTGGTTGTGAGTGTTTATAGGTTGTAAAGAAAATTCCTTCTCAGTTTAGGGAATTACGCCTTTGGTGCTAGTTGCCAACCCCTATCCAATGGAAGTTAGGCTTGGGGTAGTCACGACACGGGCCCCGGGGCATTGGTCGTGCCAAATTGGTATCAGAGGAGTTAGTTTTACCATAGAAATTAAGACTCTGATATTTCTTTTCTGTGATGAAATAGTGTTAAGTGTAGTGAGTGCAGTTTTTAGTTCAGGGATTCCAGTGTTGGTGTGGCGTCCGACGTATCCATACACCTGGACCATAACATCAGATTTCTGACTTAGTGAACAAAAAAACAAATTGTGTGTGTTTTTTCAATAATTTTATTTATATCATCTCGCCAGGTCAGCTGACCAGGTATAACTTTTAACCCTAGCACACATATTTATTTTTAGGACGCCTCCACATAGACAGTAGGCCAGTGTTCCGAGAGTTGTACACAATGATATCCCACAGAGGGACGATACCTTAGTGTAGGTCCCTCTTTCAGTAGAGGAACCAGCGGTACCATTACATGTTGATCCACTGATGCCACTCTCCCTAGTAGTAAATGGTGCACACGGCTTTAGTGTGTTGCACAAGTTCTAGTGCCAGTGGCCACCCAGGTTCAGGAGGGAGATGAACCCATAGGTGGCTGAGGATAGGTTGGAGGCTGTAGTGGGATTTTTCCGACTTGTAGGGACACCAACAGACCTCATGATGATTCTTACTGCCATCCTTCTACAGGTAGCAGCGGGCAGATGGAGGAGATTGATGCTCCAGGTCCACGACGAGGTGACGCTTCTCTGGGCAGACTTTAAGATCATGTTTCAGGCAATGTTTTTTCCAACTACTCTTTGCGCAGTGCGCATTCAGGAGCTACTTAATTTGTAGTAGTGCAACATGACTGTAGCTCAGTACTCAGTGAGGTTCACTAACCTCTCACACTACTCCACAGATATGGTGCAGGACCCGTTCTTCTGGGCCCGGAGCATCGAGCAGGAGCATAAGGGGGAGATCAAGGCTTCGGTGATCTCACTTAGAATCCTGACGCAAGTGGGGGTGTTAGAGAGAGCCCTATTGTTGGATAGTTTCCCTACTGAGCAATCACTAGTAGTGAGACCGACAACCATTCATCACGTAGAAGAGTCATATACAGCTAGAAACGTGTAGACATCATAAAGGTCCAAGAGGAGAAGACCTTCAAGTAAATGGCTTCCTGACATATGATCGATTTTGTGGGGAACCCGAAGTAGAGACAGACATGCCAGGAGTGGGAAGTGTCTCACATGCTATGGGCAGGGTCCCATGGCTCGTGACTATCTGACCCGTCATTCGGATGATCAACAGATATTCAAAGGACCGCCCTGACAGATACATAGATTTGGTCGAGGTGGTCCACAAGGAGAAGGTGAACGTGACAGAGGAGATGGTCATGCAGTTGGGGGTGGGTGAAGATTCGAGATATTATACCCACCACCACCAGGAGGACCTTCTCGACCACAAGGAGGAGGTGGATAGGGGAGAGCTCAGTTTCAGGAAGCTGATGCTTACGATCATGGAACTCCGGAGATGATTCGAGGCATGATCTATGTATACACCACCATAGTTGTAGTACATATAGACATAGGTTCTAGTCACTCTTGTATAGTTACTTCCCTCATTCAGAGCTTGAAGATTCTGATGGAGCAGTTGTCTTGATCGTTATGGATAGAGACTCCTACGGTAGTAGATTCGATGATTACGCACTAGTGCCGCCAATGCGAGCTTACTCTAGGTGGCGAGAGCTTTTTGTAGGATCTTCTAGTAGCAGAGTCATGGCGTTATGGTGTCATCTTGGTTATGGAATGGTTATCTAAAGACTATGATCAGATTGATTGTATTATGCACAAACTGCGGTGTGTCCACACTGATGGGACGTGGTTTACCTTCACCTGGGAGAAGGGAGCCTTTGTATAACATGATGCACATGTTCAAAGGAGAGTGTAGCTGATCTCTAATCATTTTTCTAGCCTTACCATCAGAGTAGTTGATGTGGAGAGTCTGAGCTATCTTGTAGTGGTGGACTATTATGTGGATGTTTTCCCTGCTGATGTCCCACGTCTACCTCCGAGCAGAGAGGTGGACTTTTTCATTGACATGTACCCTGGGATGGTACCTATATCTACACATGTGTATCAGATGGCTCCTGTAGAGCTTCACGAGCTGCAGTTACAGCTAGAGGACTTGCAGGGGAAGATATTCATCTGCCCTAGTTTTCTCTTGGGGCAGCCCTGATTCTGTTAGCCAAGAAGGCGTAAGGGATCTTGAGGCATTTTTTTGACTACGGGCGCCTGAACCAGGTGACCGTGAAGAACATGTACCCACTCTAGAGGATTGAAGACCTCTTTGATCAGCTGAGGGGAGCAAAGTGGTTCCCAAAGATAGACTTCTGATCAAGCTACCTACAACTCAGAGTTCAAGATGGGGATGTGCACAAGAAGACTTTCAGATGTCGGTACGACCACTAAAAGTTCTTTATTATCCCATTAAGCATGTCCCACTCTCCATTAGTTTTCATGGGACTCATAAACCGGATTTTTATGCCATAACTCGATCTCTTTTTCATAGTCCTCATCAATGACATTCTGATCTACTTGACAACTGAGGAGGAGCATGCATATCACTTGCAGGAAGTAATGGACACATTCTGAGAGAACGAGCATTATGGTAAACTATAAAAGTGAATGTTTTGGATCTGAGAGGTTCACTTTCAAGGACATGTCATATCGTAGGCTGGAGTTGTAGTAGATCCAGCAATTATTGAGGCGGTACTTTCATGGGATCCACCCCGGAGTGTGACAGATGTATGGAGTTTCCTGGGTTTGGTTGGATACTACCAGAGGTTTGTACCAGGCTTCTCTAGAGTTGTAGCACCACTATCAACAATGAAGAAAAAGGGTAAATGCTTTGTGTGGTCGAATAGATGCTAGTAGAGTTTTCATGAGCGGAGGCAGAGGTTGAATAGTGCCCCCATATTGAGGCTTCCAGGGGAAGGCGTAGGGTACGTAGTCTACTGTGAAACATCAGTGACAGGGCTTGGATGTGTCCTGATGTAGGAGAGAGTAGTGATCGCATATGGTTCTCAAATGCTAAGACATCACAAGCAAAACATTGCTACCCATGACCTAGAGTTAGCAGTAGTGGTCTTCTCCTTGAAGATGTGGCGACACTATCTGATGGGTGAGTTCTTTATAGTGCACTCGGATCACAAGAGTCTCAAGTATATCTTCTCCCAGAAGGACCTGAACCTGAGACATAGATGTTGGCTTCACTTCCTCCAAAACAATGACTTTGAGATAGTATATACTCTTAGGAAGGGGAACATTTTTGCAGATGCACTCAGTAGGAGATCTGGTATACAGCTGCTAGGTGAGGTGACAGATCAGCTAGCCGCTATGAAGATTTCCTTAGTGGATAGATACAAAGAAGATTTTCTATAGTCTCTTACAGTCACTCCCCCACTTCCTCAGCGAGTCAGGGTGGTGTACCATGGAGACACTGACTGCAAGACACGACGTGCTCAAATATCCATATGACAATCACCCGGTGGATTTTCAGAAGGTGGGGAGCACGTCGTCCTCTTCATATGAAGTATCATGGTACCAATGTCACTTCAGGAGGAAGTGTTGAGGGAGTTCCCCACATCCCATCTAGCGGTATATCCATGAGTGGAGAAGATGTTCCAGGACATCCGACGATAGCACTAGTGACCGAGAATGATGAAAGAAGTTGCAGGGTTTGCCTCTAGTTTCCTAGCATGTCAGCATGTGTAGACGAAGCATCAGAAACCAGCCAGTATGGTTCATCCTTTAGAGGTCACAAAGTGGATGTGGGATAGGATATCCAGGGACTTCATGACTGGACTTCCACATACATCATGTGGTCATGAAACTATTTAGGTGATCGTCGATCGACTCATCAAGCCAACCCACTTTTTACTGATCAGAGAGCATGGTTCAGTGGAGATCCTAGGATGCCTATATGTGCATGAGATTTGGCGGCTACAGGGAGAACCTTCGACGATTGTCTCCAATCGTTAAACATGTTTTACTTCTCAGATATGAAAGGGGTTGAAGGAGGCATTCGGGATGCAAATTCATTTGAGTACCGCCTTCCATCCTCAGACGGATGGTCAGACTGAGCGGACCATTTAGTCCCTTGGGGACGTATTGCATTCTTATGTCCTCGACTTCAATCGCAGCTCGGATGATCACTTGCCTTTGGTGGAGATTGTTTACAACAACAACTATCACTCCACCTTTGGGATATCACATTTTGAGGCATTATACGAGTGACCATGCAGATCACCATTGTGCTGGACAAACCTAGGGGAGTTAGCACTCGTTGGACCAGAGATGGTATGGGCAACCATAGAGAAGGTGTAGATCATCCAGGAGTGGATGAAGACTATATAGGGAAGAAAAAAGTCGTATGATGGTAGGAGATGAAGACCTCTAGAGTTTGAGTATGGGGACCTGATATTTCTATGGGTCTCACCTCGATAAGTTTTGCGGAGATTTGGCCGAGGCGGGAAGTTATCTCTGAGATTCATCGGAGCATTTCAGGTCCTCAGCAGAGTTGGCGAGGTGGCATACTGCTAAGATCTTCTACCTCAGGTACACTGGGTGCATGATGTCTTCTATATATCATAGCTGAGTAGATACATTCACGACACTTCTCACATCGTCAACCATGGCGAGAATGACATCGACGATGGGTAGACTTTTATGGAGGTTCTAGTAGAGATTGAGGATGGACAGGAGCAGGTCATTCATGGATGGTCGATACCTCTAGTGCATGTTCGCTGGCAGCACATGAACCTCTAGGAGAGGACATGGGAGCGGAAGGCTCAGATGCATACTCAGTACCCCCACTTATTCAGTTAGTTTGAGTTGTGGCTTATGGGGATGTAAAGATTGTGGTGGAGAGAATTTACAATCCTGAAATTTTCAAGTAGTTTTTTTATTTTATGGGAATTTTATGAGTCCGCGAAAATTATCATCACATGATTCTACGGCCCAGAGTTCCCAGAATGAATTTATGATCTTTATTCTGGGTACATTCCGTAAACATGAGAGCAGGTTTTTCTAACTATTTATCCAGTCTCGGAATTTAAATTCTAGGGCATCGTTGAACTCGCAGAGTCGGTATTCTCTTAAGAATACTTTCATCTCGGCGTTAGTTGGTTGAGGGTGAATGTTAGTTTTTGGGGTTTTCATGAAATAATAAAATAAAAATTAAAGTGTATGATATTTTTATTTTTATTTGCGACACCCATGTGGGTGTTGGGAGGTGGGGTCCACTAGAACTAAACCTCTATGTGGAAGTTGAGGTGTGGGGACCACCAGTCCTTAACCTCTCAGGAGAAGATATGGTGTGGGGACCACCAGTTCTTAAATATATTGTGAAATTTATATGAGTAAGTCCAATAAAACCTTATGAATTTTATTTTAGTACTATATGTGGTGTATCATTTAGAGGTATATATGATTTTGATATGGATTTATTGTGATTCAAATTATTTATGCAATGTGTACAATTTCACAGATATTATATTATTAAGGGGTATTAATTTTTTTATTATTTTTTAGGATTTATCTATAATATTAAAATATAAATACTATATTTTTCATAGAAAAATAAGTAAGTAATTTTTCATTTTAATTTTTATTCTAAAATGTTGTGTCGAATTTTTAGGAATGGTATTTATCACATTGTCTACATTTAACATTTTTAATATTGAATTTTATAGATTAATTTATTTTTCCATCATTTTATGTTTTATTCATTTGGGAAAATATCTTAACATGTAATGATAATTTTTTAATTATTAATGATAAATGATGGGGGTAGCATGTTGTTATTTTGTAGATTATGTAGTCCATAATAATTTTATTTTAGTGCTTTGACCTAAATAAATTCATTATGAATAATCATAATCTATGTAATGTAATGAATTTGTTATGGAAATTGATTAATGGAATAATTTTTATTTTTCTAGTAAAGTCATTCCCATATTTTATTATTTAATAGAGTAATTAAATTCCTCGGATATTAATAAAATGTTCTTGGAAATAATGTTATCATGTTAAATTTTTCTTCAATGAATTGATGGTCTCTTCACCCATCATAGATTAATAATGATAAGATCGTTAATTTTCACCATATAATGTTATTTTTCACAAAGTATTTATCCTTGGGATAAATATTTCTATTAATTAATCATACTACCCTTTGTTTTTCATGCATGTAAACAAATTTATTTGTCATTCTAGATGACCTTTATACTTTAATTTATCTATTATCAAGATGTAGTTTTATATACATCTTTTATGAGGTATGTTTCAATAAAGGAAATTTAAAATTACTAAAACCTAATTATCAAGAACATGTTCAAATTAAGAGGATAAAAAATATTGACAGGTGTGAAAATTGAAATACTCTTAGATTAAAATGTAAGGAGACAATTTAGTATAATGCATATGACATCCAACACCATTGTCAATCAATCTGAGAAATATAATATAAATTCATGTGAATTTTACTTCCTAGACATTGAATTTGTTGGGTATAAATATGATTAATATAATTTAGAAAAAAATAGTTTGTAATTAATTAATACATTAATGGATATATAAATATAATTATAAATCAATTTTTTCTAATGGAATATTATTCAAGAAAATTATACTTTAATTTTAAATGGTTTGTGTTATTTTTTGTGAGATAAAAGTATAATTAATTTATATAAAATTTATAAAATTTATTTAATAATATTTATGTCATTTTTGAAATAGTAATGATAAAATATATCAGAATGGGATAGTTTGAGAATTTTTTGAAATGTTTTATTTTTTAGTGAATATACTCAATTACCAATTTTAAATAAAAAATGATTTTTATTTTAATGTAATTATATAGGAAAAATACATTATTGATTATTTTTAATCTTTATCTTGATATATTTAATTATGAATAATATAAATAATTTTCTGTAATAGTCTTTATACATGAATTATGTTTTAATATTCTTTTACTTAAAAAGGAATTTTTGCGGAAAAACAATTTTTCATTGTTTTTTTCAATATATAATTATAATTAAATAATTAAAATTATTTGATCTTGTTTTATTAAAACATATTTGATATTTGGAATCGATATTTCTAAATTTGGTATGTTAATGTAAATATGTATAATAATCTTATCATTTTTTGTACCACACCAAGGGGTAAATCAGGTAAAAAAAGATAATAAAATAATCGAAAAGAATAGAAAATGGATAGAAAATATACCTTACTTTTAATATATGTGTACATTACTTCCATAATAATATAGACATATTTTATATGTTCATTTTTTTCTATTTTTGTGATTATTACTTTCATTATATTCTATTTAATAATAACAGAAAAATAAAAACCTATTGTTATAAATAAATATACAATTTTGTAACAAGGATATGTATTGGATATTTTAGGTAATAAATACTATTTTAAAAGATAAATTATTTTCATTCCTGGGGTTAAATTATAGTAAATTTATTGATTATAAACAATTATATTAAATACGTGTCAACACTAATACAATAATTATTTGAGTAATGTGAAAAAATAAATGATAACAAAAATAATAAAATTCATATAATTTGAAATAATTAATTTGATACATTGGGTTATAAGACAAATATAGTAAGTTATGAATGTATTCATTTTTTTTTGAATTTCATTATTTTTATGATTTTATTAATCTCAAAGTAAATGATTAGTTCTAAATTTACATTGTTGATATTTTTAGATAATATTATATTATTAAATGATATAAAATACAATAAATTTTTTTAGTTATTTATATTAGTATATGATTAGAAATATCATCCATGGTTGGCTAATTTCCCACTTGACCATTAATATTAATTGTCATGGCCCATAAAAATTAAAAATCTTAAGGTATTTTTGAAAAGGGTTAACGAAGTGCTAATGAAAATTTAAATGGTAAAAACGTGATTCAAACCTATAAAAATTATATTTTATCAGACTTTTTATACTCATAAATATATTATCTTTTAATAATTTAAATTTTAATTAATCGATACATCAAAAAATTGTAGTATTAATGTAATATTTTATAAAATTCCAAGAGTATATCACCCATCTATTATAAACCTAAACCATCTCTTCTCATACATTCTCACATAAAAAGACTTTAGGATCCTATAATTACAAAAAAAATCCCTTCATAAAAACCATTTCCTTTATCTAAAAGCTTTTTATTGTGATTAATATGAATATTAGTGGTACTAAGGTTTAATAAAAATGTGATTTTTTTGAAGAAGAACAATATCCTGTTTCTAAATGTTTTTTAATTCATCTAACACCTATTTAAAATATTTAATAATGATAACTATATAATACGATCAATTTCATATATAAAATAATATTTTTTCAATTAAAAAATGAAAATCATTCTCGATTATCTATTAAATGGGAATAGAATAGACCATTCGTGTGTATAGTGCACTACTACCTCACAGACTGATGTAATTGGTTTTCGATAACCTATTATTATGTATAATAATGATGTTGTAATTTTTTAAATATATTACTTTCCTAATATATTTTTATTTATGAAAATTAAACTATATAATTTACATTCATACCCTTCCATTCACAAAAAATAATAATTTCATTCATGTGTATGTGTGGACTACCACCTACACTAAGAAATCTGATTTTTTTCAAAACTATAGAACATATATAATATATATAAATATAAAAAAAGAAACAATTTTTTTTAATATTATAATATTTATATAAATCAAATATAATATATACATTCTTTCGATAATGATCTCTGAATAATGTAAAAATTAGTCATGCGTACATATGACCCACAATATCCATAATTGTAACGTAATTCATTTTTCATAAAAATATATCTTGATTGGTTTTAAATGAATAATTTTGGAATAAAATGATAATTTTTCATTATTAGAATTATTGAGAATATGGAATAATGACCACTTTGACTATAGTCAACCAACAAAGACATTTTGGCTATATGAGTCTAATATCATCAAAACATATAAACAAAAAATAAATTAATTATATAATAACATATAACATGGTAATAATTGATATTAAGTGAATAATAAATTTGAATGATTCTAAATAATTTAAATAATTAACATAAGGTTATTATTCAGGTAATTAAAAATGAAATTTCATGACTCTAAAATAATTATTTGGAGTTTTTTTAATGCAAATTGTCCATTAATGTTTCCATAAATACCCATTTTCCATCCATGTCGATAATTTTATAACTACGTTTAGAATGTAAATATATGGAAATAAAAGAATTATAAATCAAAATTTATGAATGTTTTAAATTTCATTGAAATTTTTTTGAAAGGAATATTTTTATAGAATGATTTTACTTTCATTAAAGAATACTGAGGGTATATTCTATTATAACATATATGACCTCAATGAATTCACCCTCCATTGGATATTCCAGTTCATGTTTGGATTATTTTATATTATATCATGTTTTTGTTAATGAATAGTCATCCTTCAATATGTTTTATTGATTATAATGTATGATTTGATGTTGGGTTGGATATTATAATATTGAGAATTTTTTATATGGGAGAAAAAAAATTTGTGATACAAGATTATATTTTTTGATTAATGGGTTGGGGAAATTATTATTGATAATGGGTGTTTTAATTAAATATATCGATTGTTGATCCCGTTATATAACTACAATTCAATAGGATAAGTGGTGGAGTTAACCAATTACATTTCCCCTAAGAGATTAGGGGAATATTTTTCAATGGATATTCTAATTGTATCCATGATTTTTTTGTGCAATCTTGATCGTTATTGTTTGAATGCCTACCAAGTTAATTTTTAGTGAAATAATGAAGGTTATCACATTTATAATATTAAAATTACCAATTATTCTTGATTTGACTATATTATTTTTTATTCTTACAATAATTATTTATAAATATCATATTAAATCACATGGTAAGATTATTATCTCATTATTAAATAAAATGACATGCTAATTTATATGCTCGAAATGTATATAATTTTAAAAATAATTGTTGTTTTTTTTACAACTATATTAAACCGCGATGAGTTTTTTTATTTGTGATTTCTTATTAAATGATTTAAGAAAACATTTTGTATGAGATATTTATTTCTTAGGAATAATTTTTTTTCGAACCCCATTGGTTTTTTAAAGTTATTTCATTATATATATTCCTTGACAAATGGGTCCATTATTTATATTTATGTCCCTTTCTGAGATTTTTGTGCCAATGATGTATATCAAAATGATTTCCAAATTATGTTTAAGGATAATTATGAGTTCAAGATAATAATAGTTATGTTGTTTCAATAATGTAAAACAAGTTTTTAAGAGTTTTTTTATAGATGGATGGATAATTTATTGATCTATACACATTTTAATATATTGGGTTGTTATGTACTATTTATGAACAAAATTTAAAAAAAATAAACTGTAATGATCATTATGAATTTATAAATGTGGCGCACACTTATATATCACTAGATTATGTAATGTAAAAGTTTGGGTCCTTACATCCAGGTATTACTGAGGATGGTAGTAATACACAACAACCTAGACGATGGGACTAAGGAAGAACCAATGAAATAACTATAGAAGAATATGATAGTGTTGTTTATGTTTTCAAATACCCTCTACCTTTAGTTTTATTATTTATTCATATTCTAACAACCATATTATATATAGGATAATTTATAAGAACAATATGTCACCATAAAATGTGGGTCATATTTTATGTAAACCATTTAGTTATATTATTATTATGATTTTTTGAAATAAAAATAAGGATGACTATAAATTTTTCTAAGAAAATATTGATTCACATATCAGAAAAATGTTTTATTCATCAATTTTTACTTCACATTAATTTATATATTATGAAGAATTTTTTTTTATAATTTATTGTAGTCTATTAGTGTAAGGAAATCAACGAATTATTTAAAAAAATTGAATCATTTAAATGGTCCTTAACACCTAGTTGTGAGTTTATATTCTTTTAAATGGATAAGTAAATTTTGTTTTTCTTATATTCAATAAAATAATGAGGATTATATCATGATTTATGTCAATACATTCACAATTTTTTTTAATCTTGTAGGTAAATGATATTTAAATTATTGGGAATGATTATTTATAAGAGGTATAATGTAACAAACCATGTTTTCCTCCATAAATATCTATTATGTTTTACGTGTTTCTCTAAAAAATAAAATGATAATAAAAACCATATAGTCCATCATAAGGTATCAATATTGATAGCCAGTATAAACATTTGTAATAGAGTTATGAAATATAGATATATAAATAAATTTATATAAAAATAATAATTAAAAAAATATAATTCCCTATAAACATCAAACTCAATTATCACGACTATTAAATATTTTAATATCATTTTATGTTTGAAATTAATTGTACTATGTATAGTTTTTGATATATTTATTATTCATATTAATTTTAAATAATATATAATATTCCACAAATTATTCCATATAATAAAAATCTCTTGAGAATATATGATTTTATTATGATGTTAAATTTATCAAATATAGGGTGTGAATTTGAAAATTTTAAATTTTTTTGAACTATAGTTGTTATATAAGCTTAATAAGTATTTAAGGAGTTTTTATAATCTAATTGATTAAATATTGAATAGGGAATAATAATATTTTTGAATAAACATTGATTTTAAAATTTATCATAGAAATATAAAAAAATATAGGAACACATTTGAATATTAACTCTATTTATTATAATAAAAATTACATAATTTAAAATTATATTTTGGAATTAAAAATCTCTATTATATATTTATATGAAGTGAAATATTTTCTAAAAATTATTCAAAATTATATATATATCAGTATTTAATATTATTTTTTATATATTGAATCAAATTAAATGAAAGTTATATTTACAACAAATCGGTCTAAAATATCTAATAAGGGTATCCTTTTTATATTTGGAAATATAATTTAGTTAAATCAATCCCAAATTTGGTTTCATAAAATTTTAAAAATTTTAATAGTGTTTGGTTTTTTTATAATAAAATAATTACCCTGATTAATATTTATTTAATTGTAATAATTTTCTAAATAATTAATCTAATGTGGCTCAATTATTCAAAAATTACTATCAAGACTACACTTTTTGGAAAAAAATTTGATGAAATTCTGTATTTCATAAATGAATTTATAGTTTTACAACCCTATCTCACCCTGACTATCATGCCATTCCATTTTACCCCATCATTAAATTTATTTTTTCTTGAAAATGTATATCTTATGAACCTAAAAATGGGGGATTAATAAAATCCATAAGAACTGTAATTATCATTCAAAATTTCCTTAAATCCCTGCTCAAATTGACCCTCAATAATTCCCTTTACATTCAAAATTTCCCTAGTTACCATAAATTATCCTATGTCCATCAAGTATAAGGCCTTTAACTAGAGTGTTTGCAAGTTATCAACATACTTATTATGTCGTTCATATCAATACTTTTTCTTATTTATTTAAAAACCAACCATAAAAATAATATGAAAATGCCATCAGAGTTTTAGTTTTTTGAGAGGTTGTTATAATAATGATAAAGAATTATTTATTTTCTATCATCTATAAGGAAAAAAATTATCTTTATTTGTGTGTGGTCCCAAATTACAACATCCACGGAATGATTTGTTCTATTTGCCGTACACAACACTTGTGTAAAGATTTAATGATGGTATTAATAAATATATATTATTTATATAAATAAATATTAACTATGAAATTATCACTTACTAACCAACCTTACCCCACTAATTTATTTGTCAATGTAAATAATAACAATGTTTTATAAAGATTACCACCTCTATGAATATATATGTTTTGTTTTACAGTACAAAAAAATGATGGTTCTAGTTTTTAGTTGAGGAAATTATATAATATGTAAAATTACTTTGAATCAATATAATATTTTTGTAATAACACAAAAGATGATTATATTTATCAGTTAATCCATCATTATCATTTATTTAACCAACATAATTTATTACCATCTTCATTTTCATGAAACGTAACTAATATACCCATGTAAATTCATTAAAACAATATATGCCATTATAAAAAATTTAATTCAAATTTAATTATTTTGAAATGATCTTATTTTGGAGATATGTTTATATCAACATGGATCATACAATAATAGTTTAGAAATATTATGTAATTTTACATTAGATATTGAAAATATATTACACAAATAGAATAAATTTATATAATAGTTATCACTTGTGAATGTAAATATAAATATATAAGAAAAGTGTTTAAATTATATTATTATTAATTTTATATTTATAATAAAAAAAAGTTTGAATCATTCCCTATTAATAAAGTGTAAATATAAGGGACTTGGTAACTCTAAATCATTTATTTGAGTTATTCAGTTTTTAATTGGACATAATTTTTCAATTAAAAGTCATTTTTATTCATTTCATTCAATATTTAGACATAAAATCTATTATTCAATCAAATAAAAATTCATTAATTTAATTCTTTCATTTTCTTAGAATATAAAGGGTACATTTTAAAAAGGGTCTAATAACTATAACTTTTAAAATGATAATTATGCAATGTTTTCAAAAAAAAATCATGACTTGAGTTTCATTATCATGAACAAACTTCTTCTTGCATTGGGGAGTAATAAATTTTATTGTGTTACTATCCCTTTGAAAAAAATATATTATGATATCGTACGATTTCTTATGATCACATAATTTTATATGATTAAGATAACCTAATCGGTTTTCCATGGGAAATTTATCTTATGATATTTTTTCTTCTATATTGAACACATATGTTTGGATGAAATTGGAAAAATTTATATCATCCTCCCATTAATTTTTATAAATATATATCACGTATTATTTTTAAGACTTCCCATAATTGGTTTTTTCCACATAGACATTGTCATGATAGGTTTTCTAAAATTTTCACTCATATAAAAAATGATTTTTTCACATATTTATATGAATAATGTGTTATCCCAAAGATATTATCCAATGATTATTATTTCATAAAATTACCATGTCCATCACCTTATACATCATTTCCATGTTGTTTATAATTTTTTCCACGATTCTAGATGGATTTTTTTCAAATAAATTTTGTGCCTTGATTGTTATTCATTTTAGTGTTTCTTTTATATTATTACACATTCAGATGATATATATTTTATAATTTATAATTTTATAATGATAATTGTGGGATATTAAGTGGATCCATTATTTTTTTATTATCATATATTTTCATGACATCATTAATTTGTATATTTTTGTTTTCTTCCTATTGTCCATAGGGTTATGTTCTAATACATTAAAATATGAAGTGTCCATTATTGAGTATATGAGATCAAACATTTCTTATGTTTCCATAACATAATTTTTTAATGTTCTTAAATTAGGTGAGATATCATGAATATGCGAACGAAGATAATGAATAGTTTTTTTCAAATGTTGTTCAAAAAAATATTTATAAAAAAATTTGAAACATATAAAAAATTTCAATCCATTAATAATGATAATATTTTGGGATGTATTATTTATATAGTGATATTAATGTATTATTCATGTTATTTATTTCATGGGTCACCATGTCATACGTTTTTATTGAAGAAATATATTAAAATTTATTGTATTATCCGATAGAATTATATAATTTTTTTATTGTGGATGGTTTAATTACCTACACTAATGATTCTATAGAACACTATAACATGTTATTATAAGAACATAAATAAAATTATTATTATATGTTATCCAGAAAATCATTTTATATTTAAAAATCTCCAAAGGGTATATTATTTACATATCATATTATTAATGTATCTTCATCGATCAGTAAAATTTATGAAATATACCAACACTGAATCCATTTTCATGAAACATAAAAAAATAATTAGGTTAGAAGATAATATATCAACAAAGAATTATTATTTTTCAATTTTATTAGCATAAACCTAGTATAGGTGATCAATTTTTCCTTATTCAATACATATAAATATTTCAAAATAATGAATATATGATACAATTATAATTACTGACATCCAATGATGAAAAAAACAATAAATAAGGAGTATATGATGGATAAATGACTATAAATAAAGATAAAAACTACATGGTTATGAATATGTTCTTAAAATAGGTTACTATTATATTTAATTCATATATGATAATGGTTAGAGTGTGTTTGGATATGCAGGAATAAACGGTATGTATTTATTTGTCTCATTTTGAAATCCATGATTCATCATTTATATTTTCCCCATCGTTTGGTTTATATGATTTATTCAATTCTATATTTCCTTAAAAAAATATTCAATATATTTCATTTCATTATATTTTAATTTCTATATCATTTTTCCCTTTTCCAAAATTTAATATATTCAGATCTATTTATTACTATCAACCATTATATATATTTTATATAGTGTGACATCTATATATGTAATTTAATTTTCCATATTCAATTAATCAATGGGTTTTACTATTCCACAATTTTTTTAATTCTTTTAATGTATTTGGATTCAAAATATACTAATGTTATTTGGGTTTCTATGTCAATTTTTCATGGGGATTTAATTTGTATTAACCTCTTATTTCATTGTTATGATATATTTAGGATTCAACGGATTATTTTTATTATAAAATTAATTAAAAATATTGGGTTTAAAAATCCATTTCTTATTCTACAATCCATATTTTTTCAATTCACAATGGAGTGATGTTGTAAGGGTTTGTGATAACTCAAATTCTCTATCCTTCAGTCACCATTTTTCTTTATTGATATATATTATTCCATGGTTTTTTATTATACAAGGTGAATAATTTAAATTATATTGTATCCTTAATTTTTTGTTTTTTATAATAATTCCTTGTAAACTCATAATCAAATGATCCTTACCTCAATGAATATGTTATCTGTATGGTTTTCTTCTAGTAATTTACTTTTTTTGATTTGTACATACATGTTTTCATAGAATATTATTTTAAATTGTGTAACTAATTCTTATGAAATTATTTTACAATGAAAAAGTATATAATCATGTGTATTCAATGTTAATTTTTGAATTACATAGTGTAATTTTTTAGTCGAGTTACTACTCATGTTTAATGGGATTTTTTATCTCCAACACAACTCATTGATATTTTGTTGTATTATAAAGATAATATTATTTATATTGTGTATATGATACCAATTTTATTAATTATGAAAGAAATATCTTTCATTATTTTTATTCTGAGATCAAATTTATGATCTCTCTAAAAAATGGTTTATAATAAAATAAATATAATGGTCTCAAATTTCTCTAAAATAATTTTAACATCTTTATATATCAAATGTGATATCTCTTCTTTGGAATTTGAATTGTATTCACTTTCATTGTTAGATTAATATTTTTCTCCATTAGTTGTCCATAGTACGTTTTTCCCAATTAGCTTTTTCGAAGTTGTTTAAATATAATATTTGTAAACTATGTTGGTTTCGAAAAAGATAATTTATTTAAAATGAAAATTAAATAATTATAAAAAATTATATTATCTTTGATTAAAACATTTTTGGATATTAAATATTTTTAAATTTGTAATGGGACATTCTCAATTTAATTTTAATTTTTATATAATTATTTAAAATAACTTTATTTTAAAAAATTCTGTATGGGTAGTTTTCCATAATAGAATCTCATTTACTATTTAACTATGATCATATCATTCCATATTTTTTTATTTTCCATAGATCTTTAAATTAATAATATCTATGTTTCGAAATTATTTTTTAAAATATTATAAACTATTTCATTTAAAATTCATTTAAAATATTACATATAATTGTTAAATCAAAATCATTTTTATAACACTTATTGACGTTATTTTTCATCAAATTAATTATCATTGTAATGATTATATTCATTATTAAATATATTACTCAAATTATGCTTCACACCTTATTTATATTGACGGAATATGAAATATTATTTTACATTATTCATATAATCAATCACTTGAATATTTTTTCCATTTCATTGGAAGACCATAATTCATATATTTATTCTAATTCATTTCTTCTATAAATTATTGTTATTTAGTTAATTTTATTTAATTATTATATAATATATCCCAAATTAAAATTTATATTGGTTAAAAATTACTTAAAAATAAAAATAATCTATAATTTAGTAATGTTTTTATGAAAACCTGGATGAATTTCAATACTATGGTTATTTTAATAAAATTACTACTTTAGAAAAATTTGTTACAACTATGTACAATCAATGATAATTATATAAAAGTATAATTATATTAAATTATATATATACATATATGATATTTTTATTATATTTATAAATATTTATGTATATATATTAATAATTATGTACACTTACATTAAGAAAAATCTAAATTTCAATATATTTATATAAGTATCCCCACGATGATTCTTAGTGGCAAGAGATTGAAGTAAATATATATTTAGATATATATATACCTAAATATAAACATTCCTAAAAATTTGTTAACATATATTTATATATATATATAACACAAATTCATTTTCAATGTACCCATTTTATTAAAAAATGCCTATTTTAGAGACATTTTAATTACTATTTAAAAACATAAAAAATTTTATTTATATATATATATATATATTTCTATTTCTATTAGTTGGAATATATTTAAAAAAAAAAATATATTTATTTATAATTATAAATAATAATATAAAAAAATTGATATTAAAATTCAAATACATCAATATATATTTTAAAATCATTATATATATATATTTATGACATATATATATAGGAAAACATAAAAATATATATTTATACACACAAATATATATATATATATATATATATATATATATATATTTGTGTGTGTGTGTGTCTATAAGCGCACACACAAGCACATATAAACACACACAAACATAGAAATTCACATGTATAAATAGAAAAACATAAATATAAATGAAAGACATATATTTGTAAACATATACACAAATATATATATATATATATGTGTGTGTATAATTAAATATTTCTATATATTAACCTATCAATTATTTGTTATCATGGATTACAACCCATCCAAAACACAAAAGTTAGAGAGGCATCGATGGGTTATTCTGTTTTGTGTTAGCCTATACCTATAATAAATATTATATATATATATATATATATATTAATACCAAAATAATATGATATATGCATAAATATAGGATATTAGAGATTAATATTCAAAAAACCATAGGTGAGTTAGTGCAATTGTGGAATTCTAGTTAGCCATTCCAACTATTGATTACCATGGGGGTTTTTTTGATGGGTTGGGAAGATGATACATGATTTTGGTTTGGTGTCAGAATAAGTCGGGGGGATACATAGCCTCAATATGGTTAGGTATGAGGTATGTTCTTTAATCTTGGTGTGGGTTGTGTGGTATGAAGGGGTAATTTTTTATAAAAAATTGTATGTTATAAAACCATTTATATATCTTGAATTACAGAACAACCCACATTGAAAGAAAACTTAGTTCTTTAGAAAATAATGTACCAAATTTCTAAAAAAAATATGTTAAATTTGTGTCACTAATTAAAAATGTTTATAAACATTTTTAATTACGAATTAAATAAAATTTCAAGGAACTTCTGTAAATGTGTCTTATTTATTAATGTTTACAAAAAAATTAGGAACTGTTATTTATCGACGTTTAAAAATTTTACTATTTATTTACACATCATTTAGTGATATTTTTCAAAAATATTAGAAAATTAATTAGAGTCCTTTTAATAAAACCTTAATGTTAAAAAGGATGTGAAAGTATATATTTTGATGTGTAACCATGTACCCTATAACTTTATAGATTAAATATGATATCTTCTATTATTTTATTTTTGGGGTGTATACATAGAAGTTTATGATATAAATCTTGATAAAAATTAATCCTATATGGTTTTTTTCATGTTATGATAATTGATTAAATTAATAATTCTTTCCTTATGAAACTCCATTTTAAAAGTAAATAAAACCCATTTTCCATCCATTGAGTCATTATGACATGGTGATTGTAACATCTCTCCCACAACATTGTATTAGGATCTCTTAGGGGTTTTACTGACCATAATTGAAATCCCCCAAACACCCAAGGATTAAAATAAATTTAAAGGCTATAAGATATCCTTGGTTGATGATTTTTTTTAATTATGTAAAAAAACATCGGAATTAAAAATAAATATCCCAACAGGCTCCATAGTGAATGTTTATATGGAAATACAACTCTAAATTAAAACAATATATCAAAAAATATTCGAGTTATAATTGAAATATATTACTATATACCAAAAGTACATAAGAAACAAGACCCAATGACATGCATGTGGTATCATCCACTAAAACACTTGTACGTTTTAAGAAATTGTACTCCAAAATCTACACCATGTTGTCATGATACAACACTAGAAAAATAAGATTTCATTCCCTTACTTGGGATTAAAATTTTAATATATAGAAACACCATGATGATCTCAAAATGTGTATTAGTATAATCATTGTAGGAATTTCATAATAAATCCCAAACATACTCCACTAAGAAAATACGTAGTTATCAGATTTCATTTAATGAAATTGAAAAATAGAAAAAAAAATTATAGAATTTCATAGTGTAAATCCATGAGAAATAAAATGTAAAAAAGAAAAAATTATTTCATTAACCATTGGTATAACATTTTTGTGGCTACATTCTCCCAAAGACACACAAAAAATCTTGGTGTTAGTATTTATAGTAGTAATTTGTAATCGTAATCTATCAAACATTTAACTACAATTCTTCATGATCAAACTCCATCCAAATATGAAAAAAACAACCCAATTTTTCCAATATACAAAACATATAATTAGATATAAAAAATCCTTCTATTGGAATTTTTTTAACACATATCGCTTTTATAGAAACAATTTCATTGTTCTGAATTCATCATTTTATAAGTATAACTACAGTTGTTATATAAAAAGAAATCCATATTTTGTATTTCCAAAAAATAAAATCAAAATGAAGAAAATGAAGAATAAAATGACAATTTATTATAATATACAATCCATATATTTAAATAAAACAATGAATTTATGTACTATTTAATTATTAGTTTAGAGAGAATCCACCAACCTCTTAATAAATGATATAAATGATGAAAAACTTGTAAAAAATTATAAATATATACATGGATATTGTGCACATCAATAGATCCAAAAAATACTCATAAACATCCACAAACTTGATAATATATATATATACATGTGGTAACATAACTAATGATTTGGGTGAGAGAAAAAATAGAATCTATAGAGAGAGAGAGAGAGAGAGAAGAAACAACAACATACCAAGGAATATATATCTCTAAAACGCAAGGATTTTTAAAAAATATGTCTCTATGTTGAACTGAATTTCCATGGGATCCTATTTGGAATATGATATTGAGATAAAATAATAATAGGGGATAATCGAGGACATCATTGTCTTAATCTGTATAATGATTGAAATTTTATATTATTAATTACATTTCATAGGGATAGGCCTTACATTTTTTCAATCCGTTCACCAACCATATGAATTCAACATCTTTCTGAATAGAGAAAGCCACTACTGGGATCATCATCTTAGCTAACCATTCGTGAAACATGATTTTATACCATATTATTGCAACAACCTCAAACATTTGGTTAACATTTTTTAAAAACAGTTCACTAACTATTATTCTCACTCTTCTCTCACATAAGTTGTTTCTCCCATGAATTGAAATGTTTTATCGAAACTGTTCCCCAATTGTGCACCATCCTAGAGGCTCTCATCATCACATGAATGGTTTAATTAATCCATTTCACTGAGTCTACCACCCATTAAGCACCAAATGAAATATATTAAACAATGTAATATTCTACAGAACCCCTCAAAAAAATACCCAATCATTGAAAAAATAAAAAATGCGTAATAAAGAGGTGAAGTACACAAATACAAGGGTATTACATTCTACCCATAAATCACATTTCATTCCTTGGAAATAAATAATTTATTGTTTCTTAGAATTTTTTTGGCCACTACCCCAAAATTTTCAATTACCCATTCCCATTTCATTTTCTGAATCTAACCATACTCCAATAAAACTCTACCGAAACTGATGATTTCCAATGAAATATCTTATATTACCTATCCACAATATATATAAACACATGAATCAAAATATAATATAAATTATGAATGAAATGGTCTAATGAAATCACATGGTCATGATTATCCTAGTAATACTTTAACTGAGATACATGAAACAAATAATGAACAAAACTGAATCATGGAATGAAAATGAACTGATAAACAACATAACTAAATTATTCCAATATCTCAATAGGGTTAATATATCTAGGAGAAAATTTTCTTATTAAAAATGAAATTATAAAAAAAATATTAGAGATATTATTTTGAGGATATGTCCACTATCCTAAAAAAATAATGGTCTCTGATGACACTCCACATCTCATATATGGTAAATTTTTCACATCACAACCTCTTTATGATCATTTAAAAAATAAATTTTTCTATTTTTTATATGTCTATGTTCAAAAAATGTAGTCAAATGTGTTTCAACCCAACATTGATTATAATGAGAAAGAAAACCATACATTTATTCAAGAGGATAAATGTGTATTGAGGCCTCATAATTGTTATTGTTTGAGAATTCAACAAATAGTATATGATCCTCTTATGAGTAATCAAAATCTATAACATAAGAAATTTTAATTTTTTAAAATGACTATATATTATATTTTTATTGTAATCCACTTTTATGATGACATGATTTTCCCATGGTTAGTGATTACACAAGATAATTATATATGGATTTACAAAATTGAGATATAGACATGGAATCATTGTCATAGATAATTGATAATATTATTATATATATCACTATAATATAAATAATGAAGTGTGTGTAAAATTTTTCTACCATTGTATATTCATGAATAATAAATATATTTACATACTTTGTGAACTGGTCCATAATATACCAATCAAAACCAATCTTGATAGACTTATGATAAAATAAATAGCTTTATAAGATCATTTACAAATTTTAATCATTTAATAATTAGACATATGAGCTATCCATTTTATAACAACCCAGTATTTTTATAAATATACAGAACATATTTTTATATGAATATTCAATACATTTTACAAACACATGACCGAGGGTTGTAATATTTTAGTTTGTTTTCATACTAGTGGCACAATATTCTTATATTTTTAAGGGTTATTAAAGTAAAATACTCATATCATCTCCAATTGTAATCCTCTTAGTCATAGACAACATAAAATGGTCATCATCATAATGAGAAGAAAACATAATAAGGGTTGATCTAATATTCTAGTATGGGTAAAAATGTGATATGTCAATATATAATCATATTCAGTAATAGTCATAAATAAGGGTATGTGGTCATGAGAAAATAATAAAATGTCCATACCCAACATGTCATAAATTGTAAACATGATTCATTGAATAAAATATTATCATATTAGAAAAAAATTCTCATAAGATAGAGAAGTAATAATTAATCAATAATGAAATATAAAATCTTTTAAAAAAATTGTGGATCCATAATAATTATATAAAAACAAGTCATATTTAATGTTTCAATACCTCAACCATCAACATAGTAGACCATGACATATCTTAAATTTCCAATTGTGGTTTAGGATTCACCTATTTCCATTAGTATATCTTCACAAACCTATTTTCAAAAGTAGATCAGGACACACATGTATACATGGATGTTGTTTCCATTTTACATCTGATGGAATGAATGAAACATAAATAATAATACAAATTTACAGAAAAAATTACTATTATATATATCATTTATAGTCATTAAAAAATATTTATTATAATTCATATGATAAATAAATGAAAAGTGAATCATATTGCATTATTGTGATTAGATTCCAAACATACGCCCAAGGGCTATTATCATTTCCCACAATCATGGATGATAAGAATTTAGATATGATTATATTATTCTAGAAGTATAATATTGGTATAAATATAGTATATTTAATTAAACCCATCATAATTCTAGTCATTAAAATATGTTTCTGGAAAAAAAATTGTCGCAATCTTGTGATGGCATGTCATTCGTATAAATGAGGAATATTTCACATATTATGGGATTGGAAATAAGGTGTGTAATTTTTTTTTCAAATTCATATTAACATTTCAATTTTCTTCATTTAATGAATTTATTAACTTATTTTTTTATAACATATTTTTAGAATCTGAAAAATATTTGAAAAATAATGAGACTGAGTGGAGCGAACATCATTTCTTCTAAATGACCCCTTTAGATATCTTTAAAGGGCAGTGTGGTTTAATTTTTGGGATGAAAATCACATATGGAATGTGTATGGGGAAGTGGATAATAGTATTTAGAAGAGTATGGTATATATAGAATGATTAATGTGGGTATATGAAGTGAATTTGGACGATCCATTTTATAATTGTGACATGGGGAACTTTTTGAATTTTTCAAAACATTAAAATATTATTTTACTATTATAGAGAAAAATTCTTCCAAATGTATAATAAATGTTAAGGGGATGTCATTTTAGAACATATATTATTCTATTTTTTACTATTTAATATTTTTATGATTTTATATAATATAATAAAATATAAATCCCTTTAAATATCATTATTTTCAATTTTGATATTATTCATTACTCTGACTTTATAAACATTCTTAAAAGAAATAAAAAATAAAGTAACTATTTTATTATGATACAAAATTATCTTCTTCATCTATATTTTTCATTGATATTTTACAAGATCTTAAATTATGTTACATTTAAATTTTTTATCATTTATTTAATAATTCTGTTAATTAAAAAATCCATGCATCAACGTTGTGAAAGAATTTTTGGTAATTATTTTATCACCAAAAACAAAAAAAAATACCATGAATAATATTACTATTCTACAATTAATACCTATATTTATAGTTGAAAATATCTTATTCATTACTATATATAAATAATATTGATCTTATTAAAATCAAGTGTGTCACATGTTTTCATTTTCACGAAATAATATTTTATAATGGTCATAATCTATTCTATGTTTCCCCAATTTTCATGTAATGGACCATACCCACCTGGTCCATTAAATTTTAAAATCCTTATGTTCTAGGTATCATGGGGATCATTGGTGACCCATTCAAGAGTTTTAAAAATATCATGTTGGCCGAAAAGTTGCACTGATCAACATTGGTGGCACTGATGGGCATCAATTGCACTGATGGGCATCGGGGGAACCGATGGGTGTCTGTGGCACTGATGGGTATCGGTGGCACCAATGGGAGTCTATGTCACTGATGGGAGTTAGTGGCTTTGATGGGAATCAGTGGCGTCGATGGGCGTCAGTGGCACCGATGGGCTTTAGTGGCACTGAGGGTTATTAGGGGCAGGGACTGGCTTTAGTGACATCAATCAATTGTCTGTGGCACCAATGGGCGTCAATGGAATCGATGGGCATCAACGGTATCAATGGGCATCGACAACACTGATACTTCATCGGTGGCACTAATGGCCATCTTTGGCACAGATGGACACCAGTTCTAGGGCAACATTTCCAGGGTTTGAGGGACTCACCCATAGGTGAGTCATTTCCAACTTCGGTAGACTTTTTTAGTTTAGCTTCAGTAAAGTATCTTCTAACATTAATATGTTTTAAATGACTCGTTTAAAGTTATTTAAGGGAGTTGAAATGTCTATCAAGGATATCGTAAATAGCCTAAGAGTAGGGAGACCCTCGATTACCAAAATGTGTGGCATATCACACCCATTTCCGCATTTTCTAGCCTCCTGTGTGTTCCACTTTCACCCATTTTAAGTGTTTTTCTCTCTTTAAAGAATATCTATCAACTCATAGTCATATTATAGTCTATCTTCAACATATATAAGTAAAATTAATATATTTTAATAAATTCCAAAGTTTCCAACCACCTAACCACGTGCTTAAACCACGATTTACTTTTTAAGCACTTCGAGATTGATCATCCTGTAACTCATGGATTTTTCCTTTTACTACAACAAGATCATCTTCTACTGTGCTCTCTTTCACTTCCTTAGTGAACATGGAATCCCTCTTCTAGAGATAAATCTTTCACACGTGATGGATCTCTTCCCGCTCATCCTTGTAGTTCTTCTTGATAGTCATGCTTTCCCAGTTCTTGGAATAACGAGGGAGCTTCTATCCTTGATCATCCATTTAGGGGATTATCCTTCCTCTCTCTTTATTGGGTATCCTGCGGGGTGTGTATGATGATGTTACCTCAGGATTTAAGTGAACCCAACATTAAAGAAAATAATAAACAAACATTTAAATAATGAAGGGGTGAGGAAGTTGATGATTATTTATGTGTTATACCATTTGTTTTATGTTGTGAGTTGTAGTAGATTTTCTCAACTAAAAATCATGGTCATTGGTGGTACCTTATTGTTCCATGATGAAGCTCTATTTTCTTGGTGTTCTTGTGATTGAATGATTGTGACACAAAAACTATTTAATCACATAAACATGGTTAAATAAATTTATTACCAAATAAATAAAATCCTCGTGTAATCAACCCGATTAACCAAATGAAAAGAAGGAACATATTTAATGGTGTTGGATAAATCAGAATAATTCATTTCCTTGTTCTAGTGATAAGCCTTGTTGTTCAAATTAATTTTTGTGAGGTGATGTGAGGATGGGAAAGGAATCTCTAGATGATAGGTTGTTGGGTTGTGAATCTGAGGATGTCTAGAGCCTAGGGTAAATGTTCTGGACCCCATATGTTGAGGCATGGTTTGGTTCCATTACATATAGGGATCCCACATATCCATTTTGATGTTGTTACTTTAATAGAGAACTGTGTGGGAATGCAAAAAATTATGCTTGGCAATTTCATTCAGTTATTTCTTTGTCTTATATGTGTTCTTATTATTTTCCCAGAAGTGAAAAAATATTTAAATGGAATATTTCTAACATGAAAATGATAATAGGTACAATGGGGAAGTGTTTTAAAAAAAATGGTAGTTCTCTAGTTATGGTTGTTGGGTATTTGTGCATATAGGAGTTACATCAATAGCTTTTTTGTGGGATAGATGTTGGTTTTAGGACCCTTATAATCAGGTGAATTCTTGATTACCTATATTAATACATTCTAGTTTTTATGTTTTTTTATATGCACCCCACCCCTATAGAGTACTTCATGCCGAACACATCCATTTCATGGGGGATGGTGTTTTCCAATACATTTTTATGTGTGGATGGTTATTATCTCTTTATTGAATTCTTCTCCCTAGTATCCAAAGATTTTTCAGGTAGGATATGACAACCAAGGGTTCATTATTTCCCAATACACTTCGAAAAGAGTTTTCAGGGGTAGTTGGACCTGGTGTGTGACAGAAGGTTTGTTTCCAAGGGTCTTCAGGATGAGTTCCAAGTGTTTTTAAGTGTAGTAGTGGTTATTATAGCCTAAGTGTCCTTGATCTTGGAAGTTTTTGTTCTGGCCAAGGAATCTTCAGGATTGGTGGTGGTTGTTGTGGCCCAGTTGTCTTTAGGTGTGATTGTGTGTGGTTTTGGTGGCCTAGGTGTTTTCGGGTAGAATAGACGTACGGTTGGGATGACCCAAATGGTTTCTTTAGGGGTGGCAGTTGGACTACAATGGGATCTTTGTGGGAGGTATGATGTGTAGTATGTCCTAAATAAACAGTGGGAATGTTCTTCAGGGTACAAAAATATCTTTATGCTATTAATATTACTTTACATGACTTTCCTTATTTGGGGGAGTGTGCCTTGATGAGGCCAGGTGGATAGATTCTTTGCTAGGTGTTTTGGTTATCTCTTTTTTTCATAGGACATTATAATGTCTCTCCACGTGTGAATGCGTGCTTTTTTCACTATTGACTATAAATATATACTCCCCCTACACATATAAAACTACTTTCAGGTTTCTATGAGGACTTTGAAGACTGTGCCAGACCATACTACCTTAGACATCAGGATAGTTGACGTTGCATTTTTTCATTATATTGGTACATTACATTAGAGTTTTATTGTACTTTGTAACACATTATTTTGGACATGAAAATGGGAATGAATTTTTTCCTTTAATTTTATTTCAATATTTGGAGTTGATTGGGTTATACAATCTTATCTCCTGGTCTTATTAAATAATAAGTGTAATGCCTTACATATTACATGAGATTTTATATCCTCAGTACAATTGGTATCTCTGGGACCTATTGAAGGTGAGACTCTAGGGTGATTATCTCTCCTTTAACTTGAATACAGAAGGGTCTGTGAGTTTGATGTCCCATCCCCCATCCTAGAGAAGGAAATTATGATAGAATGGTATCATAGGCGATGGATGAGAGATATGATGGAGTTTCGTGTTATTAAAAATTAGGATTTAATGGGGTGGTATGGAGACAGTGTTAGACATTCTTGGTTCATGAAATAGACCAAGGAAGACAAGTTAGGTCATGATATTTTGGGTCCCCCATGATCTTATTAAAGGAATATGGACCTACTACATGGCCATGTGAGGGTACACTGGTTATAGGGTAGAGACACTAATAAATGTATATGAATCATAAATTAAATGTGTTCTTATGCGTCATGGGTGTTTTGGGAATTTGAAATAAAAAAATTATTTAAATATAGTTTAAAATGAACCTTCTACACTACACATGTATATGAATTCCTTGTTTATATTTTCATCTATAGAACCCGGATGAATTCCATGTGTTATATGGGAAATCGAGGCCCAGCATGTTGATCTGGTTGATCAATAGAGGATTGACCGACCGAAAGATGATGACAAATGGTAGAAGAATCTACGTTCATTCCAACAGAAGACCCTCAGGATGTATGAGGGCAGTGTTTCTAACCAGGAGATAGAAGGTTTCCATGAGGAGCTATCGATATCCTTTACCATGATCTGTTCTATGATGGAATACTGTGTTATGGTGGTGTTTATTCAGATAAAGGGAGCAACACATCAGTGGTTGGTGCTCTACGTCTGATAGAGGATAGGGACTGATGTTTCGTGGGCTGACATTGAGAAGTAGTTTCAGGCAGAATTCTTTTCATCCCCGATACAGCCTGAATAGAGTCAAGATCTTCAATCCATCCAGCAAGGGATAATATTGACAAGGGAGATGGGGATTTTATTCAAGGATAACATTCTCATCGCTCCAGAACACTTCTAGGATGAGGAATCGTGGGAAAGACTCTTAGAGGAGGAACTCTGATCTTCTCCATAGTATGTTGTTACTCATTTCAATCTGCCAACATACATGGAGGTTCAAAAGAAGGATGAAATAGTAGAGAGGATTCACATTTTAGGAGGTGTTCTATGAGAGGGGAGCCAGTTGGGTTCATCAAAAAGAAATATCTTCAGCAACATGACTCTATCATTGTGGCCTTCAAGGTTTCAACCAGTGGGGAACATGCCTTAGTACATTCAGTTTTGATCCCCCTTCCCTCTCACATTTTCAACAATCATAGGACTAAAAATGATATACCTCTCACAATCATGGGATCATTCAGAATCAGCTCCCATACTAAGTGCAATATGGTGGGGTGGGAAGGTTCAATTCCCACCTTAGTAGCAATAGTTGCCGTATAGACATTTTTAGAAACAACAATAGGGAATGCGAGATCTCATTCCACTGTGGGAGGATGGTGCCATAGGATTTTGACCTTAGGTTTCTTTTTTATGGACCTCAACCAAGGCGTATTCGGAGATGTGGCCGATAGCTGAGGCGTGGAGAAGCTGGGAATGGGAAGATGCACTCCACAGAGGCATTAGTTCCAGTAGGGGAAGAGGTCATTTGATGTACAATCAGTATTTATGGTAATATTGCATGTTCCTAGTTTGATTCTGAAGCTTATCATTCCTTTGTTGCACCCATTCTATCCCATTCATTGGGTCTAGACGTAGATAGACTTTCCATGACCTTAGTTCTGAGCATGCCAGTTGTTCATCAGACCAATAGGTCTGATGTTTTTTGTGAATGATGACTGATGTTGGGGTCACATAAATCTAGTAGGGATCTCATTCTACTACAAATATAGTTATACAATGTCATCTTAGGAATCAGCATGTTGTTTTCTATGCATGCTATTATCAACAGATTTTAGAGGAGGTTCATGTTATCAGATATGGGCCTCCCACATGTAGCATTCAATGGAGACTAGGGTTGTTATGAGGGTATCAATCAAGTGAATCCCCTTATTTCATTGTTAGTAGAGATTTTAGTGGAGTCAGGAGACTCAGAGATGGACATATTTTGGTTATTTTCATTGAGTTTTTGGGAAACATCCCTGAACAGGTTGTGGATATACCCCCTTGCAGTGATTTTGAGTTCGAGAAAGACCTACAAACTAGTTCCCATCTAATTTCGATCGATCCCTTTCAGATGGAACATTCTGAGTTACTGGAGTAGTGGATTCAGGATGATTTCCTAATGAAGAATGGTTTTATCTGACCAAGCACATCGCCATGGGGTGCTCCAGTCTTGTTCGCAAAAAAGGAAGATGGTGGCCTCATGTTTTTTATATTCTAATGAAGAATAAATCGGTTGGTGGTAAAGAATTGTTACCCCTCCCGGAAATTGATGACCTTTTTGACCAGTTGAAGAGAGCATGTTAGTTTCATAAGATCGACCGTTGTTCTGAATATCACTAGTTGATGGTGAAGTATGGTGACATCTTGAGGACTACTTTCAGGTTCAGATATGTGCACTTTGAGATTGTGGTATAGTTTTTTTGGCATTACGAATGAAACAACTCTGTTCCTAGGGCTCATGAACTTTTTTTTACTCGATTATCTGGACAAGTTTTTGGTCATGTTCACTGACATCATCTTGAACTACTCATGATAGAGGAGACCACACCGATCCTTTAAGGACAGTTTGGGAGGTCGTCTAACACAACCATCTCTATAGGATGTCGTCCATGTGAATGTTCTAGACACGACATGTGCACTTACTTGTGCAAATTGTGTCCTTGCACGGAATAAAATTTTACCCTTTAAAGGTTGAAAAAGTTGTGTATTGGGAATAACCAAGAATGTGGTAGAGGTTCGTAGTTTCAGGGGAGTGGCATGTTACTTTTTGGGGTTCAAACACAACTTATCTCTAGTTGGAGCACCATGGAAAGCCTTTATCAGAAAGGACCAGACATTTGGATGGATTAAATAGTGCCATGCAGCATTTAGATATCTAAAAGGGATTGGGGTGAGTTCCCTAGTGGTGAGGCTTCCAGATCAGAGGGAAACCATTTAAGTGTTCTAGGATTCATCCGATCTAGGTTTGGGACGTGTCCTGATGCAACCTCATGGGCTGATCTGTTATTGGTCTCAAATGGTACACCCTCAAGAATGTACCGACGTAACCCATGACTAGGATCATAAAATGGTTGTGTTCGTGAAAGAAGTTGTGGCATCATTACCTAATAGGGTAAAGCTTCATGGTCTTCACATATCACAAGAGCTTGAGGTATGTATTCTACCAACAAGACCTGAACTTGTGCCAGCAGAGGATGATGGATTTTCTCCATGACTATGACATCGAGATCACCTATTTCAAAGAATGAAGATTTTGTGGTTCATTCCTAGAATACAAAGTCACAGAATGATGTGGTTTGGGAGTCAGATAATTCATGGAATGAAATAGATGTGTTGAATACTTGACACCAGGGAATGAGAGTGGAGGATTGTAGAGGTTGTTTGTTTCTAATGAATGTGTAGTATACCTTGGTACGAAAAGTGGAAGAGTCTTATTGGGGAGGCATAGAGATTGAAGAGATGCATGATTACATTAGCCAAGGTAATGTTATAAATGGATGATCAGATGATGGTTAGAATCAAATACTATTTTGTGGGAAGCATTTTTGTTCCGGTGGCAATGCATGAGGGAGTTATCAACGTGTTTCATAGATCAGACATTGCACTACACCATTTAGTCTTCCATGTTTACAGGGTCCGACAATGTCATTTTTGGTGGCCCAATGAAAAGTGATTAGTGGTGAAGTTTGTGGCATTGTGCTTCGAGTGTTAGTAGGTGAAGCCTGAACATCATGTTATCGATGGTCTATTTCATCCCTTAGATGTCCCTGAGTGGAAGTGGGATTATGTTTCAATGGATCTCATCATTGGAAAACACAAAGCTGAGTGTGTTTGAGTTTTCATCTTGGGTGTGGTGGATCGATTGATGAAATTTTCTCACTTATTAGCTAGTAAGGAGTTGAGCACAACGGATTCCTTATCATAGAAGTATTTGGTTGAAGTTGGGTGGCTACAAAGAGTTATGAGAACCATGATTTCAGATAAAGATACATGCTTTCCATCATGAGCCTGGAAGGGATTTCAGAGTGAATTTGGCATCCATCTATGCCTTAGCACCGCTTTCCACCCTCGGACGTATGGGCAGACATAGTGGACCATTTAGGCACTAGAGGTTTTGTTTAGAGCATGTATTTTAGACTACGTAGGATCGTGGGTAGAACACATTCCTCTGGTATAGTTTTCCTACACCAATAGATATCACTCTGCCATTTTCATGGAATTAATTTAATCCTTGTACGTGAGACCATTTCATTCAGGCATGTGATAGAAAGTTGTTGGGGGAGGCATGTTTTCTTCCCCTAGTGGTGGTGTAGAACACGACAGGGAAGGTTTAACATGTGTGTGATAGGATAAAGGTGTATTACGACTGGTAAAAGTCATACGATTATTATAGGAGGATACCCTCGGTGTTATAGGTTGGAGACCACATGTTTTTAATGTGCTCCCCTAAATGTGGAAAATAGAGGTTTAGTTGGGGGAATAAGATTTCTCCCAAGTTCATCAGACCCGTTGAAGTGTTGGGATGATTCAGTGAGGTGGCATATCAGCCGACGTTACCACCACCAATGGAAAGGATCCATAATATCTTACATGTATCTCAGCTCCATTGGAATCTACACAATGACTCCCTCGTCCTCGATAGGGGAGAGTTGGATATCGAGTATGATGAGATTTTCATGGAGTGATATATTATAATCATAGATCGTAAGAAGAAGGTGCATTAGGGACGAATCATTCCCTTGGTTGATGTGTTGTGGAGGCATGGTGGCCGAGATGAGAGTGCCTAGGAATGGGAGGCATATATTCATGCCCAACACCCAGAGATGATCTGAATTTTGATCATGTGTTTTTTTTATTTGTCCTGATGAAATGATTGACCTTTTATTCTATAATATCGTTTGTTTTCTTGTTCTCTAAATGTGTGTGAAATTTCATGATTGTGGTGGGGGATTTATCCTTAATAAATACGCATTATGTTGGATGAAATTTATCATGTGTGGGTTAGGTAGTGTTGCCTATAGCGGATAATATCTTGACATAGAGAAAGGGTATCCCTAATGCATAAGTATGTATGGTGTAACCATTATATGTTTGTGTGTCTACTTGGGGGAGAGGAGAGGTTGTTTTTTTTCGTTTTCTCAAGAGATAGATGAGAGAGGTGTTCCTTGATGTAGGCTTTTTATTGTTCCTATTAACCAACTCTATGGTGGTATGTCAGAAATAGGTATCTTACAAGGTGGTTGTTAGGACCTCTCTATTTTCTTTAGGATTACTCTTGAATTATCGAGGGTGATAAAGCTTCAATCCATGGTCTATGTAGGAGTTTCTCCTTTATCTTCCATTACTATTCATCATGCAGGGTCAGTATGATGATATTCCCTTAGGACGTAGGTAAAACCAACTTTAGCGATGATAATAAATAGACTGTTAAAGAATGAAGGGGTGGGAATTTTGATGATGATTGTTGTGTTTTACATTTTATTTCATGTTGTGAATTGTATGGGCTAAGATATAGTGAAAATTGTGTCTATTTTTGGTCCCTTCTTAGGAACTAATTATGTTATGTTTTCTGGGTAATCTAGTGATTGAATTACTATTACATGGAAACTATTTATTCTCATAAACATGGTTGATTAAATGAATTCATGATGTATAATAATCCTTATGTGATAACTCCATCAAACCAAAAGGAAATAATAAACTTAATTAATGGTGTTGGATAAATATGAATACTCCCTTGACTTTATCTAGTGATATGCCTTGTTGTTCTGTTTAATGTTTCTAAGGTGATGTGTGGATGGGAATATAATATTTGGATGAGAGGTTGTTGGTTTGTGAATTTGAGGCCTTGTGGAGCCTATGGTAAATGTTTTATACTCAATATATTGGGTCATGGTTTGGATCCAATATCTCAAAGGATCTCACATATCCCTTTTTATGTTGTTTCATAAAAAGAAAACTAGGTGTGAATGCTTAAATGTCTGATTGGCTGTTTCAGTTAGTATTTTCTTTGGCTTACGATTGTTCTTGTTATTTTCCCAGTAGTTAAATAATATTGAAATGGAATATTTTGATCATCATAATGAGAAATGGTATAGTGGGTAATTTTTTTTCCAAAAATGGGTTGTGATCTCATTGGGGATGTTGTGTACTCGTTTATATAGGAGTAGGAGCAAGAGTGTCTTTGTGTGAAATTATTGTTGGTTTCAGTATGCTTATGTTGGGATGGCTACTTCATTACCTAGATGTATAATATTTATTTCCTGTATTTTTTATACACACGCCACCCATGTTGAAAACTTTTTTTTTGGAAAACCCCATTTCATAGTGGAGGGAATTTTTCTAGCATTCCTTTGAGTGGATAGTTGTTAGCTCAATTTCTACTCCATCCCCAAGTTAACCAAAGACTCTTTGGGATAGTTATGAAGGCCTAAGGATGAATATGGCCCATGACTCTTCATGATGGGTATGTTGTGGTGGTTTCCAAGGTGTGTGAGGGATGGTTTGTTTTCTAAGTGTCATCGGGTGAGGCCCATGTGTTTTCGAGCATAGGAGTGGTTGTTCTCACCCAGGTGTCTTCGGGCATGACGGTGGTTGTTCTGACCCATGTATCTTTGTGTGATTTTTTTTTTGTGGACTAGGTGTCTGAAGGCAGAGTTATGTGTGGTTGTGGTGGCCCAAAAATTTGCATGTCGGGTAAATGTACAGTTGGGATGGACCATATTATTGTAGTTGGGGTGGCAGTGGGACTACAGTGCGATCTGTGGAAGAGTTCTGTATGTAGGATTTACTAAATAACTAGTGAGAAATCGGTGTGAGGTACCCAAATATTGTTGTGATATTACTATTACATTACTAGACTTGCATTATTTGGGGGATTATTCCTTAGTGAGGTTGGGTGGATAGTTTCATTTCAATGGTTTTTGGTTATATCTTTTTCTCGTTAGACATTAGAATGTGTCCGCAAATGTGCACGAGAGATTTTGTTTTTTCCTACTAAGTACACCTTTATACTCACCCTACATATATAAAACTTCTTTTAGGTTTCCATAGGGACCTTGAAAACTGTTCCAGAACTCACTAGCTTGGGCATCAGGATAGTTGTCATTATTGTTTTTCTTTCTTTTGGAACATTCATTTTGAGTTTTCTTATACTTTGTAACAAATTATTTTGGACATGCATATGGTATTTGATATTAGAATATACATTTATTCCACTATTTTATGTTTTTTGGGTTTTACCCTCTTATCCCTCGATCTTATTGAATAAAAAGGGTAATGTCTCCCATATTACGTGATATTATATACCCTTGGTTCTAGTCACCACTCTAGGTCCTATTTCTTTCGAGACACAGGGGGTCATTATCTATTCATCAACTTGAAGAAGGAAGGGTCCATCATTTTTCTATCCATTCCTTCATTATTGAGAAGGGGGGTCGTGACATGTCAAATATAAGAACCTTGTTTGATTATTCTCAATATATACTCACAAAATAATATTGTTTTCTGTTCATGGGAAATTTGATAGTTCTAATCATCTTATATTTAATATTTCATTACCAGATTTACCCTTTACTATAGTAACACAAATTCATTCCCTTTTCTATTAAAATTGTAGAAAAATGAAAGAGAACTATTCACTAAATATTGACCTCTTCATTCCAAATAAGTAATAATTTTTCCAAAAATCAAGTCACAAAATTTACAAAATTTAATTTAAAATTAAACACATATATGTGAATGAAAATACCTTTTTTCTAATAAATTCAACATTTAATTATAATATTTTTATAATAATTAAATTATAAAAAAAATATAAATAATGATTAAAATATATAACATAAAATCGTAAAATTAGAACATTAATTCTAACCAAAATCTAATTCTACTTTGAAGATACCATAAAATAAAAATATATTTTTCAATCTTAAATTGTATTTTCCACAATTATTTGAGAATTAAATCTTTTAAGATAATTATTCAAAATTATTTTTAAGATGATTTTGACACTTTTATTTTGCAAAATGATGAAACTTTATTCTTGTACATTTTCTAAACCATTCAGAATAGAGATATAAAAAACCCATTTTTTAGAAAATGAATTAGTTTTATGTAAAAAATGAATTTACTAAAACGTCTATCATTATTTTATAAGAATTTATAAATAAATTAATATTGAGTTGGAAATATATATTTAATTCAAAATTTATTTATTATTTATTATAATAACCACTCTAATATGTATTAAATAATTGACACATATTATTTTATTGGTATTATACATTACATTTACACTCGATTTTGGTTGAAATGTAAGGTTTCGATGAAATAAATTTATTTATAGAGAAATATTTCATAAACATATCAAGGAGTTATAATTTTGAAACCTTAAAATTAAATTATCACTAATTATTCATAATATTGATTCAAAATATGAGGACACCAATTCCTCATTGCATCCTTAGGTTCCTATATAGATTCATAAAAGTGGTGGTTTCCTTACAAATAATTAACCATTGGAGTGGTCATGATTCAAAGAACATTATATCTATGATCCTGAATCACTGCATTTTATTATTCAGAAAAATTTTATTTATATAGCTATATAACATATGTGTTATTTATAGAATAAGGATGAAATATGTACTATTTTAATTGAGATACATGGAACACATCATGAACATTAGAGAGATTACATGGAAGATCTTATAGATAAGATAGCATATTGATTTGGTAAAGAATTTAAAAAGGAGCAATATATATAAGGAGTAGCTTTCCCTTCCATCCAATTATCATCACTCTCTTATAGTGAGATATTTATAGGAATATAATATCATGAAAATCAAACTCCAGATCTTTCAAACCATGTTTTATTTCTCCATTTTAGTATATAGTTTTGTAGTTATGAACCTATTACCTTGTAGGGAATCATAAAGTGTGATATGAATGATAGAGTGAAATCTATTGGTGTCACAAATTTCGACCAAAGTAAAGTGTTGATCACAAAACCCAGTGAAATACAATGATTAATCTCTCAAACACCATTTATAAATAATGAATTGTCCTATAAAATTAGTTGTATTTATAAGTATAACAAAAAGTGTTGAATCATAACTGTGTATCCTAATCTTATTGAATAATTCAATGTAATATATATGTAACAATTCGATCTTGGATAGGTATAAAAAAATATTATAATCCACAAATCCTTACTAATTCAATAATTTTTATTATAGAAATATGATCTTTTGAGAAGTATTATCTCTATTAGACAGGAATTTTACTATCTTTTTAAGTTCCTTGACTATAACTCATATGTACCTTGACATTAATGATTATTAAGAATATAAAGGTTATTGATACCTTTAAACATTTTATCATAAAGAGTAAATGAATTTTTAGTTAAATAAACATTTTACAAAAATATATAAAAAAGAAATCGGTTTTAATACTATAATTGAATCATAAAAGTTTTCTAATCATGAAATCACTAATAACATAGAACATGAAAATGGGTGTCAATGACAATGAACTTTTAATGAAGCATAATTTTATAAACCCATTATGGTATCTATAACTATTAATATTATATAATATGGAGTCATATACAATCCACAAATTTAAATCACCCTTTATTACTTATATAAGATTATATTATATTTCACTGAAAAATTGGGTTCTCCCTTTAATCTATAGAATATTATATGTGATTTAATTATTCCAAAATCAATGTAGGTCGATATAAACATATGTAATGACACATAAGGACAAACAATAATAATTTCATACGTATAATTCATATGAAAAAAATATGAAACTAAAATCTATGGAGGGTAGGATATGTTTACATATTTATCATGATTCAATTCATCTAATATGATTTATTAATATTTTTCTTTGTAAATCATCATTACAATGTTTGTGGATTATAATCAATATTATCCAATTTATTTGGGAACTAATTAGAATAGTGATGAAACTCCTTGCACATGAATTAATGGAGTATCATTGGTTCATGAATTGGCATCCACATTTCCACTATTTCATTATCCAAACAATTAATCTAATTATAAAAATCATAATATTTATGTCTCTACAAGAAAATATATAATGCACATATCTGTTCCATAGAATAAAATATCTTGATTCTTGTTCTCGTATTTATGACAATAAGTTTTCTAGAATTTCATTCCACCATTTTAGTTTTCATGATATTTGATATCAAATTTCTTATCAAAACACAAGAAATGTTTTATAATTAAATTTCTATTTCTAGATTATCTTCACATTGAATGAATTCTTTATATATACTACATTCACTTATATCCATTTCCGTTGGGAGATTTGGTTTTTTTACCCCAATGAATCAATATACATTTCTTTCCTAGATGATGTTAAGTCAATAATCATATTTTAAAACTATTGTAAACCAATAATCATAGGTATCAATGGATTTTTCATCCTTTTGAATATGATCATGGAATTCCATATATATCATTGTTAAAAGAATATAAGTGAATCAGGTAATGTTAAATATCCACATAAACTCTTCCCATTCTATAGATTAAATTTTCCTTATTTTTGAGTGTTTTTAATAAGAGTCAATCAAATATCTTCTTCTCTATACAAATGAAATATAAATTTGAGAACATCTTCATGTACTTAGTATTTTGGGACATGAAATAATTTCATATTGGTTTTGATATATCATTTTTTCACTAGTAGATCAGTAGATATTCCAAAATTAATTTGATTTTTTTTCAATAATTATTTCACCATTAGTAGTTGCCTCCTTTGATAATTTGGACACCCAAAATGATTTATATAGTGAGAAATTTTTGTGGGAATTGAACGAATATTCTACATTTTATATCCCTTAATATTTTATTACTCTAGAGGATAATCATTTCGTTGTCTTATTCACTCACTATTAACATGTTTCATTACGGCTCAATCCATTGACTAAAACCAATAATCATATCACGAAAACTACTATTCCAAGAGGAAAAACATGTAATCATGAAATAAGAATTATAGGATTCCAAATCAGGACAAAAAATTTTTAATCTATGATTAATTAGGATTATCATATGTTAATTTTGGTCATTGTAAAATTATATCATATAGGTTTACAAAGTGTTTTTCATGTTCTAAAGAATAACCCCATGGAGTGACAAACTAGTTGTTGAGAAAGGGCCATTTATATGATGCATGAAAACATTGAGTAAATATCATTGTGCCCTTTTTATTTATTAAACATATATATCTCTATATAATATCCTTATCTAGTTTTAGTATACAATTCTATATCATTCACCAAAATTATTGCATATTTCCTTATACAAATAATTTCCCCTATAATTATCCTTACATATATCACTATATATATCCCTACACATATACATAGGCATATACCTAGGGATCAAAGTAAATATTTTATAATCAAAATCATTAAATATTGAAAACCCTCTCTAATATAAACTATAATGACATGTTATTTTAAAACATAAATGTCACATATTTTTATATGAATATTCATAACATTTAATAAACACAAACCCATGGAATGTTATAATTTGTCATCTTTCAAAATTAGTAGTAGTGTCTTTATATTTTTTGAAATATAAATAACATATCCCACAATGATTTTTTCATAGATTAAACCTCATAGGTATAACCAATGGAAACCTTTCTCCATAACATGGTGAATTGTAAAAAAATGGGGGGAAATATTCATATAAAGTGTAAACACATGAGAAATCAATCTATGATCATATGTAATAATAATATAATAACAAGGGTATGTACTCATGAACATTTCCTAAAATGTTCATACTAAAAATTTCATATATCATAATCATGATTTATAGAATAAAATAATATAATTTCAGATAATATTGTCTATATAACTATGAAATCATCATTAATAAATCATGATCCATAATCTCATTCTAAAAAAGTGCATCCCCTTTTAAATATAGAAAACCATGTCATATTTTAGGGATAACTACCAAAACCATCAGCGTAGTAGATCCTGACTTATCAGCTAATTTTAATTGTGTATTATGACTTACCACCTTTTTAAAATATATCATAACATAAATATTTTTAATTATTAACCAATAAACACATGTTTCCTATAGTAGATCAGTATAAACATGTTTCCTATTGAGGATTAGTACACACCTATTTTCCATAGTGGATCAATCTCTCTAACGTGTTCCCCATTAGTACCTATAAATTTATTAAGAAGTACACAATTAATTGGTGGTAGATATAGGTCCCAAAAATAACTAAACTACTATCACACACATGAGTTCTATAATATCATAAATCATTCTTCATATAAGAACCCATGGAAAAAATGGTTTTCATAATGTTTTCATTCAATCATAACCTAGGAATAATTAATAAGATTAATAAAAAATATTTCAATATAATCACAAACTAACCAAAAAAATAACATGTATGGAATCATTGGATCATATACCCAATAAATAATAAATATCAATAACAAATATTATTTTATATAGAAAATGATTTTGAATGATCACTTGATATAATTTCTGAGGAAAATATCCTTTCCAGTTTAAAATATTAGTTTTCATCCATTACATTATTAACTAAAAATATTATTTGAAGAGAATATTATAATATGTAAAATGAAACACAAAATGGTTAAGGTATCATTATGTTGACAAAATACTCTCATAATATACAATTTAAAAAAATTCATTCGGAATTTTTGTTATAAATTAAAAATAACGAACATTGTTTAAAAAACTAAAAATAACATTTCAAATAAATTTGTAAATAAATGAAACATGGGATAAAATGTTTTATTAAAAAATTAAAATCCATTTTGGAAATAATTTTATAAAACATGGTCGTGGAATAAAAATATTCCCCACTATATTCTTAAAAAACGATCTAGGATAACAATGATACTATAAAATAAACCCTTTCCTCATGTCTTATATTTCCATCTTCAAATTCTAACATCATGTAAAGTCAATATGGATTTATTATAAATTTATTATAGGGAAATATTTCTTATATAGCCTTAATTATTTTCTATAACATATTGCCACCTATTTTTTATTAATTTTTTATTAAAATCCTTATTATGGGTGATGACCCGTGCATTTTTCCAGAATATTTTAGTTTTGAAGTCATTGGCCTTACACAATGATATTTGTTCCATCATTAACAAAATATTAATCAATTTATTAACAAAATATATATTCAATATATAGTAATTTATAATCATAAATAAAAACTAGTGATAGAAAAAATTTCACCATTCTTGAGAAGTTCATCCGTATGTAAGCATGACAATCATTTCCCTTTTTAACATAATTGAATGAAATAAAGAAATATAAAAAATAAACATGTTAGAATAAAAATTATGTTATATATATAATATATATTCATATATAGTATTATTAATACCATCTATGATAAATAAAAATTATTAAGGAATCACATCGCATCGTGGAGATGATATTCCATACGTATGAACAATCATCATTATCATTTCCAAAAAGATTGGTTCATAGGAAGTTAAATATGAAATTTTATTTAAATAAGTATAATAATTTTATAAAATTCTAATAGAATCATTATAACCAACATAATTCCCCTTAATAAAATACAGTGAATAAAAAATAATTGTATTTCTACATAGAGAAGGTATGATGTTTGTAAGCATGAGGCATATGTTCCCAAATTATTTTAAGGCAATGAGGGTGTACAATGGTTTTTTCACAATTATATTAAAACATAATAATATTTTTTATACTCATTTTATAATTTATTTATTTTTATCATATATTAATAGAATGTAGATATATGTATTAAATTATTGTGATCAATTAGTTAGATTACCACTACATTGAATTGACTCATTTTGATCTCCACTAAGTGACCTATGGTTGGTATTTCTAAAGTTATAAATATATATAATTTTTTTTGATGTGTATAAAATATTTATATAGATGATATTTGAGCTGTAACTCTCAATTTTATGTAATTATCTTTTGGAGGATGTTTACTTTTATAAATGATGTTTGTCACACTTTTGGAATTTTCCAAAATATTATAATTTAATTAGACTATTATTAATGAAAATGATTCCATGTTGACTATAAATAATAGGGGATAATATTTTAAACTATATGTTATCCCCATGGGAATTATTTAATATATTTATTATTTTTAACTAACTTTTTAATATATTAATCCAATCTAGCAATATTTTCTCAATTTTAATAGTATTGGTTACCTTGAATATAAAAACAACAAGAATGAAAAGTAAAATTAACAAAATGAAAATTATTATATCCTAAAAATGTCACGGTGATATAGATATTTCATGTATCTCTTTAAGTAGATAATATTTTATTCTTTTTAATATATATTTTTCATTTTCTTATTATTCCATTAATTAAATAACACTTACATTAGCGTTCTAAAAGCTTATAGGGTTTATATTTCATCACTAAAATAAAAAAATATAGTATTAGGATGATGGTAAACCATATCTAATTTAAAAAACTGTTTATTTTTGAACATATTATCTAGATTTTATCATAATAAAATTATTACACTTTTTAGGAAAAAGATTGTGACATGTTTGACATTATATTAATTAAAATATTATTTTTATCAGGAACATATCAATATGGCTCCCAAATCACATAAATTATACACTCGTATGATTTTGTCATATATGGTCATGTAAAATCATATTTATCTACGTTTTTTGTTCAATTAATATTTGTAAGTATCTTATATTTAACATCTAATTATTTTATTTACATGTAATCGTCGTAAAAAATTAACTTTGTTTACTATACATATTTTTCCAAAATAATAGGGACTTAACCTATAAATTTTGAACTCCTTATTACAAATATGTAATAACTTTTTTAATTAAAAACATCTATGTTTTATAATTAAATTTAAAATTTTACCATAAAAAATTAATGAAACCCCGTTTTTCAGAAAAAAAATCTTTTTAAAAATTCAAATTGTTTTTATAATCAACTAATGAATAATATCAATTTATAAAACCATAATTTTAATAATTTATGTAATAAAAAACTAATAAAAATTTAAATCAAACTAAAATATATGTTTATTTTTCAATACCAAGAATGAAAAAAATCAAATCATCATAAAATATTTGAATTACCCCAATATTAATTGAAATATAAATCTTTTCAGAAAATTATGATAAAATAATCTTAAAAAATTAATTTTTATTGAATAATAAAACTAACATTATAGATATGTTTTCTAAAATTTGAAAAATTAATTACAAAAAGACTCTTGGAGAAAAGAAATTTTTTATAGAATAATATGACCTTACTAAAAATTAAGTTATTATGTTATAATAATTTGTAAATGCATTTATATATTATTCTAAATTTATATTTATTTAATAAATATATTATTTATATTTATATATAAAAATTCAATTTTTGGGAAATAACATACAAATAACATATTAATAATATTAAATTTTTCATTAAAACGTATTAAAATGTGTGACTCAAGATTCTAAATAAGTAAATTTATTTATATGGAAATATTTCATAAAAATATTTAGGTGAAACACATTATCTTGAGTATAAATATACTAACAGTTGCAGAATTTTGGGAAAAAATCTTGAACTTTCATCTTATTGACTACCCATCAAAAATTAAATCTCAATTCCACCTATATTATTGAAAACTAGGATAAAAAACATATTTTGAATGGTTATAGGAATTAAGAAATAATTTTTGATAATCTTTAGAAAACATAATATAATATCTACAAAATTTAATTGATATTTGACATATCATATATCCCTCAATGGTCCCAAATCAATGAGTTATTAACCCATCGATAGACATTCTAATCATATTTGGAAAAATAACCATATTGTGAACCCAAATTATGAATAAAAGATACTATTATAAACTACAACATAAAATTTATAGATAAAAATCTAAATTTATGTAAAATTTGGTCGAAATGACATTGCAATGATAAAAATATTTCTTATCTAAATGGTTATCTTCCGACATACACAATGAATCAACTACTGAATTCTAATTACCTACTTTATACGTCATGTCAATGTAAAAAATCTAAAATTATTCCTTTAATCTTTCTTACCTTATATTCAAATCCATTTGTGATTAAATTTTCATCCTGTTTCCCTGATATTTATGATTACTAAATTTCCTACAAAAAATATAAGGTTTTCAATTATTCTATTCTGGGACTACAACATCTAATTCAAAATAATGTAATGTATGGATTTTCTTGTTAAACCACAACTATCGTGAACCAAAATATATAGCCCGATCATTCATCCTTAGAATACATCCTAAATCAAATCCCAATATATCACATTATACCACATTTTTATTCCATTACATGTGAAATTTAAGGATAAATAATGATCTAATTTACACCTTAATATCGTTGAAATAATTTGAGAACATAACAATCTATTTGAATTTGAAACCATTACTTTTAAAAAAATTAGTGTGGCATGTCATCAAAAATCATGGACACATCATAGATAATTACACTTCAACAGAAGAAAAATATGTATCGAAATGAAATTCATGATGTTATTCCCACATAAAATATATTCACCCTTTTTGTGATCTATATAACCCCCAATATCAAATATAACATGACTATGAAAACATGCATCCTATATCTAGAAATCAATGATTAATGCTTTGACGAATAGTGATATCTAATAAGATACCCCCACAATATAGCCACATTGTTATCATGATCAAGGTTAATAAACGTAAGAAACCGAATATTATGGATGAACACATCAAAAAATTTCTAATATACATCTTAATTATTATATTCATTAATTCCACACACGTTGTAGGTATATTTATAAGGCTATATGGAATCCCTATATACTCATAATTTTCTTTGAAATCATGGAAATCTATTCTTGTATATCATCACTCCAATATCATTTTTGATGACATCCTAATCATAAATCAATTTTAGTAGACCGCATGACACAACAAAATTGATAAAAAAGTTATCAATCTAGGGAAGAGGATACTGATTCATTATTATTACATGGAGGACATTATGACAATTTAAAAAATTCCTATGTTTTAAATGTTCATACGTAACAAAAAAATGATGATTACCAAATAGATATTCTCAGTCAAAGGGAACATTACAATTTATAAAATTATAATCATAACTATAGTTGGGTAAATTCTATTGGTTCCATCATATAATGAAGAGGTGTTCCAAGAATCACTTTAGATCCCAAGGTTTTGTGGATGATAATTGTTCTGATAATATCACCCAATAAAATCACTGGATGTCTATGAAAAATAAGTTGATTTTACAAAACCAGTATTTGGATGACTATTAAAATAGTGTAGTATATGACACATCTGGTTATAGTTAGATCATGCTTGAATAAATTTTGTAAAATCTCTCTTCATATTCTCAAGTAAACAATAATAAATGATCTCAGTTTACTCTTGGGTCATGGAGAAAATTTAATAGATCCCATGGTCTGAATCTGTAAAAATGTCTCTTATTTTGGATGTAAGTGTCATGTTTCACTTATTTATTAAATTATCGTTCCAACAAATTCTTATGGTGATAATCATACTAACCCCTAGTGAATTTCTATATTTTTTTCATCGACCCACATTTATTTATTTACCATATCTATATAATATATAATGAAAATACTCCCACCATAGTATGAATCATTAGATGTAGCACAACCTCAATGATTAGTTCCTTATAAGACACAATAAATGAAACATATTTGGATATATAGACATTTATTATGAATATAGATCTATATTGTATCATATGTTGGTAATCATGACTCAAGAAGAATAAATCTGTTATTCTCACAATCCTAAATGTGTGTCGGTACAATTGTTTGTTAAAAATCCATTGAACTACTCCACCATAATAACAGGGGTAAATATAGGCTGGAATAATAAATCCCACCCTGGGTGTCTATGACCCTCTAGCATTTTCCCCAACATATTGAAATTTATTTTTCCCATAGATCCATTAAAATTGATGATTCATTTATTCAATTCGTTCATACGTCCACATTTTATCTCTAAATCACCCCAAAAATATTGATGGATTTAGATTGTAATACTTAAAATTATGATAGAGTTGTCGAGGCTCATCAATTTATTTTATTCTCTCAATGACATTAAAATAGAGAACTACGCTATATATATATATTTATGGTTCCCCTATAGTTAAGTTTCAACATAATTTTCTATGTCATCTTATTGATATTTTCCATTACATCTTTTCCGTGAAATTTATTAAATAAGATGAGACATCATTCAGTCTTAACCTATAACAATTAATAAATTATTAATTTATAAATAAGAATATGAAATATTATTTAAAATAAATCAATTCAAAATCCAATACATTTTAAAAAATTTAACCATTTTCCAAAAATCATCAAATAAAATATAAAATATTCAGTTCATCAAGGACTTCTAATTATTAAAAAAATATTTAAAACTATAATTGTACAAAATCACGATGATGGTAGAAAAAAATATGATGTGTTATATAACAATTTCATACTCAAACCAAGATGGTAACTTGATACTCTTGATAAAAAGGATGGCTACATCATTATAGAAAAGAAATTTCTTGTTTTGATATTCTTGTCTTTTTTCTACTAAACCATGTAAAAGATAGACCAAACAAGACTAATCCAATTTGTTTCTTCTCAGCATATGTATTAACTAAGGAGTTGTCTGATGTGGTACTGACCATAGTTGAAATCCCAAAGACACCGCAAGATGATAGGAAAAGTCAACAGAATATGAGAAAATCATGGGATGATTTTCCCTATAGAATTAAAATAACCTAGGTAGATAATATAAAAATCAAAAGTAATTACATTTTGAATGATTATAAATAATAAAACACTAAAGTAAAATAAAATATAATAAAATATAAGAGTTAAAAATGAATTGAATGGAAATTTTTAATAGTCATAAAATGAAATGAGGTCCAAAAAAACCCAAGTGGAACCATCTAAATAAACACCCATAGTAGCTCCAATATACTTCTCCACATGCTAGTTTTGGGCATCAAGATGCATCACTAGGAAAATATTTTAAAATTCATATTCATATTTCATTATAGAAATTATCTTCAATGGGACCAAATAATCTATAAATATGGTTATTAAAACATCATTAGTCATTCAAAAATTACATCCCAATACAAAACACTAAGAACAAAACTATTTTTCACATTTTCTAGAAATTTGTTGAAATTTTGATAAACTGTTTGTAAAAATTCATAGAGAAAATCAATATAAAAAATCTTTAAAAATTTAACAAAATTTCTCAAACCATTGGAATAATATTTTTTTATGTCCACAAACACCTAACCACTAACACACACATTTGGTGTTACAATTTATGATTTTATATCATTATCATAATCCATGAAACTTTGGAATGTGGTTTTTCAGGACAATACTCCATCCCAATATAAATTGTCCAATAAAATTTTGAAAAATTACATAAAAAATATTTTTAAATAAAATAACTATTATATTGAAAACCTTTTATCTAAAATCCTTTGTACATAAAAACCATTCAATAATTTTGAAAACATAGATTATATATTATAATCAAATTTCTCATACAAAATCCAACCCATGTTCCATGTTTTAAAAACACAAACTCAAAATGGTTTCCTTGAATTATCCTAAAAATTTTCATATAAAATACTATAAGAGTTATTTATATATATTGTTGAAAGTAATTTATATGTAAATTTTATATGAAAGAGAAGCCATCGTGATTTCAAAATATGTTGGTAATAAACCAAGACACTAAAAACATAATGATCAATCCATGGATGATCTTCAATTCAAAATATATGTCAATATCCCATCAAGACAAAAAACAAGGAACATAAACCCACAAACACACACACACACATATATATATATATATGATTTAATTTAATTATATATGTGGGAAAAAATATTTGTTATATATAGTCATAGAGATAAAACGATGGCTACAGATGAATCCAGATCTCCAACACATACATATTTTCTAAAATATTCCTCTTTATTGATGGGAATTTCCAATGAAGCCAATAGAAAAAGATGAGTAAAAGACCCTAGAATAGTAGGCATATAATGTGGGGTTATATGTCTTTATATGGGTGAATATCTTATTTTTATATCATTAACTGTACTCTACACAGATCAGCCTCCTTTATTGTCAAATCATGCATGACCATGTGAATGCTACCACCTGACAAACAGTTATCCACAGAGTTATAACATATATTTTCAATAACCATTCACCAATAATGACGGGATTGCAACATAAGTCCATACCCTAACATGGTTGGGTTATATAGTTTTGAAATATATTCCCTACCTTATATTTACCAATATGTCCACATGCATGGTTTATCATTGGAAATCACATCATTAAGCCAAACTATGTGAAAACCGAACACCACATTAGTGAATTCCATCCACGCATTCATAGACTATTTGTGACAGTACAAGGTTTCTAATAACTATTCCCAAACCATTCAACTCTAGAAACACACCAATACTCTTTAAAAACACAAAAACCATATCCCAAGCATTATATAATCCCAAAATGCATAGTAAATGGGTAATGTACCTGAGACCAAGGGTGTTATATTGGAGATTGATATTATATAGAACACATATGTATTCATATTCATAGGTGGGGTCTCATATCACCATAAAATTCAACAGTTTAGGATTTAGGTCTCATGAGAATATGATGTGCAGAAATAAAGTGAGTTCAACAGAATAAAAAGCCTTGACATATATGGATTTTTTATAATATAAGTGTTCAACATAGTTTTATTTTTTCACAATTATTTCTTATTCTAATGTATATGTTAATTTCATAATATTATTCTTGTGACTATGATATTGTCCAATGAAAAATGTTTCAAACTCAATATTCCACACTCATGATTCATGTTTTTTAAATAATCTATAAAATGAATCTTATTTTATCATATAACAAATTTTGACTACGAATTTTTTATGTATCATGAGATTACCCATTTTCTCATAAAAAGATCACATATGACCTCTAGTTATTATTTAATATGTTTATCCTAAAATAGTTTATTATCATACCAATTTATATTGTCCCAATTTCCTAATGATTTAATGAATATTAGTCAAATTGATTCCCCTAGAAGACTGTCTTGTGTTGGTAATTTGCGATATATATTGAAGACTGGTTATTAATTAATTTGTTTTATATATAGTGGTAAAAATGAATATTTATTTAATGGACTTGGGATATTTATTTAATTTTTTTATCCTAAATCTATAAAACTCTAAAGCTAAAATATCATAAAAATGTGTTATAATGAAATATTTTCTATATGTAATGTGATTATGAGATGTTCAAATTTATATTCCATTATAATTGGTATTAGAGTATGGATTATATATATATATTTATAGATCGTTATGTTTGTAGTTGATGATTTCAATTTCATCAAGGGATGATATGTTAATGTTGATGATCTTATCAATTGCTTAGATACGAATTTATATAGTTGAGTTAATATTGAATAATTTATCCATTGTGAAAAGATAAATATTTTTGAAAAAAATTGAGATAATTCCTAGGAATAGTTCTATATAAATGATAATTTATTTAATTTTAGGTAATGTATCAATTTTTTGATCACCAAGAGATTAATTCTCTATCTCGAAAATGAAAAGTGGATGTGGTTGTGAAAATAATTCTCCATGGTGTAATCACCTTGAAAAATTCTTGTTGAGTATCCACTCAATCATTACTAGGGAATATGCTGAGTTATCCATTAAATAAAAATGAGGCTAGAAACTCCAAGATGACATGCTTCCATTAATCACATTCACATTAAAAGATGTTGTGAATGATTTATTTCTTCGTTAAGTTATGGGATTTTTTCATAGATTTAAGAGACAAAAAAACATAATTAAACATTTGTTTTTCATTTCTGTCATTTTTCAAATGAATATATCAGTGGAGAAAAAGGAGGTGTTATTATATTATACATCTTATAAGATTAATTTCATATTCATATGATCATTTACTCAACTTTTATTTTATATTAACATAATATTTTTTTCATATATTTTTAGGTAGACATGGTTTTTAAAATAAAAATGTGGAAGGTATGTCCCTAGATGATCCCAAAACATGGCTGTAGTGGGATATTGTTAAGAAATGGCTGATAATTATAATATATTCTTATTAAGTGATAAAATATATATTACCATGTCTTCCTTAATATATAACAGTTTTTAGATTTTAGTTGCAATAACTAGAGTAGTAATTATGTTTTGACACCCTTAAGTGTTTGGGTTAATAAATGACAATTAAAAAGTGATGATTCAGTTTATTTATGGAGGTGGGAGAATTTTTTCCATTGTGATATTGGGATGTAAATTTATCAAAATTAATATTATTTTGGATAATTTCTTACACAAATAACCATAAACCAAATTGACAGGAATCGTATTAGATTAATGGTATGATGAGAATTGAGATATAATAAAACATATAGTAAACAAAATTATTATAATTAATTAAAAATTATAAAAATATAATAATATAATTTTATATTTTTAAATTTAATTTTTAAATACATAAAATTCTCATTGCATATATTCTTTTAAAAGAAACATTAATAATTTCTAGATTATAAATTTTTTATAATGAATATTATTTGCCACTTTCGTACATTAAAAACTATAGAGGATGAATTATATTTATTTTTCTAAAAGAATATATTTTATTGTGAATAAAAAAATTAATGATTTCATTAATAAAGTCATGTTTATAATATTATAATAATTTCAGAATGAATTAAATATCTGTGAATCCTTTATTCTATAAACATATTCATTTTTAAAGCAAAATAAATTATTTGAAATTGATGTGTTTTATTATTTAACCCATTTTTATGTATTATAAATATAAATAATATTTGAATATAAACTCAATTTGTATTTTCGTATATTAAATTTTATTTCTGACCATTTATAGAAATTTAATTATTAAAAAAATTATTTCATATGTTATATAAAATGTTCTATAATATTTAATATGTTCAATTTATTTTCTCTATATCAGTAAATGATTACTATGATTTTTCAGAATGATAATTTTAATATCATTATTTTACATGATTTTTTTGTAAATATTTTTTAAGATTCATTTATTAACAAAAATTAAATTATTTTAAAAAATAAAAAATATTATATATTGTTTAATTATATAAATATATATATATTACATAATTCGGTTTTTAATGAATACTGAATAACGAAAATTCACATAATGGTTAAAACACATTTTTTAAAATAACCTTGTTTCCCTATATATTAAAAGACAAATGTTAAATTATATATTAAAATTATATGTAAATTCAATTAAATTTTAATGAGTTTATATTTAGGAAAATAAATCAAAAAACTAGTATTGATTTCATTAATTTGAAAATTAAATTTTAAGTTTAAACACTAGTTAAACATGTAAAAAGTGGGGAAATGAAAAAATCTAATAGTAAAAGGATTTTTTTAAAACATTTCCGTACCTGTGTGACTGAGTATCTGAACAAATTTTCCTCCACAACATTCAATATTTATCACTATTGGAGCCATTGGCCCTTGAATGCAATCATGATATTATGGGAAAATAATTTATATTCTTAAAAGATCCATTTTATTCACATATAAATGGAAAAAATATCCATCATTTCTGTCCATCGTTATTCCTATTTAATTTATCATGAGAATATACCAATTGTAGCCTTATAGAAACCTCACACATGTTCATATTCCTCTCATCTATAGTAGTTACTATAATCATATAATTTATCCGGAGACATTCAATAGAATGTTCAAGTACCCCATGTGAGTATCACATAGGCCTTTAGATTTTTTTCATTATGTTTTACTTATCAACACAATGAAACCATAATAAAATAATAAAGTAATAATAATTATTGTAAACAATTATTTTTATAATAATTTAACAAACAATTTTTTTCTTCTCATCTATACAGAAATATGAAAGAATGTTAGTTTCATCTTTGTACAGTCTACCATATAAATGAAGAGATGTACTATGTATTTCAGCACTCCCTATATTTTTTTAATTACATGTATTGAAGAAAAAAATTGAAATATATGATACTCTATTGAATATTAGGATAAAATTTTAGTCCACCATTATCCCCTCTCATTCATTGGGAAATGAAGGAATTGATTTTATGTTTTTCAAACTACCACCTCAATGAAATAACACTTTTCTTTTCTCTTATAGAATTCAAATAATTATCATAGGGTATTACATTCTCCCACCCCCCCCCCCCCCCACAAACCCTGAAATTTTTCTATAGAATTATAATGTTACATAATAAGTTTCTAAAAAGATTTGGAACTTATCTGATTTCCAACCATTAACTAGAAATGAAAAAAATAATGCTCTTGAATACATAGAAAATAATCAGGTAAAAATAAAGAAGGATCATATAAGGATAAAATTATAATTGAAAATTATATGCTAATGTATTATTTCTTAGGTTTCAATATAGGTTACATATGATGAAAAATTATCTACATGGTTTTTACAAAATCGTATTAGTCATAATCCCCAAAAATAACTAGATTGTGCCCTAATACCATCTATAGAGGTCTCAAGTTAGACACAATTAACTATAATTGATACCTATCGGGGAACTCCATTGGTGGGAACCACTCCAATGTGGGACACACATCCTTCACTGGAGAAATCCCTTTCCTCACAGATCCTTTTATTGAAAATCCATTCATCATCCAATTCTCAGACATGAGAGTTCTCGCAGATCAATTTTCTTCGATTTATATTATACTATGTATAACAACCCATGAATTTTAACAATATTATTACATAAATTTATTTTTAATTATCTTTTAATTATAAACCAAGGATAATAAATTATATTGTATATGGAAGACTATGAACATAAATTCAAATTATGAAACTACAATAAATATTTTTATATATCATCATAATGATATATGAACTCCCATTGATACTCACAAACTATATATGATATCCTAGGGAATACATTGACAAATGTGATGAGTTAGAAATCCCAATAAAGAAATAAATGAGGGAATAAATCATAGAACATGGGTTATAAGTTATATCATAATAACATTAAATGGTATGGATCATGAATAAACATATGGAAGAATAACATTTAGAATATGGTATCATGGAAACAATGAAACTTGGAAGAAAAATTTACCTAGAAACAAACATGAGTCAAGAGTAATTGTGTCGGCTATATCACATGTTAGAAATAGACCCAAAATATATAACGTTTACTCCCAAATCTCATCCATTACAACTCATGAGGCTTAAATATTACCAAACCTATTGTAGCACTATCTGGGAGAACCCATCAAAACATGGTCATCCATATACGTTCCACTTAATGATTCCATCATTTGTATTTTATATAATGATTATCAATGGAATGAAATGGGTATCAAAATCATGTCGTGAGAAAAATTAAAGGGAATATGACAATAGTATCTATGAAATAATGGATTTAAATTATTTTTTCCCTTAATAAAGGAATACTAATAATGGAACATTAATAATGAAGTACAACTGATTTAAAATCAAGAAATTTCATGGTAGGGTATAATTTAAATGTTCCACATAAGTGTAGTATTAAGAAAAAATACACCGTATTTGAAGAATATATATTAAAAATATATTACAAAAAAATATAAATTAAATAGAATTGTTTTTTATAATATATTGAATTATTTTTTAAAAAAACAGGATTAAAATATTTTATGGGTTGGAATTAATATTGTTTATGAAACTGATATATTCAATTTAATGAGGTTTTTTCATTGATATTAATTTGGAATGGGACATTATAAAACAAACAAATCCACATAAAGAAAAGGTTAATTGGGAATCAAAAATTTTTATGGTACAAATATACATAATATAAGAAATATAAATTATAATAATGAAGAGATAAGTTGATGATAATAAGAAAAAAATTGTAACCCAAATGCAATATTTAAATTTTTCTAGATCCCAAACCTTATGTCTAAAAGATTTCTACACTAGTACATAATTCCATGGATAGAAAAATTTGATTAATTTATTTCTTAATAAAGAAAACTACTACAGATATTTATTTATTATAAATTTCATACGTTAATTTATGACCAATTTGATGAGTTATAATTCTCAATTTCATTATTCCCAGCACTCTACATAGGTCCATCTATTCCATGTGCCGTCACACTGTGGGGTCCACCTCTGGGTACTATCTAGTCCAGGTACACTCAGCCTCGGTCAACGCTATTTGTCGTATGCATTCAACACAACGAGGTGCGGGCACAACCCGTGTAGGGGTGAGTATAACGATACTCAAGAGGGACCTAGAGACCCCAATGTCTCACAAAATCCAAAAAAGGATATACCAAAAAGTATGAATTCAACATATAACCCCACTTAGTAATATTCCCATACCTATACCTATCTTATTAAGTAATCCATCTCAATAACGAGGTAAACACAAAAGTTACTGACTCAACTCAAAACTTGATTTTAATCTCGGGGTAGTATCAAATAACATCCCACTCACGCTGTCGAAACCTCAGCTGCTAGAGAACTCAGTCGTCGGGTAACCCACTGCCCATCCCAGCTAGAGGGTAAACCTAACGAGGTCGTCAGGTAACCCACTACCCAGCCCAGCTAGAGGGTAAACCCTAAGAGGTGGACAGGTAACCCACTGCCCAGCCCAACTGGAGGGTAAACCCTAAGAGGTCGACGGGTAACCCACTTCCCAGCCCAGATAGAGGGGAAACCCTAAGAGGTCAACGGGTAACCAACTACCCAGACTAGCTAGAGGGCAAACCCTAAGGTCAATGGGTAACCCACTACCCAGCCCCACTTGAGGGTAATCCCAGAACTGATCTGATAACTCTGAATTATGCTTGGTCGTCTCTATGATGATCCACTCCACGAGCTACAAGTCAATACTCCAACTGTAACTGTGTACCATTTAGAAGTATCTCAAAGGTCCACCTCCTCATAGGGGTCTCAACGCAACAGACGACGTGTCAATCGGACACACGATCTGTGAGTTATTAGCCTATTAGTCTTGGGGGCCCGGTTGGATTCATGTACAATATAACCTAAATGTTTCTAAACATTACCTCGATCTCCAGTGGGGTATACTCAAAGGGACCATTGCTCTCCATGAAAACCAGCACCATTGACAGTTCATCAAATAGTCATCTGGTGCCAAAGATATGGCCAACGAAAGTAAAGGGTCTGTAGTTAATTTATGCTGGCACAATGATGCAGTTAATTTACGATGGAACAATGATTTTGTGCGTTGGAATGATTAATGGTAGAGAAGGTCAAGAGGCTGTCACTCATTAATTGTGGGAGTTGGGCGATTCGTCCAATTAAAGGGGGGTTTCATTCTGTATGGTCCCCACCACCATAAACCTTCATGGGAGGTTATAGTTCGGGTTGTCCCAACCACCTTAACCTCTCATGGGAGGTTAAGGTCTTGTGGTACCCACATTCAACTTCCACCCAAAGGTTTAGTTCCGGTGGATACCACCAGAAATATCCACGTGGAAGCTGAAAATAAAATAAAATGATGTTTATATTATTTTATTAATTCCAAAAAAACAAAAACTAAATGTTACCCTTGACCAACTGCCGTCGAGATGAATGTCTTCTTAAGAGAATACTGGTGCAGTGAGTGAAACGGTGCTTTCAGATTTCTAATCTGAGTAACCATTTAATAGATATTCCACATTTTCTGGAAAACTGCTTATGCGCCTTAAGTTATGCATAACAAAACATCAACGGATCATTCTGGTCACTCCATTCCTAGGAATCGCGCACCGTCAAATTTCGAGGACTCGTAAAATTCCCATTTATTAAACAAATTACATGAAAAATCCATGACTTTACATTTTCCCCACCTCAAGGCTCTAATTTTCCATAATCCAAAACTAAAACTAAGGGAACAAGTGGGGGTAGTGAGCACACATATGAGCCTCCCACTCCCATGTGATCTCCTAGAGGTTCACGTGCTGCCAGAAATTTACACCAGAGGTATCGACCGTCCACATAGGACCTGCTCCTGTCGATCCTCAATCTCCACTAGAACCTCTGTAAAATTCACCCCATTGTCGATGTTCAACTCTCCATGGATGATGACATGATAATGGTCATGCACGTATCTCCTCAGTTGGGATACGTGGAAGACGTCGTGCACTCGGTGTAACTGAGGTGGAAGAGATAAGTGGTAACCCACCTCACCAACACTACTAAGGACCTGAAAAGGTCCGATGACCCTTCGAGATAACTTGCCGCCATGACCAAATATCTGTAGACCTCGTCGAGGTGAGAGCCGGGGAAAGACGTGGTCCCATCCTCGAACTTCAATGGTCTATATATCTTGTCAGCATACAACTTCTGACTGCTCTGTGCAGTCTTCATCTTCTCCTGGATGATCTACGTCTTCTCTATGGTAGCCTGTACCATCTTTGGTCCCACTAATGCAAAATCCCTTGGGTCAGTCCAGCATAAAGGTGATCTGCAATATCGCTCGTACAATGCCTCAAAAGGTGAAATCCCAATGGTGGAGTGATAGCTATTGTTGAACACAAACTCCACCATAGGAAATTGATCCTCCCACCTGCGACCGAAGTTGAGGACAAAAGAACGCAACTTGTCCTCGAGGGCTTAAATGGTCCACTCAATCTGACCATCCGTTTAAGGATGGAAGGCGGTGCTAAGTCGATGTCGCGTCCCGAAAGCCCCCAGCAACCCCTTCCATAGCCAAGAAGTGAAACGTTCACCATGAACAGAAATAATCGTCGAAGGTACCACATGTAGTTGCATAATCTTCCGTACATAGAGGTGTCCCCTGCTCTCTACTGGACCCTGCACTCTGATGAGTATGAAGTGGGCCAACATGGAGAGTCCTTCAACGATCACCCAAATCGAGTCATAACATTTGGATTTACATGGAAGTCCCATCACAAAGTCCATGGATATCCCATCCCACTTCCACTATGGGACCTCTAATGTCTGATCCAAACATATGGGTACCTGATGATCTACCTACACTTGCTGACAAGTGAGGCATCGATAGACAAGCTCTGAAACTATATTCTTCATTCTTGGACACTAGTGTTCCCGTCAGTGATACTGGAACAACTTCACCCCTCATGGATACACCGCTAGAGGGGATGTGTGGAACTCCCCAAAAACATCCTCCTGATGTGACACTAGCACCGTAGTACGTCCTCTGAAGAGGATGACATGCTCCACACCTTCAAAAAATCCATCAGGTGCTTGTCCTGTGGATATCTGAGAACATCGAGCCTCGCAGTCAGCATCCCCATGTGGTGCCTCCCTAACTCGCAGATGAACTGGGGGAGTGACTGTAAGATACTGAAGAAAATATTATCCTTCTCAATCCATAAAGGATATCTACAATGCGGCTAGCTGCTCTGTCGCCTCCCTTAGCAGATGTAGTCCAGACCTTATACTGACTCTGTCTGCTACCATGTTCCCCATCCCATGGGTATATACTATCTCAAAATCATCTTCTGCTGCAACGAGGGTGAGGTTGTCCAACTCACGACTGATTGGATGCACCCTACTATGCATGAGTTTATCCTGTGCTTATTGGGATTTTTTTTTCCGACAAAGGAAAACCCCATCCTAATGTTGTAGATAACCCACAACCTCTTTTCCAAATACAGTCAATCTATGTATGAATTGTGGTTGCCCATTCCATACCCAAACGAATGTCGTAAGGCCTCAACGCAGCCACCAAGACGTTCCAACTGAAACTCTCACCTCAAGGGTCATATCACACTGTCGGCGTATGTGTGATTGTCGAGTCTCCTCCCAAATGTATCTCCAGACATGAGGGTCCATTCAACGCGTTAGTCGAAAACTATAGATCAATAAGAAGATTCATTCATGGAAGGAATGATTGGTATCTATGTCTATTGATACGGCAGCTAGTAGTAGACACAGACCGTACCTCAAACCAATCCTAGATCCCTGGGGTCACACTCCTTGACCGCATGTAGCTACTCTCTTCCACTTCCCTCCAGCTCCATGAGCCTGGGGAGGACTACCAAGGAAGGTGGTAGTATCATGTCGAAATGTACACCACCTCATGCTGATCTCCTAGCTCTACTTTCGCATCTGCTGCCTTACAAATTCTTCTTTCCCTGTCACATCCACTTCCCTGAAACTTCTTTCATGCCCAAGTCTCTATGACTGGCGCCAGTTTCCTACATTCCCACTACTAACATTCAATGGTTGTATCCACTCAGCCAAAGAACATTCAACTAGAAAGGTTATATCTAGAATCTAGAGAAATGATGTTAGCTCAGATGTCCTAAAACAAACCTCGCTCGGTAGTCCGAGCCCAAAAGAAATGATTTCATCGTATTCATCATGTACTGTGAACAATCTGTACACCTTGATGAATACTCAGCTACTGACATGTCATCCTGACGAATCTGTATTAGCTCTAGAGAACTCTCAGCCAGCTCCTTAAGCCAATCCTCAGCCGCCTGTGAGTTGGGCTTGCCTCAGAACCTGAGGGGTATCTGATGCTAAATTACGTTTAAGGCACTAAGCCTACATGTTTCATCCACCGGTACTGTCGGTTGTAACTTCTGACCAACATGCAGTGATATAGCTGACAGAATACCTGAAGGTTAAATCTCCGGAAATAGTCCACGAAACGAAGCCTCATCAATATGCGGACCAACCTCATGGCCACTCACTAGAAAAAACTAGTAGCTAAGATCACGATCTGCTCTACGGGTGTCTCAACAAGGCGGATAAATCAAGAAATCACCTCTAGCCAGTCCTTTGCTGCCTGGGAATCTATCTCACCATGTAACCTCAGAGGCCACTATCGCTGGAACTCGTGCAACACACTCAATCGGTGTACACCATCCGCTAGTGCAATTGGTGTCATATACTGCCCAATGGGTGGTGGTGCTGCTGGTACAACACCTGATGGTGCCAACATAGTAAGAGGGCCCTGCACCGGAGCCTCGTCGCTCGGTGAACCATCATCATTTAAGCTATTAGAACTCTATCTGGATGTCTACATGGAGGCATCTTAAACCAATGTGACACTGTTAAAAGTTATACCTGGTGAGCTGACTGGTTGAGATGAATTTAATAAATCTTTTGAAAACACACACACAGTCAGTTTTTTCATTCACTGAGTCCGAGATCAGTAGTATGGGTCCTGGTGTATGGATACGTCAGTCGTCGCACCAACACTGGATTGCCTGAACAGAGAACCACACTCAGTACCCTTAACACTATTGCTTCACAGAAATGAAATATTTGAGTCCAAAGTTCTTGCGGTAGAACCGACTTCTCTAATAACAATTTTTCATGACCCATCTCCCGGGGCTCGTGCCGCGACTACCCCAAACCCGCCTTCCACAGGCTAGGGGCTGGTGTCTAGCATCAAAGGCGTAAATCCCTAAAATTGGAAGGCATTTCCATTATAACATGAAAACACACAGAACATAGTACGAGCTGGAAGAAAATCACTAAGTAAAACTATATACAAAATAGTACTATAAAGTAAAAGGGGCCAGAAATAAAATCCCAACTGTAAAGTACATGTACAACTGAAAAGGAAAAAAATTGAAAGGTGAAAGAATCTCCTGGATTGTCCACAACGGATCCTAACTAAAGGGTAGGTAATGATAGCATCCATAGAACTCCACGTCCATCTGACTCCTCCGTGTACCGTCACGCCATGTGGTCCACTCTGAGTACCATCCAGTCCGGGTACACTTAGCCTCAGTCATCGTTGTCCGTCATCTGCATCCAACACAATGAGGTGCAGGCATAGACCATTCAGGGGTGAGTATAAAAATACTCAACAGGGACCCCGAGACCCTGAAGGTCTCAGAAAATCCACCAGGGATATACCACAAAGTATGAATTCAAAAGATAACCCCACTTAGGTATATGTCCATATGTATACCTTTGTTATCAAGTAATCCATCTCAATAACGACATAAACAAAAAATTTATTGACTCAGCTCAAAATTGGATTTTAATCTAGGGGTGGTATCAAATAACATCACAGTCACATTGTTGAAACCTCGGCTACTAGATAACTTAGTCGTCGGGTAACCCACTGCCCAGCCCACCTGGAGGGTAAACCCTACGAGGTCATCAGTTAACCAACTGCCTATCCCAGATGGAGGTTAAAACCTAAGAGGATGACGGGTAACCCACTTCCCAACCAAGATGGAGGGTAAACCCTTAGAGGTCGATAGGTAACCCACTACCCATCCCAGCTATAGGGTAAACCCTAAGAGGTCGACGGGTTACCCACTGCACATCCCAGCTAGAGGGTAAACCCTAAGGTCAATGGGTAAACCACTGCCAGGCCCTGATGGAGGGTAAACCCAAAACTGCTCGGTTAACTCTGCACTATGCTCGCTCTTCTCTAGGAGGATTGACTCCATGAACTATAGGTTGATACTCTAATTATCACGAAGTCCCACGTAAATGTATTTCAAAGGTCTTCCTCGTCATAGGCGTCTTAACTCCATTCTAGTATACTCAAAGGGAACATCACGCTTGAAGAAACCCAAAGCCGCTGACGGTTTGTCAAATGGACATCTGGTTCCAAAGATATGGCCAATGATAGTAAAGGGTCGGTAGTGGGCTGAGGTCTGGTCCGGCCTAACTCATCTTAGTCTGGCCTGACCCGATCTGGGTTGACCCGTTCAGACCAGTTGGGCCTTGCCTGGCCCATTGGTCGGGCTATCCTGTTAGGTGCGGCCGACCCACTGAGCCCAACCCAGCAAGCCGCGTGGGCAGTTTGGCCCAGAGGTCACCGCGAGGGGCGCAGCTAGACCCAGAGGACGTGACCGGTTCATTTTGGTAAGTGCTGTGAGGGGCGTGGTTTAGGAGACCACGCCTGGGAGGCTGAGTCGGTTCGGCCGGCGGTGCCGCGAGGGAGGTGACGGTCTAGCTTGGGAGGCCTGGAACATGGGTGCAGCCTGGGGAGGCCAACGGGGCAGCCGGGAATGCTGGAGGGCGGCCTGGGCATGCCAGCGGGGCGGCAGGGTAGGCCGGGTGGGGGCCTGCGTAGGCCGGCAGGGTGGTCGGGTGGGCCGGGCGAGCGTTGGGCAAGCCGGCAGACGACATGGAGGGCTCCAGGCAGGGTGGGGCCAGGCAGGCCGGCGGGCGAGAGGTAGCCGGGAAGGTCGGTTTGGCGAGGCTTGGGTCGGCACAAGCTTGTGGTGTGGTCGGGTGCACGGGACGCGCGGAGGCTAGCTCGGCCACGGCGCGACTCGGCCGGGGCCGGTTTGACAGGAGCTCGGTGAGGGCGGCGTGGGTTGTGGAGGCAGCAGGAAGCACAGACTTTTTCATCACCGCCTTCATCATCCCATTGCTTCGTCACCATGCCGAGGATCATGTCAAACAAGAATGGTGAAGGGGCCAGGCCATGTTGGTTTGACACTCACACTCCGTGTTTAGGGTTGTATCATTTGGCTCATCAAGAAAATAAGATGAACAACACTCACCCGCAAACAATTCATTTCCAACTATTGTTGAAGATAGAAAAATCATAACATCAACATGCAATAAACCCCCAACCTTTGTTTGTTGATGGCATCGTGGGAAAGAAGAAGGTATTTTTTCCATTTGTCACGTCCACCACACACTTCCAATCCAAGCTCATGCATCAGTTTGTTGATGAAGATGAGGAGGGAAGATTGGTTGAAGAAGCCCCACGTCAAAAAGAGTTCTAAGAATGAATTCATAAATGTTCCTCATTGGCATTCTTCATGGAGGAATCGTTCTTCGTTGGAGAGCGTAATCCTCCAAGTGTTGGGCGTCGCGTCACTTTACCAGTGCTTCGTCGCTTGGTGAAGACATCCCAAATCCTCCTCCCAAACTCCATATATATAGGAGAGGGGAGAGGTAGGTAATGATCATTGGAAGTTATGATGGTTCATTTATTAGGAACATTCTTAAATTCCAACGACATTGTTTCGTAATTTTATAAAAGGAGCAAGGAAATTAATTTATGCTGGCACAACGATGCAGTGTGTTGACAGGATTAATGGTAGAGGAGGTCAAGAGGATCTCCATCATTAATTTTTGGAGTTAGGGGTTTCTCCCAATTAAAGGGGGGTCTCATTCTGGTTGGTCCCCACCACCATAACCTCTCATGGGAGGTTATGGTTCGGGTGGTCCCAACCACCTTAACCTCTCATGGGAGGTTATGTTCTAGTGGTCCCCACTTCCAACTTCCACCAGGAGGATTAGTTATGGTGGACACCACCTGAAATATCTACATGGAAGCTCAAAATAAAATAAAATAAAATTTATTTTATTTTATTAATTCCACGAAAAAACCCAGAAACTAAATTTTACCCGTGACCAACTACCATCGAGATGGAGGTCTCTATAAGGAAATACTGGTACTGTGAGTGCAACAATGCCCTCTGATTTCTGATCCATGTAACCATTTAAGAATTATTCCACTTTTTTTATTAAAACTGCTTACACACATTAACATAATCTTAACAAATCTTTGACGGATCATTTCGGGAACTCTAGGCCTCGAAATCGTGCACCGTCAGATTTCACGGTCTCGTAAAATTCCCATTTATTTAAAAAAAATTACATGGAAAATACAAGTCTTTACATTCTCCCCACCTTAGGGATCTATGTCCCCATAAGACAAAACTAAAACTAAGGGAACAAGTGGGGGTACTGAGCACATATTTTAGTCCCCCGCTCTCATGTTCTCTCCTAGAGGTTCATGTGCTACATGCAAATACGCACCAGAGGTATCAACCGTCCACATAGGACCCACTCTTATCAATCCTCAATCACCATTGGAACCTCCATAAAAGTCACCCCATCATTGACGTCTAACTCTCCAAGGACGATGACGTGATAAGGGTTATGCACGTAACTCCTTAGCTGGGATACATGGAAGAGGTTGTGCACTCAGTGCAAATGAGGTGGAAGAGCTAAGTTATAAGCCACCTTGCCAACACTACTAAGGAACTGAAAAGGTCCAATGAATCTCAGAAATAACTTTTCGCCATGGACAAATCATCATAGACCTCATCAAGGTGAGAGTCATGGAAATACGTAGTCGCCATCCTCAAACATCACAGTTCTACCTCTACTGTCAGCATAAAACTTCTTCCTACTCTATGCAGTCTTCATCCGCTCCTGGAAGATCTACACCTTCTCTGTGGTAGCATGTACCATCTCTGGTCCCTCTAGTGCTGACTCCCCTAGGTCAATCCAGCACAAAGTTGATCTCCAACATTGCCCGTAAAACACCTCAAAAGGTGCAATACCAATGGTGGAGTGATACCTGATGTTGTAAACAAACTACATCAAAGGAAAAAGATCCTCTCATCTGTGACCAAAGTCTAGGACATAAGCATGAAACATCACCTCGAGGGTCTGAATGGTCAGCTCGGTCTAACCATCCGTCAGAGGATGGAAGGCGGTGCTCAGATGAAGCTGCATCCCGAAAGCCTCTTTCATCCCCTTCCATAGCTGGGAAGTGAAACATGTTCCATGATTGGAAACAATCGTCTAAGTTACCCCATGTAGTCGTAGAATATTCAGGACATAGAGGCATACCAATCACTCTACTAGACTTTTCTCTCTGATCAGTAGGAAGTGGGCCGACGTGGTGATTCCTTCGACGATCACCCAAATTGAGTCATGACCTCTAGATGTACATGGAAGTCCCTTCACAAATTCCATGGATATCTCATCCCACATCCACTCTGGGACCTCTAAAGTCTGAACCAAGCCTGTTGGTACCTGATGCAATGCCTTCATTTGTTGGCAAGTGAGGCATCGAGAGACAAACTCTGCAGATGATTTCTTTATTCCGTGACAGTACTGCTGTCGTTGGTGATCTTGGTCTTCTTCGCCACTCCGGGATGTACCACTAGAGGGGATGTGTGTAACTCCCACAACACTTCCTCCTGATGTGACAATATCACCATAGTACGTCCTCTGAAGAGGACGACGTGATCCCCGCCTTCCGAAAATCCATCATGTGCTTGTCTTGTAGATATCATAGCACGTCGAGCCTCGTGGTCAAAGTCTCAATATTGTTCCACCTAGACTCACTGAAGAAGTGGGGGAGTTACTGTATGAGACTGAAGAAAAGCTGCACCATCTCGATCCACAAAATATATATTAAAAGTGGCTAGCTACTCTATCACCTGACTTAGCAGATTGAGGCAAGACCTCCTACTGAGTGTGTCTGCTACCATGTTCCCCTTCCCATGAGTATAGACTATCTCAAATACAAATTTTTCTACCACGAGGGTGAGGTTAGCCAACTCATGAGTGATTGGATAACCCTACTATGCATGAGTTTGTCATGTTCTTATTGGGTTTCCTTTTTCCCCGACCATGGAAAACCCCATCCCAATGTTGTAGATAAACCACAAACACTTTACCAAATACAATCAATTTGTGTATGAATGGTGGTTTCCCAGTCCATACCCAAACGAACATCGTAAGGCCTCAATGATGCCACCATGAGGTTCCAACCGAAACTCTCACCTCAATGGTCAGATCAGACCACCGGCGTATGTTTGATTATAGAGTCTCCTACCAAACGTATCTCAAGATGTGAGGGTCAATTCAATGGTTTAACGGAAACACTAGGTCTGGGAGAAGATTCGGGGAAGGAAGGAATGATTGGTACCTATGTCTATTGATACGGAAGCAGTAGTAGACATAGAAAGTACATAGAATCATTCCTAAAGCCCTTGGGTCAGACTACTTTACCGCATGCAGCTACTCTCTTCCCCTTCCCTCTATCTCCCTGAGCATGGAGAGGACTACAAAGGAAGGTGGTTGTAACATGTCAAAATGTACACCACCTCATGCTACTCTCCTAGATTTTCTTCCATGTATGATTCCCTACAGATTCATCTGTCCCTGTCACATCCCCTTCCCTGAAACTTCTTTCACGCCCAATTCTCTGAGACTGGTGCCATTTTCCTGCTTACCCACTACTAACATTCACTGGCTGTATCCGCTCAGAAAATGAACATTTAACCGCAAAGGTTCTCTCTAAAATCTAGAGAAATGGTGCTAGCTCGAATGTCCTAAAATACACCTCGATCGGTAGTCCGAGCCTAAAATCACGGATCGTATAGTATTCATTGAGTACCTAGAATGATATGTACGCCTCGATGAATACTCAGTTACCGACATGTCGTCCTGACAAATCTATATATGCTCTAGAAAACTCTCAGCCACCTCCTCAGACTAGTCCTCTGCCACTTGTTAGTCAGGATCGCCTCAGAACCTAAGGTGTATCTGATGCTGAAACATGTGTAAGGCACTAATCCAACATGTTTCATCTACTGGTACCTCCGGTTGTAACTACTAACCAACATGCTATGATATAGCAGACACACTACCGGAAGGTACAATCTTGGGAAATGGTCCACGTACAATAGCCTCATCAATATGTGGACCAACCTCATTGTCACTCACTGAAAAACACTAGTACCTATGATCACTATCATCTCTACGGGTTTCTCAACTAGGCGGATAACTCTAGAAATTGCCTCCAGCCAGCCCACTAATGCCGGGGAATTTACCTCACCACGTAACCTCATAGGCCTCTTCTGCTAGAACTCAGGCAATGCGCTCAGTCGGTGTGCACCATCTTCCAGTGCGGCTGGTGGAATCCACTACCCAATGGTTGGTGGTGGTGACGGTACACCAACTGAAGGTTCCAACATAGTAAGAGGGCCCTGCACCGGAGCCTCGTCGCTCAGTGGGCCATCATCGTGTACTCTCTCGGAACTATATCTGGATGTCTATGTGGAGGGATCCTGAACATATGTGACACTGTCAAAAGTTATACCTGGTGAGTTGACGGGTTGAGTTGACATTAAGAAAACTTTTGAAAACAAACACGCAATTAGTTTTTTCGTTCACTGAGTCGGAGATCAGTTGTAAGGGTCCTGGTGTATGGATACGTCGGTGGCCGCACCAACACTGGACTCCCTGAACTAAAAACCACACTCAATACCATTAACACTATTGCTTCATAGAAATGAAAGGACAGAGTCCTATGTTCTATGGAATAACTGACTCCTCTGATGCCAATTTTTCAAGACTCGTCCCCCAGGGCACGAGCTGTGACTACCCCAAACCCACCTTCTATAGGCCAGGGGCTGGTGACTAGCACGAAAGGCATAAATCCCTAAAATGAAATGGCATTACCTTTATAACATGAAAACACACACAAAAGAATACGAACTGGAAGAAGAACATAAAGTAAAACTGTATACATAAGAGTGCTATAAAGTAAAAGGGACTGGAAATACAAGCCCAACTGTAAAGTACAAGTACAACTGAAAAGGGACAAAACAGCTGAAATGTGAAAGTAGCTTCTCAATCATCCACCACAAATCCTACCAAAATGGTAGGTACTGATAGATTACATAGCACTCCATTTCCATCTGTCTCCTCCGTGTATAGCCATGCCATGTGGTCCACCTCCGGGTACCGTCCAGTCCTGGCACACTCAGCCTTAGTCGGCGTTGTTCGTCGTCTACATCCAACACAATGAGGTGCGAGCAGAACCAGTGTAGGGGTGAGTATAACAATACTCAGCAGGGACCCCGAAACCCTCATGGTATCACAAAATCCAAACAAGTATATACAACAAAGTATGAATTCAACAGATAACCCCCCTTAGGTATATTCCCATATATATATACCTATGTTATCAAGTAATCCATCTCAATCATGAGGTAAACACAAAATTTACTAACTTAGCTCAAACCAGTATTTAAATATATGGGTAGTAAGAAATAACATCCCGGTAACATTTTTTGAAGCCTCAGCTGCTGGAGAACTCAGTCATCGGGTAACCCACTACCCAGCCCAGTAGGAGGGTAAACCCTACTAGCTCATCTGGTAACCCACTGCCCAGCCCAGCTAGAGGGTAAACCCTAAGAGGTGGTTTTGTAAACCACTACCCAACCCAGTTGAAGGGTAAACCCTAAGAGGTCAACGGGTCACCAACTGCCCAGCCCAGCTGGAGGGTAAACCCTAAGAGGTCGACGGGTAACCCATTGCCCATCCCAGCTAGAGGGTAAACCCTAAGGTCAATGGATAAACCACTACCCAACCCCGCTGGAGGGTAATCCCAGAACTGGTCTGATAACTCCACACTATGCTCGATCGTCTCTTGGAGGATCTTCTCCACAAGCTACATGTAGATACTCCAACTATCACAAAGTCCCAAGTAGATGTTTCTCAAAGGTCCGCCTCGTCATGGGCATCTCAACGCAAAAGATGGCATGTCAATCAGAAGCACAGTTTGTGAGTTTTTAGCCATTTAGTCTCAGGGACCCGGTTGGATTCGTGTATGATCCCACCTGCCCATATCTCAACGTTACCTTGAACACTAGTGGGGTACACTCAAAGGGAATTTCATGCTCCATGTAAACCATCACTGCTGACGGTTCATCAAACATTTGTCCGGTGCCAAATATATGGCCAAAAAAAGTAGAGGGTCGGTAGTGGGCTTGGGTCCGGTCCGACCTGGTCAGACCGACATTGCTCGTCTTAGTTTAGGCCGACCTAGTCTGGGTCGACCCATTCAAACCTATTGGGTCTGGCTCGGACCAATAGGCGGGCCAACATGTTAGGTTCGGGGAGGCCCGCTGGGCTAAGCCCAGCGGGCCGCGTTGGTAGTTCGGCCTAGAGGTCACCGCGAGGGTCACGGCTCGGCTTAGAGGGCGCGGCCGTTTCTGTTCAGCGAGCGCCGAGAGGGGTGTGGTTCGGGAGACTCGGCATGGGAGGCCAAGTCGTTTTGGCCAGCGGCACCACCAGGGAGAATACAGTCCGTCTCGGGAGGCAGGGAACCATGGGGCGGTCTAGGGAGGCCAGTGTGGTGGCGTGTGGCGGCCTGGGCAGGCCTACAGGGTGGCCAAGCAGGCTGGATGGGCGTCGGGGAGGCCGAAAGCGGACCAGGAGGGCACCTGGGCGGAGGAATCCAGGTGGTCCGGTGGCCGGGAGGCGGCAGATCAGGTGGGTTCGGCACCACGCGGGGCAGCGCAGGATGGCGGGGTGGCCGGGTGTGGGGACCCGCGGAGGTCGGCTCGGCCAGGGCGTGGCGTAGCCGGGGCGGGTCTGGACGGAGCGCCATGAGGGGGGTTCCATTTGGGGAGGTCGTGGGAAGCACGACCTTTGTCATCGCCTCCTTCATCGTCTCGTTGCCTCATCGTCTTACTGAGGATCATTTCAAACTAGAATGAGATAGGGGTCAGACCATGTTTTTTTGACCCGAACCCTCTGTGTTTAGGGTGGTATGAATTGGATCGTCAATAAAAGAAGATGAGAAACAACTCACATGAAAACAATTCCTTTCCAACTATTGATGAATATAGAAAAGAAATAACATCATCATGTATTGAACCCCCTCCTTTTTTTCGTTGACGGTGTCATGGGAAAGAAGACGGTGTTGTCATCATTCATCACATCCTCCACAAACTTACCATCCAGGATCGTGTGTTAGTTTGTTGAAGAATATGAGGAGGGATGATCGGTCATCGATGTCACACGTCGAAAGGGGTTCTGAGGATGAATTCAGAGACGTTCTTCATCTGCTTTCTTCGTGGAGGAATCATTCTTCATTGGAGAGCGTAATCCTCCATGTGTTGGGCATCGATTCACTTTACAAGCACTTCTTTGTTTGGTGAAGCCATCCCAAATCCTCCTCCCAAGCTCCATATATGTAGGAGAGGGGAGAGGTAGGTAATGAAAATTGGAATTTATGACGGTTCTTTTATTAGGAACCTTCCTAAATTCCAACGACATTGTTACATAATTGCAAAAAAAGTGGCATGGAAAATAATTTACACTGGCGCAATGATGCGGTGCATTGGCAAGATTAATGATATAGGTGTTCAAAATTATCTCCCTCATTAATTGTGGGAGTTGGGGGTTTCTCCCAATTAAAGGGGGGTTTCATTTTGGATGGTCCCCACCACCATAACCTCTCCTGGGAGGTTATGGTTTGGGTGGTCCCCACCACCTTAACCTCTCATGGGAGGTTATGTTCTGTTGGTCCCCACATCCAACTTCCACCTAGAGGATTATTTCTGGTGGAAGCCACCTGAAATATCAACATGGAAGCTCAAAATAAAATAAAATGAAGATTATTTTATTTTATTAATTCCAAGAAAAACCCAAAAACTAAATTTTACACTCGACCAACTACCATCGAGATAAAGTTCTCGTTATGCTAATACGGATGATGTGAGTTCAATGGTGCCCCCAGATTTCAATTCCATGCACCGGTTCAAAAGATACAAAACGCATCCTATGCGTTCACTGAACGTACCCGAAAAAAAGTTCGCAAAAATTATTATCAATCACCATCAACCCGCACCAGTCGAGGATAGGCTCTACCTAGGTGAAACACACCACCAAAAAACCCAATGGTACTCTCATATTATTAATCGGAGTTACCTTTTAGAAGTTATAAATTTTACAATAAAATAATTGTCACTTAATTATTTTATTTATGGCGAAACACTAACTTTTCTGCTGGCCCACGCCGGCCAAAGTTAGTATCTTATTAAAGAAAGCATATGCTAATGAGTTCAGCAGTGATATCTGATTTTTAATCTGAGTTACCGTTTATGAGTTATAAGCATTTGAAAAATAAAATAATTTATTTAATAATTTTATTTACGATAATGCCATTTTTGTGCCTTCTCACAGAGGCCCGCACCGACTAATCTTAAGTCGCACCTAGGGTAAACCCGACATCCTGAGTGCAATGGTGAAACTGGTGGGGACAACTGGTGGGCCCTATGGTGGGGACCACATGTCTGCTGGGAAACTGGTGGTACCTGGTGGTCCAAGACCAGACGGCTATGTTAAGGTGGGGTGGTTGTGTTGTCACTCACACCCAGTTCTGAAATTTGTTATCAAAGGTGGTACCCAACCTTATGTGCACCGAACTGTCTGGGTTGAGACGTAGGGCCCACAACGAGGACGTTGTCCTCTAACGGGGGGTGATTGTAACACCCCCAAATGAAAAAGGGTTAAATGACTAGATGATATGACTCATGTCAACAAGGTGCACCTTCCTTTTCAGGAGGTTATCAGATTATAACTCCATAGTTTAGTGTGATATGCCTAGAGTAGTGATCAGGATGGGTGACCATCTGGGATGTTTCTCAGGTGTATGTGAGTGAGGACAAAGCACACTGGAATGGAAATATGTGGGCCATGTGGTGACTATCAGTAGTCAGATGACCCGTTAAGGCGCATGGGTGGTCCCTAGGGAGGGGACCAAGTGTCTGCAGGGAAACTGGTGGTACCTGGTGGGCCAGGACCCAACGACCATGTTACGTCAGGGCGGCTGTGTTGTCACCGACACCCATTTGTTACATGTATTATAATTTCCCATACTACATATAGGGTGTAAAATGGAGGAGCATATTTTTGAAGATAGAAATATGTCCAAGAGAGAATGTTTTAAACCCCCACTTTTAATAAGATACATGGTTTTGACACACAAATTTCTATTCCCCAAGACAACCATAAGGTTCCCTCTTTCCAATAGGAAACTTCAATTCACTTTTTCCCTTGAAACAGACACAATTTGAAAAATAATGTGTTTGATGCATGTTCATTTTACGTATAAGACTCATATTCCACATAATGGGTGCTTGGAGCTTCGTATGCCGCATGGCCTCATGAACTTCACCTAAAATCTAAGAAGATACAGACAAGCAAAGAGGGTCACTACTACAAAAATTGGCTTCTGCGCCTCTGGGTACGGGCGACCGCCAAAGGCGGTCGCTAATACGGAAATAAATGGGCGGGATTTTTCCCACCCCATCGTTTCTCTCTTCCTCAAAATCACTATTGCCGCCATGGTGCCCCGTCACCGCGCCCCGCCATCGTGGACCGCCGTCGCGCCCCGCCGTCGCGCTACCTCCCTCGGTCACCGCCATCCAGTCACCCCTCCCTCACATTCCATCGCCCTACCACCCTCCGGCCACCCCTCCTTCACATGCCGTCACACCCGCCCCTCCCTCCGCCGCCGTAGATCCGCCATGGCCGACCACTCGAGGTCTCTGGTTCCGCCTCGTGCCCCCGCGTGTCCGGTGTCGCACCCACACTATCCCGCGGACATGAAACCTGATTTTTTTAAAAGGACCTTTAGCGGCCGCCATTGGCGGTCGCTATTGGTTTTTACTGACGGAGAAATTGCGACCGCCAAAAGAGGTCGCAAGGCGGTCGCTAAAAACCTTTAGCGACCGCTTTTGGCGGTCGCTATTGGTGTTTATTCTAGTAGTGGGTCTAGGGTGTGTCCCTCGGGAGACAATGCCCTCTTTACCAAAGTACAATGCAACATAAACATATAAATAGATATAAATAGTGGAAATAATACAAGTAAACATAAGACACATTGTAAAAATAGTGACACCAGTAACAATAAATGAAATCACTGAAATAAAATTAATCAACTAAAGATATAACATGTCACTATAAAACATGAAAACATTGATACAAGACAGGATGCATATCATGTTCAAAAAAAAGTATAAAGGAAATAAAAATACTATCCCATGCATCAATAGATCCAACTCAGTCCTCTAATACAATTCTCTATCATAAAAAACAAAAAAAATCAACTGTTAGAATCCATATTCTTATATTTATCAACACCTACATTCAGGTAATCTAATCCGAGTACCAAACAGTTCATGAAGAGGGTGTGAGATAAATCTGATTGGGTCACCATCAATGATTTATATAATATCCATCCTATGTAATGGAAATGTAATAGTGTGTAGGCTAGCATATATAATGTAATGAAGTATAATGTAACTAAACACCGAAGTACATGCTTCATCCCATTCATAGTTTTTGAACATGACTAGTCAATTAATACATTATTTGTCACCGCAAGGGGCGCGGCTCGGCCCAGAGGGTGCGACTGGTTCAGTTCAGAGAGCACTGTGAGGGGCGCGGTTTGGGAGACTATGATAGAAGATGAAAAACACTTCTAATCTAAGAAGCATGACTTTAGGGTGGTGTCAATTCGCTCCTCAAGAAAAGAATATTAACAACAAATCACCCGCTAACAATTCCATTCCAACTGTTGATGAATATAGAAAAGGAATAACATAACCTTGTAATAAACCCCCTACCTTTGATTGTTGATGGCATCACGAGAAAGAAGATGGTGTTGTCATCATTCGTCACGTCCACCATACACTTCTAATTCAAGATCATGTGTTGGTTTGTTGACGACAATGAGGTGGGACGATCGGTCGAAGACGTCCCACCTTGAAAGGGGTTCTGAGGATGAAGTCGGAGATGTTTATCATCGGCGTTCTTCATGGAGGAAGCATTCTTCATTGGAGAGTGTAATCCTACAAGTGTTGGTAGTTTCATCACATTACAAGCGCTTCTTCGCTATATGATTCCATCCCTAATACTCCTCCGAAGCTCCAAATATATAGGAGAGGGGAGAGGACGGTAACCATTGTTAGAATTTTTGACGGTTCATTTATTAGGAACCTTCCTAAATTCCAATGACACTATTGAATAATTTAAAAAAATGTGAAAGTTAGTTAATTTACGCTAGCACAACAATGCGGTGAATTTCTAAGATTAATGGTAGAGGAGGTCACGAGGCTCTCACTCATTAATTGTGGGATTTGGGGGGTTCTCCCAATTAAAGGGGGGTTTCATTCTGCATGGTCCCCACCACCATAACCCTTCATGGAAGGTTATGGTTCGGGTTGTACCTACTACCTTAATCTCTCATGGGAGGTTAAGGTCTTATGGTCCCCACTTACAACTTCCAACAGAAGGTTTAGTTCCGGTGGACACCACCAAAAATTTCCACATGAAAGCTCAAAATATAATAAAATGAAGTTTATTTTATTTTAATAATTCCAATAAAAACCCAAAAACTAAATGTTACCCTCGACAAACTGCCGTCAAGATGAAGGTCTTCTTTAGACAATACTGGTGCTGCGAGTGAAACGGTGCTCTCATATTTCTAATTTGAGTAACCATTTAAGAGATATTTCCATATTTTCAGGAAAACTGCTTATGCGCGTTAAGTTAAGCATAACAAAACATTGACAGATCATTCTGGTCACTCCATGCCTCAGAATTGTGCACCGTCAGATTTCGCGGACTCGTAAAATTCTCATTTATTAAACAAATTAAATGAAAAATCCATGTCTTTACATTTTTTCCACCTCAAGGCTCTACTTCCCCATAAACCAAAACTAAATCTAAGGGAACAAGTGGGGGTACTGAGCACACATCTAAGCCTCCCGCTCCCATGTGATCTCCTAGAGGTTCACGCGCTGCCAGTGAATGCACACCAGAGGTATCGACCATCCACATAGGACATGCTCATGTCGATCCTCAATCTCCACTAGAACCTCTGTAAAATTCACCCCATCGTCGATGTTCAACTCTCCATGGTTGATGACGTGAGAAGGGTCATGCACGTATCTCCTCAGCTAGGATATGTGGAAGACGACGTGCACTCGGTGCAACTGAGGTGGAAGAAAAAAGCGGTAAGCCACCTCGCCAACACTACTAAGGACCTGAAAAGGTCCGATGACTCTCGGAGATAACTTTCTGCCATGACCAAATATCTGTAGACCTCGTTGAGGTGAGAGCTAGGGAAAGATGTGGTCCCATCCTCGAACTGCAATGGTCTATATATCTTGTCAGCATACAACTTCTGACTGCTCTGTGCAGTCTTCATCTTTTCCGGGATGATCTACGCCTTCTCTGTGGTAGCTTGTATCATCTCTGGTCCCACTAGTCTAAATCCCGTAGGTCAGTTCGGCACAAAGGTGATCTGCAACGTCACCCGTACAATGCTTCAAAAGGTGAAATCCCAATGGCAGAGTGATAGCTATTGTTGAACACAAAATCCACCAAAGGCAAGTGATCCTCCCACCTGCGACCGAAGTCAAGGATAAAAGCATGCAACTTGTCCTCAAGGGCATAAATGACCCGCTCAGTCTGACCATCTGTTTCAGGATGGAAGGTGTTCCTCAGTCGATGTCGCGTCCCGAAAGCCTCCTACAACCCCTTCCGTAGCCGGGAAGTGAAACATGCACCATGATCAGAAATAATCATCGAAGGTACCCCATGTAGTTGCAGAATCATCCGTACATATAGGCGTCCCCTGCTCTCTACTAGACCCTGCACTCTGATCAGTATGACGTGGGCCAACATGGTGATTCCTTCAACGATCACCCAAATCGAGTCATAAAAATTTGGATTTACATGGAAGTCTCGTCACAAAGTCCATGGATATCCCATCCTACTTCCACTCTGGGACCTCTAATGTCTGAACCAAACATGTTGGTACCTGATACTCTGCGTTCACTTGCTGAAAAGTGAGGTATCGAAAGATAAGATCTGAAACTATATTCTTCATTCTTGGACACTAGTGTTGTCTTCGGTGATCCTGGAACAACTTCTCCCCTCATGGATACACCACTAGAGGGGATGTGTGGAACTCTCCCAAAACCTCCTCCTGATGTGACACTAGCACCATAGTATGTCCTCTGATGAGGATGACGTGCTCCCCACCTTCAAAAAATCCATCTGGTGGTTTTCTTGTGGATATCTCAGCACATCGAGCCTCACAGTCAGCATCCCCATGCAGTGCCTCCTTGACTCGCGGAAGAAGTGGGGGAGAGACTGTAAGATACTGAGGAAAATATTCTTCTTCTCGATCCACAAAGGATATCTACAATGTGGCTAGCTGCTCTGTTGCCTCACTCAGCAGATGTAGTCCAGAGCTTATACTAACTATGTCTGCTACCATGATCCCCATCTGATGGGTATAGGCTATCTCAAAATCAACATCTGATGCAATGAGGGTGAGGTTGGCCAACTCACGAGTGATTGGATGCACCCTACTATACATGAGTTTATCCTGTGCTTATTGGGATTCCTTTTTTTCGGCCATGGAAAACCCCATCCTAATGTTTTAGATAACCCACAACCTCTTTTCCAAATACATTCAATCTGTGTGTGAACTGTGGTTTCCCATTCCATACCCAAACAAACATCGTAAGGCCTTGACGCAGCCACCAAGAGGTTCCAACTGAAACTCTTGCCTCAAGGGTCATATCACATTATCGGTGTATGTGTGATTATCGAGTCTCCTCCCAAAGGTATCTCTAGATGTGAGGGTCAATTCAACGTGTTAACCGAAAACTCTAGGTCAATGACAAGATTCATGGATGGAAGGAATGATTGGTACCTATGTCTATTGATACGGCAGCTAGTAGTAGACACAGACCGTACCTCGAACCAATCCTAGACCCCTTGGGCCACACTCCTTCACCGCATGTATCTACTCTCTTCCACTTCCCTCCAGCTCCCTGAGCCTGGAGAGGACTACCAAGGTGGGTGGTAGTATCATGTCGAAATGTACACCACCTCATGCTGATCTCCTAGCTCTGCTTCCACATCTGCTTCCTTACAGATTCTTCTTTCCCTGTCACATCCTCTTCCCTGAAACTTCATTCATGCCCATGTCTCTAAGACTGGTGCCAGTTTCCTACATTCCCACTACTAACATTCACTAGTTTTATCCGCTCAGCCAAAGAACATTCAACCACAAAGGATCTATCTATAATCTAGAAAAATGATGTTAGCTCAAATGTCCTAAAACACACCTCGCTCGGTAGTCCGAGCCCAAAAGCAATGATTTCATCTTATTCATAATGTACTGAGAACAATCTGTACACCTCGATGAATACTCATCTACCGACATGTCATCCTAACGAATATGTATAAGCTCTAGAGAACTCTCAGCCACCTCCTCAGGCCAGTCCTTAGCTACCTGTGAGTCGGGATTCCTTCATAACCTGAGGGGTACTTGATGCTAAATTACATATAAGGAACTAAGCCTACATGTTTCATCTACCGGTACTTCCGGTTGTAACTGTTGACCAACATGCAGTGATATAGCTAACACAATACCTGATGTTTCAATCTTGGGAAATAGTCCAAGCATTGAAGCCTCATCAATATGCGGACCAACCTCATGGACACTCACTGGAAAAAACCAGTAGATTAGGTCACTATCTACTCTACGGGTGTCGCATCTAGGCGGATAACTCAAGAAATCGCCTCTAGCCAGTCCTCTGCTACCTGGGAATCTGTCCAACCATTTAACCTCAAAGGCCACTGTCGCTAGAACTCGTGCAACATGCTCAGCCGGTGTGAACCATCTGCAAGTGAAATTGGTGGCATCTACTGCCCAATGGGTGGTGGTGCTGCTGCTGGTACAGCACCAGATGGTGCCAACATAGTAAGAGGGCCCTGCACTGGAGCCTCATCGCTCAGTGAACCATCATTGTGTAAGCTATCAGAACTCTATCTGGATATCTACATGGAGGCATCTTGAACCAATGTGACACTGTTAAAAGTTATACCTGGTGAGTTGACTGGTTGAGATGAATTTAATAAATCTTTTGAAAACACACACACAATCTGTTTTTTCATTCACTGAGTCTGAGATCTGTAGTCAGGGTCCTGGTGTATGGATACGTCGGTCGTCGCACCAACACTGGATTTCCTCAACTGAGAACCACACTCAGTACCCTTAAAACAATTAATTCACAGAAATGAAAGATTTGAGTCCTATGTTCTGTGGTAGAACTAACTCCTCTGATAACAATTTTTCACAACCCGTCTCCCAGGGCCCATACCATGACTACCCCAAGCCCGCATTCCACAGGCCAGGGGTTGGTGTCTAGCATCAAAGGCGTAAATCCCTAAAATGGTATGGAATTTCCAACCTTAAAACACACACAACATAGTATGAGCTGGAAGAATAACACAAAGAAAAACAATATACAAAAGAGTGCTATAAAGTAAAAGAGACCAGAAATAAATTCCCAATAGTAAAGTACAAGTACAACTGAAAAGGGAAAAAATTTAAAGGTGAAAGCATCTCCTGGATTGTCCACAATGGATCCTAACTAAAGAGTAGTTACTGATAGCATCCATAGAACTCCACTCTCCATCTGACTCCTTCATGTACCATCACGCCATGTGGTCCACTCGGGGTACTGTCCAATCCGTGTACACTTAGCCACAGTCATCGTTGTTCGTCATTTTCATCCAACACAATGAGGTGCAGGAATAGCCCATGCTAGGGTGAGAATAAAAATACTCAACAGGGACCCTGAGACCTTGAATGTATCACAAAATCCACCAAGGATATACCACAAAGTATGAATTCAAAAGATAAACCCACTTAGGTATATTTCCATACATATACCTTTGTAATCAAGTAATCCATCTCAATCACGAGGAAAACGAAAAAATTATTCACTCAGCTCAAAATTGGATTTTAATGATGGGGTAATATCAAATAACATCCCAGTCACATTGTTGAATCCTTGGCTACTGGAGAACTCAGTCGTTGAGTAACCCACTGCCCAGCCCACCTGGAGGATAAACCCTACGAGGTCGTCAGTTAACCCACCGCCTAGCCCAGTTGGAGGTTAAAACCTAAGAGGATGATGGGTAACCCACTGCCCAACCAAGATGGATGGTAAACCCTAAGAGTTAGATAGGTAACCCCCTGCCCATCCCAGCTAGAGGGTAAACCCTATGAGGTTGATGGGTAACCCACTACCCATCCCAGCTGGAGGGTAAACCCTAAGGTCAATTGGTAAACCACTGCCAAGCCCCACTGGAGAGTAAACCCAGAACTGGTATGATAACGCAGCACTATGATCGCTCTTCTATAGGAGGATCGGCTCCTTGAGCGACATTTTGATACTCCAACTATCATGAAGTCCCATGTAAAAGTATTTCAAAGGTCCGCCACGTCATAGGAGTCTCAACGCAACAGACGGTGCGTCAATCAGATGTATGGTCTATGAGTCTTTAGCCTTTTAGTCCTGGGGGCCCAGTTGGATTCGTGTACGATCCAACCTGATCGTATCTCTACTTTACCCGAAACTCCATTGGAGTATACTCAAAGGGAATATCACACTTGAAGAAAACCAAAGCCGATTATGGTTCGTCAAATGGTCATCTGGTGCCAAAGTTATGGCCAATTATAGTAAAGGGTTGGTAGTGGGCCGAGGTCTGGTCCAACCCAACTCTTCCAAGTCTAGCCTGACCCGGCCGGGGTTGACCCGTTCAGACCTGTTGGGCCTGGCCTGGAACATTGGGTGGGCTAGCCTGTTAGGTTTGGCCCACCCCGCTGGGCCCAACCCAGCAAGCTGCGTGGGCAGTTCGGCCTGGAGGTCGCCGCGAGGGGCATATCTAAACCCAGAGGGAGCGACCAGTTCATTTCGTCAAGTGATGTGAGGGGCGTGGTCTAGGAGACCACGCATGGGAGGATGAGCCAGTTCATCCAGCGGTGTCGCGAGGGAGGATGCAGTCTAGCTTGGGAGGCCTGGAACAGGGGTGCAACCTGGGGAGGCCCGTGGGGCAGCTGAGAAGGATGGGTGGCAGCCTGGGCAGGCCAGCGGGGCGGCAGGGCAGGCCGGGTGGGGGCCCACATAGGCTGGCAGGGTGGCCGGGTGGGCCGGGCGATCATTGGGTAGGCCGAAAGACGGCAGGGAGTTCACCGGGCAGGGCGCGGCCAGGCAGGCCAGGGGGCGGGAGGCGGCCGGGCAGGCCGGTTTGGCGATGATTGGGCCGGCGCAAGCCGGCAGTGTGGCTGGGTTCATGGGACCCGTGATGGCTGGCTTGACCACGACGCGACTCGGCCGGTGCCGGTTCGACAGGAGCTCTGTGAGGGGGGCGTGGGTTGTGGAGGCAGCAGGAAGCACGACCTTTGTCATCGCCACCTTCATCATCCCATTGCTTCGTCGCCATGCCGAGGATCATTTCAAACAAGAATGGTGGAGGGGCCAGGCCATGTTGGTTTGACACTCAACCACTATGTTTAGGGTTGTATCAATTGGCTCATCAAAAAAATAAGATGAACAACACTCACCCGCAAACAATTCTTTTCCAACTATTTTTGAAGATAGAAAAAGCATAACATCAACATACAATAAACCCCTACCTTTGTTTGTTGATGGCATCGTGGTAAAGAAGATGGTATTGTTTCCATTCGTCATGTCCACCACACACTTCCAATCCATGCTCATGCGTCAGTTTGTTGGTGACGATGAGGAGGGAAGATTGTTTGAAGACACCTCAGGTCGAAAAGGGTTCTGAGAATGAAGTCCGAGACGTTCCTCATTGGCGTTCTTCATAGAGGAATCGTTCTTCATTAGAGAGCATAATCCTCCAAGTGTTGGGCGTCGCGTCACTTTACCAGCGCTTCGTCGCTTGGTGAAGACATCCCAAATCCTCCTCCCAAACTCCATATATATAGGATAGGGGAGGGGGAGGTAATGATCATTGTAAGTTATGATGGTTCATTGATTAGGAACATTCGTAAATTCCAACGACATTGTTTCATAATTTTAAAAAAGGAGCAGGTAAATTAATTTATGCTGGCGCAACGATGCAGTGTGTTGACAAGATTAATAGTATAGTAGGTCAAGAGGATCTCCGTTATTAATTTTGGGAGTTCGGGGTTTCTCCCAATTAAAGGGGTGTTTCATTCTGGTTGGTCCCCGCCACCATAACCTCTCATGGGAGGTTATGGTTCTGGTGGTCCCCACCACCTTAACCTCTCATGGGAGGTTAAGTTATGGAAGTCACCACTTCCAACTTCCACCTAGAGAATTAGTTCTGGTGGGAACCACCTGAAATATCTACATGGAAGCTGAAAATAAAATAAAATAAAGTTTATTTTATTTTATTAATTCCATGAAAAAACCCAAAAACTAAATTTTACCCTTGACCAACTGCCATCGAGATGGAGGTCTCTATAAGCGAATACTGGCACTGCGAGTGCAACGGTGCCCTCTGATTTCTGATTAGAGTAACCATTTAAGAATTATTACACTTTTTTAGTAAAACTACTTACACGCATTAACATACTCTTAACAAAACATTGACGGATCATTTAGGGAACTCCATGCCTTGAAATCGCACACCGTCATATTTCACAGACTCGTAAAATTCCAATTTATTTAAAAAAATTGCATGGAAAATCCATGTCTTTACATTCTCCCCACCTTAGGGATTTATGTCCCCATAATCCAAAACTAAAACTAAGGGAACAAGTGGCGGTACATAGCACATATCTGAGTCTCCCTCTCTCATGTTCTCTCCTAGAGGTTCATGTGCTACCTACAAATATGCACCAAAGGTATCAACCGTCCACATAGGACCCACTCCTATCAATCCTCAATCACCATTGGAACCTTCATAATGGTCACCCCATTATTTACATCTATCTCTCCATGGTCGATGATGTGATAAGGGTCATGAACGTAACTCCTCAGCTGGAATACGTGGAAGAGGTTGTGCACTCAATGCAACTGAGGTGGAAGAGCTAATATATGCCACCTCACCAACACTGCTGAGGAACTGAAAAGGTCCAATGAATCTCAGAAATAACTTTTCTCCATGGACAAATCTTCATAGACCTCGTTGAGGTGATAGTCATGGAAATACGTGGTTTCCATCCTCGAAATTCAAAGTTCTACCTCTCCTATCAGCATACAAATTTTTCCTACTCTGTGCAGTCTTCATCTGCTCCTGGATGATCTACACCTTCTCTGTGGTAGCCTGTACCATCTCTAGTCCCACTAGTGCTGACTCCCCTGGGTCAGTCCAGCACAAAGGTGATCTGCAACATCGCCCGTACAACACCTCAAAAGGTGCAATACCAATGGCGGAGTGATTGCTGATGTTGTACACAAACTACATCAAAGTAAAGAGATCCTCCCACCTGTGACCAAAGCCTAGGACGTAAGCATGAAACATGTCCTCGAGGGTCTGAATGGTCAGCTCGGTCTGACCATCCGTCTGAGGATGGAAGGCGGTGCTTAGATGAGGCTGCATCCCGAATGCCTCTTGCAACCCCTTCCATAGCTGGGAAGTGAAACATGTTCCATGATCAGAAACAATCGTCTATGTTACCCCATGTAGTCGTAGAATCTTCAGGACATAGAGGCATCCCAAGCACTCTAATAGACTCTTCTCTCTGATCGGTAGGAAGTGGGCCGACGTGGTGATTCCTTTGACGATCACCCAAATTGGGTGATGAACTCTAGATTTACATGGATGTCGCTTCACAAATTCCATGGATATCCCATCCCACATCCACTCTGGGACCTCTAAAGTCTGAACCAAGCATACTGGTACCTGATGCAATGCCTTCATTTGCTGGAAAGTGAGGCATCGAGAGACAAACTCTGCAGATGCTTTCTTTATTCATGGCCACTACTGTTGTCATTGGTGATCCTGGTACATCTTCACCACTCCTGGATGTACCACTATAGGGGATGTGTGTAACTACCACAACACTTCCTCTTGATGTGACAATATCGCCATAGTACTTCCTCTAAAGAGGACGACGTGCTCCCCACCTTTAGAAAATCCATGAGGTGCTCGTATTGTAGATATATTAGCACGTCAATCCTCGCAGTCAAAGTCTCAATGTTGTGCCTCCATGACTCACTGAAGATGTGGGGGAGTGACTATATGAGACTGAAGAAAAGCTGCACCTTCTCGATCCACAAAGGATATACGTAAAGTGGCTAGCTACTCCGTCACCTGACTCAACAGATTTAGGAAAGACCTCTAGCTGAGTGCGTCTGCTAACATGTTACCATTCCCATGAGTATAGACTATCTGAAAGACAAACTTTTCTACCACGAGGGTGAGGTTAGCCAACTCATGATTGATTGGATGCAACCTACTATGCATGAGTTTGTCCTGTGCTTATTGGGTTTCCTTTTTTTCCGACCATGGAAATCCCCATCCCAATTTGGTAGATAAACCACAAAATCTTTACCAAATACAGTCAATATGTGTATGAACGGTGGTTTCCCAGTCTATACCCAAACGAACGTCATAAGGCCTTGATGATTCCACCAAGAGGTTCCAACCAAAAATCTCACCTCAATGGTCATATCACACCACTGGCGTAAGTTTGATTATAGAGACTCCTACCAAACGTATCTCAAGACGTGAGGGTCAATTCAATGGTTTAACTGGAAACACTAGGTCTAGGACAAGATTCGCGAAAGGAAGGAATGATTGATACCTATGTTTATTGATACGGATGGAGTAGTAGACATAGAATGTACATAGAATCATTCCTAAAGCCCTTGGGTCACACTACTTCACCGCATGCAGCTACTCTCTTCCCCTTCCCTCTATCTCCCTGAACCTGGCGAGGACTACAATGGAAGGTGGTTGTAACATGTAGAAATGTACACCACCTCATGCTACTCTCCTATCTTTTCTTCCACGTATGATTCCCTATAGATTCATCTATCCCTATCACATCCTCTTCCATGAATCTTCTTTCACACCCAATTCTCTGAGACTGGTTCCATTTTCCTGCTTTCCCACTACTAACATTCACTGGCTGTATCCACTCAGCCAATGAACATTTAACCGCAAAGGTTCTCTCTAGTATCTAGAGAAATGGTGCTAGTTCGAATGTCCTAAAAGACACCTCGATATGTAGTCCGAGCCTAAAATCAGTGATCACATTGTGTTCATCGAGTGCCAAGAATGATCCATACGCCTCGATGAATACTCAGTTACCGACATGTCGTCCTGACGAATCTATATATGGTCTAGAGAACTCTCATCCACCTCCTCAGATCAGGCCTCAACTGCCTGTTAGCCAAGATCACCTCAGAACCTAAGGTGTATCTGATGCTGAAAAACATGTAAGGCACTAATCCTACATGTTTCATCTACTGGCACAACCGGTTGTAACTACTAACCATCATGCAGTGATATAGCAGACACACTACCGGAAGGTTCAATCTCAGGCAATGGTCCACGTACAGAAGCCTCATCAATATGTGGACCAACCTCATGGCCACTCACTAGAATACATTAGTACATATGATCACTATCTTCTCTACGGGTGTCTCAACTAGGAAGATAACTCTAGAAATCACCTCCAACCAGCCCACTACTACCTAAGAATCTACCTCACCATTTAACCTCAGAGGCCTCTGCTGCTGGAACTAATGCAATGCGCTCAATCAGTGTGCACCATCCACCAGTGCAGATGGTGGAATCCACTACCCAATGGGTGGTGGTGGTGCTGGTACACCACCTGAAGGTTCCAACAGAGTAAGAGGGACCTGCACCGGAGCCTCGTCGCTCGGTGGGCCGTCATCGTGTACTCTCTCGGAACTATATTTGGGTATCTACGTGTAGGGATTCTGAACAGATGTGACACTATCAAATGTTATACCTGCTGAGTTGACCAGTTGAGATGACATTAAGAAAACATTTAAAAACACACACACAATTAGTGTTTTTGTTCACTGAGTCAGAGATCAGTAGTCAGGGTCCTGGTGTGTGGATACGTCGGCCACCGCACCAACACTGGACTCCCTGAACTGAAAACCACACTCAGTACCCGTAACACTATTGCTTCATAGAAATAAAAGGTCAGAGTCCTATGTTCTAGGTTATAACTGACTCCTCTGATGCCAATTTTTCAGGACCCGTCCCCCGGGGCCTGAGCTGTGACTACCCCAAACCCGCCTTCTATAGGCCAGGGGCTGGTGACTAGCACCAAACGCGTAAATCCTTAAACTAAAATTCAATTACCTTTATAACATGAAAACACAAACAAATGAGTATTAACTAGAAGAAGAACAATACGTAAAACAGAATACATTAGAGTGCTATAATGTAAAAGGGGCCGGAAATACAAGCCCAACTGTAAAGTACAAGTACAACTGAAAAGTGACAAAACAGCTGAAAGGTGAAAGTAGCTCCTGGATCATCTACAATGAATCCTAACAAAATGGTAGGTACTGATAGCTTACATAGAACTCCATGTCCATCTGTCTCCTCCATGTACCGCCATGCCATGTGGTCCACCTCCTGGTACCATCCAGTCCTGTTACACTCAGCCTCAGTCGGCGTTGTCCGTCGTCTGCATCTAACACAATGAGGTGCGACCAGAGAAAGTGCAGGGGTGAGTATAACAATACTCAGTAGGGACCCTGAAACCCTCAAGGTATCACAAAATCCAATATGTATATACAATAAAGTATGATTTCAACAGATAACCCCCCATAGGTATATGCCCATATATATACCTATGTTATCATGTAATCCATCTCAATTATGAGATAAACAAAAAATTTACTAACTTAGCTCAAACCAGTATTTAAACTTTGGGTTAGTATGAAATGACATACCAGTAACATTTTTTGAATCCTCGGCTGCTGGAGAACTCAGTCATCGGGTAACCCACTGCCCAGCCCAGCTGGAGGGTAAACCCTAAGAGGTGGATGGGTAAACCAGTGCCCAGCACAGTTGGAGGGTAAACCCTAAGAGTTCGATGGGTCACTAACTACCCAGCCCAACTAGAGGGTAAACCCTAGGAGGTCGACAGGTAACCCATTGCCCATCCCAGCTGGAGGGTAAACCCTAAGGTCAATGGGTAACCCACCGCCGAACCCCGCTGGAGGGTAATCCCAGAACTGGTCTGATAACTCTACACTGTGCTCGCTCGTCTCTTGGAGGATCTGCTCTACAAGGTACATGTTGATACTCCAACTATCACTAAGTCCCATGTAGAATTATCTCAAAGGTCCACCTCGTCATGGGCATCTCAACACAATAGATGGTGTGTCAATCGGATGCACGGTTTGTGAGTTTTTAGCCTTTTAGTCACGGGGACCCGATTGGATTCGTGTATGATCCAACATACCCATATCGCAAATTTACCATAAAATCTAGTGGGGTACACTCAAAGGGAATGTCACGCTCCAAGTAAACTAGCACCTTTGACGGTTCGTCAAACATTCGTCTGGTGCCAATGATATGGCCAATGAAAGTAGAGGGTCGGTAGTGGGCTTGGGTCCGGTCCGACCCAGTCAGACCGACATTGCCCATCTTAGTTTAGGCCGACCCAGTCTGGGTCGACCCATTCAAACCTATTGGGTCTAGCTCGGACCATTGTGTAGGCTAGCATGTTAGGTTTGGGCGGGCCCGCTGGGCCCAGCCCAACAGGCCGCGTTGGCAGTTCGGCCCGGAGGTCGCCGCGAGGGTCACGTCTCGGCCCAGAGGGCGCGACCGTTTCGGTTCAGCGAGCGCCGAGAGGGGTGAGGTTCAGGAGAATCGGCAAGTGAGGCCAAGTCGGTTTGGCCAGCGGTGCCGCCATGGAGGCTACAGTCCGTCTGGGGAGGCCGGGAACAAGGGTGCGGCCTAGGGAGGCCGGCGGGGTGGCGTGTGGTGGCTTGAGAATGCCTGCGGGGTGGCTGAGTAGGTCGGGTGGGCATCGGGGAGGCTGGAAGTGGACTGGGAGGGCGCCTGGGCAGAGGCAGCCAGGCGGGCAGATGGCTGGGAGGCAGCAGAGTAGGCGGGTTTAGCACCACGTGCGCCGGCGCAGGCCGGCGGTGTGGTCGGGTGTGCGGGACACGCGGAGGCCGGCTCGGCCAGGGAGCGGCGTGGCTGGGGTGGGTCTGGATGGTGCACCACGAGGGAGGTGCTCCTTTGGGAGGCCATGGGAAGCACGACCTTTTTCATCGCCTCCTTCATCGTCTCGTTGCTTCATCGTCATGTCGAGGATCATTTCAAACTAGAACGAGAGAGGGGTCAGGCCATTTTTTTTGACCTGAACCCTCTGCCTTTAGGGTGGTATCAATTGGATCATCAAGAAAATAAGATGAACAACAACTCACATGAAAAAAATCATTTCCAACTATTGATTAATATAGAAAAGGAATAACATCATCATTTATTAAACTCCCTTCCTTTTTTCATTGATGGCATTGTGGGAAAGAAGACGGTGTTGTCATCGTTCATCACATCCTCCACACACTTACAATCCAAGCTCGTTTGTCAGTTTTTTGACAAAGATGAGGAGGTAAGATCGGTCAAAGACATCACACGTCGAAATGGGTTTTGAAGATGAAGTTGGAGACGTTCCTCACCGGCGTTATTCGTGGAGGAAGCATTCTTCATTCGAGAACATAATCCTCCAAGTGTTGGGCATCAAGTCACTTTACCAGCACTTCGTTGCTTGGTGAAGCCATCCCAAATCCTCCTCCCAAGCTCCATATATATAGGAGAGGGGAGAGGTAGGTAATTACAAATGGAATTTATGACGGTTCATTTATTAGGAACCTTCCTAAATTCCAACGACATTGTTACATAATTGCAAAATAGTGGAAAGGAAAATAATTTACGATGGCCCAATGATGCGGTGCATTGGCAAGATTAATGGTAGAGGAGTTCATGAGGCTCCCCCTCATTAATTGTGGGAGTTTGGGGTTTCTCCCAATTAAAGGAGGTTTTCATTCTGGATGGTCCCCACCACCATAACCTCTCCGGGGAGGTTATGGATCAGGTGGTCCCCACCACCTTAACCTCTCATGGGAGGTTATGTTCTGGAGGTCCCCACTTCCAACTTCCACCTGGAGGATTAGTTCCTGTGGAAGCCACCTGAAATATCAACATGGAAGCCCAAAAAAATTGAAGTTTATTTTATTTTATTAATTCCATGAAAAACCCAAAAACTAAATTTTACACTCGACCAACTACCGTCGAGATAATGGTCTCCATAAGCTAATACTGACGATGTGGGTTCAATGGTGCCCTCAGATTTCAATTCCATGCACCGGTTCAAAAGGTACAAAACGCCTCTTACACGTTCACTGAACGTACCTGAAAAAAAGTTCGCAAAAATTATTATCAATCACCCTCGACTAGCGCCGGTTGAGGATAGTCTCTACCTAGGTGGAACACACCACAAAAAAACCCAACAGTACTCACATATTTTTAATCTGATTTACCTTTTAGAAGTTATAAATTTTATAATAAAATAATTGTCACTTAATTATTTTATTTGCAGCCAAAAACTAACTTTCTCTAGTGGCCCACGCCGCCCAAAGTTAGTATCTTCTTAAAGAAAGCATACACTGATGAGTTCAGCAGTGGTATCTGATTTTTAATCCGAGTTACCGTTTGTGAGTTATAAGCATTTTAAAAATAAAAAAATTTATTTAATAGTTTTATTTACGATAATTCCATTTTTTTGCTTTCTCATAGAGGCCTGCGACGACTAATCTTAAGTCGCCCATAGGGTAAACCCGACATCCTGAGCAGAATGGTGAAACCGGTGGGGACAACTGGTTGGCCCTATGGTGGGGACCACAAGTCTGTCGGGCAACTAGTGGTAACTAGTGTTCCAAGACTCGACGACTATGTTATGGCGGGGTGGTTATGTTGTCACCGACACCCAGTTCTAAAATTTGGTATCAAAGGTGGTACCCAGCCTTATGTGCACCGAACTGTCGGGGTTGAGGTGTAGGGCCCACAATGAGGACGTTGTCCTCTAAATGGGGGTGATTGTAACACCCCCAAATAATAAAGGGATAAATGACTAAATAATATGACTCATGTCAACAAGGTACACCTTCCTTTTTAGGAGGCTGTCAGATTAGAAATCCACAGTTAAGCGTGCTAAGCCTGGAGTAATGATCAGGATGGGTGACCTTCTGGGATGTTTCTCGGGGTGTATGTGAGTGAGGATAAAGCACACTGGAAAGGGAATGTGTTGGCCCTGTGGGGACTATCAGTAGTCAGATGACTCGTTCAGGCGCGTGGGTGGGCCCTAGGGAGGGGACCACGTGTCTGCGGGGCAACTGGTGGTACCTAGTGGGCTAGGACCCAATGACCTTGTTACATCAGGGTGTCTGTGTTGTCACCGACACCCATTTGTTACAAGTATTATAATTTCCCATACAAGATATAGGGTGTAAAATGGAGGATAATATTTTTGAAGATAGAAATATGTACAAGAGAGAATGTTTTAAAACACCCACTTTTAATAAGATACATGGTTTTGACACACAAATTTATATTCCCCAAGCCAACCATAAGGTTCCCTCTTTCCAATAGGAAACATCAATTCACTTTTTCCCTTGAAATAGACAAAATTTGAAAAATCATGTGTTTGATGCATCTTCGTTTTACGTATAAGACTCAGATTCCACATAATGGGTGCTTGGAGCTTCGTATGCCGCATGGCCTCAAAAACATCACCTAAAATGGAAGAAGATACAGACTAGCGAAGAGGGTCTATGGTGTGTCCCTCGGGATACACTGCCATCTTTACCAAAGTGCAGCGTAACATAAACATATAAACAAATATAAATAGTAGAAATAATACAGGTAAACATAAGACACTTTGTAAAAAAAGAGACAATAGTAACAATAATTGAAATCACTGGAATAGAATTCATCAACTAAAGATGTTACATGTCACTATAAATCATGAAAACGTTGATACAAGACAGGATGCATAACATGTTCCAAAAAAGTATAAAATAAATCTAAATACTATCCCAAGAATCAATAGATCAAACTCGGTCCTCTAATACCATTCTCCATCATAAAAAACAAAAAAAATAAATTTTTTGAATCCATATTCTTATATTTATCAACACCTACTTTCAGGTAATCTACTCCGAGTACCAAACAGTGCATTAAGAGGGTGTGAGATAAATCTGATTGGGTCACCATCAATGGTTTATATATTATCCATCCTATGTAATGGAAATGTAATATTGTGTAGGCTTGCATATATAAAGTAAAGCAGTATAATGTAATAAACACCGAAGTACATGCTTCAGCCCTTTCATAGTATTTGAACATGACTAGTCAATTAATACATTATTTGTTACCAATTTATAAATGATTCATGATGCTATCAATAGTTAAGGTCCCATGTTGTGACATGGAAACATATAATGAAATTTAATAATGAATCTCCAAATTTATAACCATGGAAATATATACCTCAATGGTTGAAAACTCAATAATAATTATAGGATAGTTAAGGGTTAGAGCATAATCCAAGGAGAATATTCCAAGGTATCCAATAATATTATTATTACCAAAACCATGTTGATCATCCAAGTTAAAACATGGATAAGTAGAGACATCGAACTATGGGCTATAAACATGGAACCTACGTGTCAATGCTGGATCCAAGGACTGTATCCTATAGAATCCATTAATGATATTGAAGGGATCATTTAGTGTTATAACGAGCATACAAATAATAGATAAGGATCAAGATTTAGGTGGATCTCATCTTATGAAATATGAATGCTTGAATTAGACTAGGGTTCTTGAGTGCTCAAAGAATTCCCAGATAATAATCCCTGATGAGATCAAGTAAGGTCACTCTTATTTGATATTGAGGTCATGTAAAATTTCATTTGGTTCAACACACACTACTAGAAATAATGGCATTTGCGACGGGGTATTTGCATCGAGATCCCGTCGCTAATAGGATTTTGCGATAGGGGCCCGTCGCAAATAGCCCGTCTCGGAAAACGGCGTCGCAACCACAATAATTTGCGACAGGCCCGTCGCGAAAGGTATTATTTGTGACGATGATCCTTCACATCGCAAATATTAGTCCGTATATTTGTGAAAACTTTTTAAAATCGTATTTGCGACGGGTCCATCGCAAATACTAATTGTGACGGGCCCATCGCAAATACCACTTACGACGGGCCCATCGCAATTAGTATTTTTTTTTTAAAATTAAAAAAAAATTAATAAATTATTTTAATGAATATAATAATAATACTATTTGCGACGGGCAGAGTATCCCGTCGCAAATACTATAAAAAATAAAAAAATATTAATACATTATTTTAATTAATATAATAATAATCCAATTATAATTCACAAATAAAAATAATAAATTATTAATAAATTATTTAAATTAATATAATAATAATAGAATTATAATTCAAAAATAAAAAATAATAAAATATTAGTAAATTATTTTAATTAATATAATAATAGATTTATAATTCACAAATAAAAATAATAAATTATTAATAAAGGATTTTAATTAATATAATAATAAAAGAATTATAATTCAAAAATAAAAAATAATAGAATATTAATAATGATTTTAATTAATATAATAATATTATAATTATAATTCATAAATAAATAAATATTAATAAGTTATTTTAATTAATATAAAAATAATAGAATTATTTTACATTCAAATATTAAAATAATTCAAATATTACAAAAAAATATAATTAAATTATAATACTATAAAATATTAATATATATATATAATTTAATATTATAAAATATAAATAATATTATTATTCATATTTTTATTTTTATTTCAAAATATAATATTATTAATAATTTATAATGAGACAGAAACTACGAATAGAAAAAAAATTCATATTTGGATTTAACAAACTTTATAACATAAAAACAAACTCTAATCTGAAGGAGGGGGGAGGCGGAGGGGGGGATCTGCAGATGCTGGTGGAGGAAAATTCATCCCTAAAGCATGAGTGAGTCGGTGCATGTACTCCATCTTCTCCTGATGCTGCTGCTGCCACGGACTCATCTACTCCTCGTACAACTGCTGCTGGCGTCGACGCTCCTCCTCATGCTGCTGCTGCTGCTGACGCATCTGATCCTACTCCTGTCGGAGACTCTCTATCAGTGCAGTCTGAGATCGCAACTGATCCTCATACTGTGTAGCAGAAGAAGATGCACGAGATCTTATCGAGTGGGATGCCGACATCGCAACACTGCCATAATAATCTCTGGGAGTCAGTCGAGAGCTGATACCAACTACTCGGCCCTTCTCGAAGGCATACTATGTGGCCTGCATCCATGCCACCTCATCAAACTGACGGCCAGTGGTCTGATCTGATGACTCGACCTGACTCTCAGGTCGGGTTTGTGACGCTGCAGCCTCATATGACTCCTGTAGTTGCAATATAACATTAAAATTGTGAATATATTATATACATTTAATTTTTAAACATGAAAAAAAATAATACTGAACACGATGTGACGCTGACGATCACCTCTGAGCTCCCCAGTAGCAGGATCACTATACATCCTCCGATATACGTCGTACTTCGTAATATCGGGGTGGTCGACAACCTATAAGAATAAAAAATAAACTGTTAATATTTATAGATATATAAAATATTTATAAATAATGTACGTACCAGATCCTGTCTATGAGTACTGAAAGTACGACTCCCAGCTCGATGAGTCACCTCCTGTCTCCCCCGATTCTACCTCCCCACCAATGATCTCCTCTGAAAGGCATCACTCAACCAGTGCACACAAAATCCATCCCATACATGGGATGAAATGTACTCTAGTCGGTGTGCTCTACATGACTCGTCAAAAACTGACACTCCTTCTTTCTTCGTGGCAGCTTTTCTTAAATTGTGCAAAAACCGACGAAAGCTATCATCCATGGCCATCTCCCATGCCTCGTGGATGGCGTCACGCATGGTATCTTCGATCAGATACCATAAACCCTACAAATAAATCAAAATATCAAGTTAGAAATGAAATAACTTTCAAAATAAATATTATTTATTTACATACGTACCAACCAATGGCCGAAATGGCCTGCTGCACATCAATGGGAATCTGTTCCAATGTGGTCCAAGGCTGAGAGAAATAGTTTCGCAAAATAGCGCTTCCCTGTCCGACTGCTATATGCAGAAAACTGTAAAAATAATAAACAGTTATTATGTGAATAGATTAATGAAATCATAGTCAAATCCACAGGTTATCACACAGGTTATTACACCTCTGTGTGCGTGGATCAAACCCAAGACATGGATGTCGCTCGGGGACGGGGTCAGGAATAATCAAAAGTGCAAGACCGTGCCCCCTCCGCGTACTCCTTGGAGCGCCTGCAGGCTGAGGGTCATCTGCCAGTAACTCATCCGCATCGAAAGACAGGTCATCATCCGCCAAATCACGAAATGTGTCGTCATCCATCTGAAACAGAAAATGTTAATGTTGTTATGAAATAATTGATAATTACTATTATATATACATATATATTAGTTATGATTGTATATAACTACCATCGAATTCTATCAGTGTTCATCTTCATCATCATCTTCATATATGTCAATGTCATCTTCATATTCCTCCTCAACATCATCGATATCCATTCGAGTTCCATTTTCTTCATCTCTTACCATTTCAAATTCATATGTGACATCATTAACATCATCGTCATCACCGACTCTTAAATGTGGGGTGTCATCATCGATACACATGTCTCTTTGTAAAAAAGATTGATTTTGAGTACTCTCTTGAAAAACTTCAATTCTTTTCACATCAGTGAAAGAACATTCACTTTGACTAAACTGATTATCTCAAATTTTGATTTTTATTATACTCCACCAATCAGTCAAGACTCTTGATGTAGCACAGAACATTGCGTAATAAACTTGATGTGCCTGTTGAGCCAATAAGAATGGTTCATTTACTGCGAGAACACTTTTACATTTAATATCGATGATTCCATGAGTCGGATGAACACACACGCCTCTCTCTGTATCCAACCACCGATATTTGAACATGGTTATGTAATGTTGTCCAAGATAACAGAGTTCAATGATTTCATCAAGTATACCATAAAAGTCAACAACATTTTATCAATGATGATATCCTCTCAAGCTAACTCCACTGTTCATTGTTTTTTTCGATTCCCCATATGCATGTGTGTGAAATCAAAATCCATTCACCACATATGCATTATAAGTTTTAACAAGTTTGGAAGGTGGGTTACTCAACATACACAACCGTTTTTTAATTTTATCAGCATGTCGAGACACCTGAAAATTTGTGAAATAATTATCAGTATAGTAAACTATACATTGAATGAGTTTCTAAAAGATAAAGAATTTATGTTACCAGTTTTTGAAACCACTGAGAGAAATTTTTCAGTCGGCTATTTTCGAGAGCAGCTGCTGTAATTTGTGGAATTTGTTTCTTGATATGATTATCATTCAACCTATAAAAACAATGTTATTTACTGTAACATAAATGATAGAATAAGTTATATAAACACTTACAGTACAACTGAAGTCATCTCTTCATAGTTGAGCAGAACATACGTATGAGCTCTGTGATGTTCATCATCTGAAAGCCAGCGTTCATAAACTCCACCAAAACCAAGCTCTGGCTGGTTGAAAACAGATAATTGATTGTCGATTTCATCAATATTCCTCTCATTCCATCCCATTTGGCTGTGTTTTGAAGGATACTCAGATTCAAAATAATGGGAGTAGAAAAAAGATATTTCCTCTTGCAAATAAGCTTATGCAATAGATCCTTCAACAGATGCTTTGTTACGTACTTTTCTTTTCAATTTTTGCATGCATCTTTCAAATGGTTACATCCATCGAAACTGTACTGGACCTCCACATTTGGCTTCATATAGAAAATGTAACATCAAATGTTCCATTGAGTCAAAGAAAGACGGCGGAAATATTTTTTCCAGTTTACATATAATTACAACAACATCTTCTTCATGTTTGCATAGAGCATCATAATCTGCTATAGCCCCACAAATTTCCCGAAAAAAATGAGACATGTCTGTAATGGAATCCCAAATCACAGAATTCAATAGACCTCTTAATCCAATGGGTAGAAGTCTTTCCATTATAACATGACAATCATGACTTTTTAATCCAGTAATATGACCATTCTTTACACATCTACCCAAATTGGATGCCCAGCCATCTGGAAGTCTCAAATCTGCAATCCAATGACAAAATAATAAAAGGTTTTCTTTACACGGTGTATAAGATTCTTTTGGTTTCAGTAAACTTTCTGTTCTGACATTCTCAAACAGTTCCAGTTCTAGACGCCTGCAAATTTGGGCAAGATCTAAACGTGCATTTAAATTTTCTTTGATCTTTCCTCGCGTATCCAAAACTTTATGGGAAAAATTATCAAAATATTTCTTCTCAATATGCATGACATCTAACATGCGTCGGACCAACAAATCAGACCAATATGGAAAATCCCAAAATATGCTACGTTTAATCCAATTGTGTTCTTTCCCAAAACCAGAAATTTTTTGTTGGTTTTTTGTGGGACCAAAAGTGATGGGAGGTAATAAAAATACAACTGATTTTAACTCCGAACCTGATAGCATTTTTGGAGGTCCATCCCTTTCAACTGTTCCTTTTCTGAAATGAGATCTGTTTCTGTGAAAAGGATGATCAGCTGGAATAAATCTGCGATGACAGTCAAAAAAACAAGGTTTCCTTCCATGAATGAACATAAATGCTTTGTTCTCTCCCATACAGTAAGGACATGATTTCTGACTATGTGTACTCCAGACAGATAACATCCCATAAGCCGGGAAGTCACTAATTGACCACATTAATGCTGCTCTCAGTATGAAATTCTGTTCCCTAGCAATATCATATGTACTGACACGAGTACTCCACAATAAACTTAATTCATCAATCAATGGTTTCAAATAAACATCAATATTTTTCTTCGGATTTCCTGGAATTAGTAAAGTCAAAAAGATATATGGCTCCTTCATCAATATCCATGGAGGTAAATTGTACGGAGTTAAAAAAATAGGCCAACATGAATATTGACTACCATAAGATCTGAACGGACTGAAACCTTCAGTGGAAAGGCCCAGTCGAACATTTCTAGCTTCTAAAGAAAATGATGGATGCAGTCTATCAAAATGTTTGCATGAATCACCATCGGCTAGATGATTCATGCTTTTATCGGTTGAAATATTCCCTTTACTCCATGACATCATTATCGTTGTATTCTTAGACATGAATAAATGCTGAAGTCTTGATGTAAGTGGAAAATATCTCAACTGTTTTACAGAAATCAAACCAGACTTCCCATGTTTCCCTTCTTTATATCTCAGTTTCCCACATGTGGGACAACTATCCAATGACTCATTTTCCCCGAGAATATAAAATGCAGTCATTTGAACATGCATGAATCTTCTGACAAGTAAGTCCCAAATTTCAAACTAGCCTCTTACTCTCATTGTAATTTGCAGGAAAAACATTTCCTTCGGGTAACAATGTTTTATGCAAAGAAAATATCTGGTCAAAACAGGTGTTTGACATTCTGTTATCTGATTTTATAGCCATAAATTTTGAAACTGCTTCTAATTTGCTCATCTTGCAGCCAGGATATAATGCATCCTCAGCAGACCTCAACAAATCATAAAATTCAGACGGTGCCAACTCAGGATTTGAAGCTATATCAGCTGGAGTTTCTGTATGTTGAACAGATGAACCTGCAACATCATGTACTAAATCTTGAAACCGGGATGGATCTATAATCAAGTTGGTATCACCAGCTATGGAACTGCGTTCACCGTGTTGATACCAAAGAACATAATCTGGTTGAAAACCAAAACGCAAGAGATGTCCCCCCACTTTGTCAAACATGTCAAACGTTCTCAATACACATTTTCTACAAGGGAATTTTATTTTTCCTTCTGAAACAAATTCTGGATTTTATGCCGCAAGTGATAAAAAAAGTCTCCACACCCTCTACATATACTGGATTTAAACCAGAACCGTTTGGATTTCTACGTTAATTTATCCATATGCGGTCATCTAATAATGATTGTTGATGACCTCGTTGTTCCATATTTTTCTATTAAATATAAAAGCATTACTGGTTTTGAATAATTTGTTAGAAAAAACACTCAAGCAAAGATAATTATAGAGTTTACATCATACACGACTGACGTAAACTTTTTATTCAGATAGACCAAAATATTGACCCTTTAAAAATTGAATATGTTGATAATAAAGCAAAACCTATTAGAAATATTTATAATTTTAATACTATATAAATTTTTTATTATTTTAATAGTACTAATATTATTTTTTCATAAATATTAATTATATAATAATAACATTATTACATTATTAGAATATTTTATTATTTATATTAAAATAATAAAATTTTCTATATTATATACAATTCTCTTTTCATCTGTGTGTTTAACATTCTGTCTCCACATGTAATATTTGCATTCACTTTCACCTCTCCATTGGTGAGTAGGTTGATAATTTTGAAAAAAAATGCAAATATTACACGTGGAGACAGAAAACACACAGTTGAAATGAGAATTGTATATAATTTAATAATGTTATTATTCCTAATTATTGGTAATTATTTCGAATTATTGGAAATTATTCCTAATTATTTGTAATTATTCCTAATTATTGGTAATTATTCCTAATTATTGGTAATTATTCATATAATTACCAATAATTAGGAATAATTACAAATAATTAGGAATAATTACATTATTAGTATATTTTATTATTAATATTAAAATAATATAATTTTTTATATTATATACAATTCTCCTTTCATCTGTGTGTTTTCTGTCTCCACATACAAATATTACATGTGGAGACAGAAAACACACAGATGAAAGGAGAATTGTATATAATATAAAAAATTATATTATTTTAATATTAATAATAAAATATACTAATAATGTAATAATGTTATTATTCTTAATTATTGGTAATTATTCCTAATTATTGGTAATTATTCCTAATTATTGGTAATTATTCCTAATTATTTGTAATTATTACTAAATATTGGTAATTATTCCTAATTATTGGTAATTATTCCTAATTATTGGTAATTATTCCTAATTATTGGTAATTATTCCTAATTATTGCTAATTATTCCTAATTATTGGTAATTATTCCTAATTATTGGTAATTATTGGTAATTATTCCTAATTATTGGTAGTTATTCCTAATTACCAATAATTAAGAATAATAACATTATTAATATATTTTATTATTAATATTAAAATAATATAATTTTCTATATTATATACAATTCTCCTTTCATCTGTGTGTTTTCTGTCTCTACATACAAATCTTACATGTGGAGACAGAAAACACATAGATGAAAGGAGAATTGTATATAATATAAAAATTATATTATTTTAATATTAATAATAAAATATACTAATAATGTAATAATGATATTATTCCTAATTATTGGTTATTATTCCTAATTATTGGTAATTATTTCCAATTATAGGTAATTATTCCTAATTATTGGTAATTATTCCTAATTATTTGTAATTATTCCTAATTATTGGTAATTATTCCTAATTATTGGTAATTATTCCTAATTATTGACAATTATTCCTAATTATTGGTAATTATTGGAAATTATTGATAATTATTGGTAATTATTACTAATTATTGGTAATTATTGGTAATTATTGGTAATTATTGGTAATTATTGGTAATTATTACAAATGATTGGAAATTATTACTAATTATTGGAAATTATTGGTAATTATTGGTAATTATTACTAATTATTACTAATTATTGGTAATTATTACTAATTATTACTAATTATTACTAATTATTACTCATTATTACTAATTATTACTAATTATTGGTAATTATTTCTAATTATTGATAATTATTACTAATTATTGGAAATTATAACTAATTATTGGTAATTATTACTAATTATTGGTAATTATTACTAATTATTATTAATTATTACTAATTATTGATAATTATTTCTAATTATTACTAATTATTGGTAATTATTACTAATTATTGGTAATTATTACTAATTATTGACAATTATTACTAATTATTAGTAATTATTGGAAATTATTGGCAATTATTACTAATTATTAGTAATTATTGGTAAGTATTGGTAATTATTACTAATTATTACTAATTATTGGTAATTATTACTAATTATTGGTAATTATTACTAATTATTGGTAATTATTACTAATTATTGGTAATTATTGGTAATTATTGGTAATTATTACTAATTATTACGAATTATTGGTAATTATTACTAATTGTTACGAATTATTGGTAATTATTACTAAATATTACTAATTATTGGTAATTATTAGTAATTATTACTAATTATTGGTAATTATTACTAATTATTACTAATTATTGGTAATTATTACTAATTATTACTAATTATTGGTAATTATTACTAATTATTACTAATTATTGGTAATTATTGGTAATTATAACTAATTATTGGTAATTATTAGTAATTATTTCTAATTATTAATAATTATTGGTAATTATTACTAATTATTGGAAATTAGTGATAATTATTACCAATTATTACTAATTATTACTAATTAATGGTAATTATTCCTAATTATTACTAATTATTACTAATTATTGGTAATTATTCCTAATTATTACTATTTATTACTAATAATTGGAAATTATTACTAATTATTGGTAATTATTGGTAATTATTCCTAATTATTGTTAATTATTCCTAATTATTGTTAATTATTCCTAATTATTGGTAATTATTCTTAATTAGAGGTAATTATTCATAATTAGTGGTAATTATTCCCAATTAGTGGTAATTATTCCTAATTAGTGGTAATTATTCCTAATTATTGGTAAATATTGACAATTATTTGCAATTATTGGTAAATATTGGTAATTATTGGAAAAAATATTGACAAATATTAACAATTATTGAATATTGGGAATTATTATTAATTATTACTAATTATTAGTCATTATTACTAATTATTGGTAATTATTATAAATTATTACTAATTAATGTTAATTATTTCTAATAATTATTAATTAAATCAAATTAATTTTAATTTTTCATAATTATTGCTAATTAATTATAATTACAACTAACTATTTTAAATTAATTAGTGTTTAATTGTCTCTAATTACTATTAATTATTAATACTTATTCATAATTATTTCCAATTAGAAATAAAAAAAAATCTAAAAATTTAAACTAAATAAATATAATAAATAAAATAAATATGAAAAGTAAAATTCAGATAAAAACCTTAAACTTGATGTCAATGTCGGGCTGTTGTAATTGTAGAACACCACCAACTGAATCCTCAAAGTCGAAAAAAAAATTACAACTGAAAGTCGTAAAAAATTCAGAGTGAAAAAATGGGAACGATTGAGAGTTGAGAGTGAAGTAAGGAAATTGTAATGGGTGGCAGTATTTATAGGTTGGCGTAATTGCGACGGGCGTTTTTGTGACGGGTTTGCCGTCGCAAATAACGATTTTTGCGACGGGGCCCGTCGCAAATAACCTTGACCGCATTTAATTATTGGCGGCATTAAAACGATAATTTCCTACGGGGCCCATCGCAAATATCCCCTGCCACCGGGGTATTTGCGACGGGCCTGCAGGCCCGTCCCAAATAGTCTTTAACCGCCGCCGGTTAGTTGCGACGGGTCCCGTCGCAAATAATTCCTGTCGCCGGCGTATTGGCGATGGGGTTCTATCCCCGTCGCAAATAAATGTCGCGCGGTTTGGCATGCATTTCGCGCCAAACTATTTGCCATGGGTTTTTTTACCCGTCACAAATAATCCTTTGCGAAAGGTATTTGTGACGGGAATAATTCCCATCGCAAATATCCTGTCGCTATTAACCATTTTCCCCGTAGTGACATACCATCATTAGTGTGATAAGTTCATGTAGCATGTAACCCTTTAGTCAAGTAATACTTAACTAATAATTCCATTTGGTTCAAGCCTCTACTTTCATTAGTGTGACAAGGCCACGTAACATGTAACCATTATTAATCTGATTTATGGAATATTCAATAATTATGGTTAATTATTCTCCCTTTCACTAATTTTTTATGGGGGGATAAAGACATGGAACCTATTAACATTTCATATTTAATCCGGTCAAGTCATATACATAATATACTTTCCAATTTTGATTTCACATTTAATTATCAATTTGAATAACTTACTTTTGGTGGGTGAAGTGGTGAGCATATATTGTATATGCCATTATGAAATTCATAATATTAATCAAGCCATTTAATATACAAAATAATGCCCTTATTATGGTAAAGAAAAGTGACACCCAAATGGTGGCTCAAATGTGTCAAATACTAAATACCCAATTATAGAATAACATCTTACATAGAATGGTGAGTTGTGGGAATAACAAAAAACAATTATTAACATATATATGGAAATAATATAACAATATGGTTCTAATTATTAAAAGTATGGAATATAAATTCCCTTAAGGGAACCTGATGAAATCGGTTTCCCCATATGAAAAAACCCAAAATCTAAGAACATGAGGGAAGAGAAATAGATCACCAACCTTCGACTATCTCTCTATGATATCATCCCATTGATTTTCCTCAGATCAAAGTAGATATATGAAAATTTAAAAAACTCTCACACCATGTTCACTAGGATGAGAGTAAGACAAAAGTGGAAATGCTTAAATAGACTTGAGTACACACTATTGCGCATCCAACAAGATGAACATAGAAATATATGGATCCAGGATGAAATAGATATTTCAATCCCTTGAATTTTTTGTCAAAAAACTCTAAAATGCATGAAAAAGGGTAATCTTTCTAGTTGATAGATTAGGGATCAATGATGGTTCTAATTAGATCATAAGGAAAAAAAGGAAAATTTACCCAGAAAATTATCCTTTGCACGATTTGTCCGCACTTTTTGAAAAAACATGCAAAAATTTTGTTGGGTAACCTAGTCAGAAGGGAAACTTGCATTCTTAAGCTGATTCTCTTGTGTAAACCATGCGAGATATATCATTCCAAAAAATTTCATCATCACTGTAAGACAAACCATGTGTTAATCGTGCACTAATCATGCGACATGGATAGTTTTCCCCGAAAGATCGGTTCTGGGCTCCGAACATGATCCAGAAACCCCTAAAACCATTACTAACTATTTATGAATATATATTAAGACCGAAATAATGAATTAGATTGAAAATTTAAGTATCCATTTTTTTTATAAGATAGGTTCTTACAATCTTCCTCCTTTAAAAGAACTTCTCCTCGACTTCACCTTTAATGGGTGTAAAAACACTATCATAGAATAAGTATGGCCATTGGGAATGTATTTTGGTCTCCCACTACCATGTCTCATCATGCATGTTTCCATTTTTTCATAACAACAGTACTAGAGGGACATACCAGTCTAGGAGAACCATCATGCTCCTTTCGACAATGCACGTTGGATACTCCACAAAGGTAGCATCTGTATCAATCTAATCATCATAGTGATCAAAGGTATGAGACATATCACCATGATATTAGTGAATCTTTTACACATAGAATATATCGTGCATGGTATGGTACCTTTGAGATGTAGCAACTTATAGGCTACTATATAGACTATCTCGAAAATCTCAAACAGACGTATGTAATGAGGTGATGACTTCCATTGCTTACATAACCATCTCTGCCCAATCCTGTACAATTCCTGAAAAAACTATGATCCTTTACCATGAACTCAATAGGTATCAAATGAATATCTATATAAGATTTGTGTCTACACTAAGCAGTAGTAATTCACATTATATTCAGCAGAACCTGCACTAATGTTTCCATAACTGGATGATGACTTGGTAGGGCTTCCTTACCTAACACAATTCTACACAGGGGTACACGACATGACCTACCATATAAGGCCTCAAAATTATCCATCAATTTTAGGAAATATTTTAGTATCTAATAATTCAACGATAGGTATATGATTTTATGAAGAACCATCCAAATCGAGGATAGATGCTCAAAACATATCCTTTAAAACCTATATCGTTTGTTCTGATTGTCAATTGGTTTAAGGGTGAAAATATGTTCTTAAAATCACCTAAAATCCCATATCATTTTTCTATCCCAAACATAATCATGATATGAAAATAGAATCATAATATTAAATGATAGTACATGGGACCTCATGGAGTCATATAAAGTGAGAGACATATATTCATCCCATCTAATCAAATGAGAAAGTATCTTGAATAGGAATGAAGGAAGACAATTTTGTTAGTCAGTCAATTACTACCCGAATAGAATGACTACTTCTCAGTGAACCTTGTATGATGGCTATGAAATCCCTAATAATATCTTCTCTTTTCCATTCTGGGATTTGAATATGTTTTAACAAGACTCTAGTTCGTTGGTTATCCTATTTATCATACTAATAGGTTGGACGTCAAGTGATAAATCCATATATCTGACATTTAATCCTGAAAAACAAGTACAAGAATCGAATATATCAATACATCATGGATATTCCTAGATGAACTGGCAATTGAGAAGAAAGGTAATATTCTGAAAACTCCACAATCATGTCTCTATGAACCCAGATATGTCCACATTGATACAGGACGTCAAATCGGTCCGCTGACCAATTCAGAGGTGGGTCATATTATAATATAATCTCACAGATAACCCATCCTTTAAGATCATAAAAAATTTTACACAACACCTTCTAATAGAGGGAAGATGAAACAATCAATGGATAGAGGTAAGATGTCTCGTGACTATCATGGAACTCCAGATTCAGCTCAGAAAAGAGGTCTATTAACATTCATTCCCCACTGGTTTCTCATAATGCCTATGTATGAGTTTTTTAACCCAAAAAATCTTCTACAACATTTCCCTTACCAATCATATAGGAAAGCTCAATATAAATTGATTCTAGATATTCGACCCATCTCAATAGTCTATGGATCATGTCATGCCTATAAATATTATATTTTAGGCTCTTGTGTTCTATGCCCACAATAATAGTGCCCACTCAAAATATATTGTCTCCTAAAACATAAGGCATGGAAAAATGCCTCTAGCTTATGGTCATGTGTTGGGTAATTTATCTCATGAGATCTCAATAGTTGAGATCTATATATAATGACTCTCTCTTCATGAATCATCAATTCTCCTAGAACAATGCCAGATGCATTGTAAAAGATAGTATAACCTATACCTAACTTCAAAAGAGTAAGAATAGGTTCTGAAACAAGAATCCATTTCAGGAGATGAATGGTTTTCTCACATGATTCTAACCATATGAACTCTACACTATTATTTATAAGTCCAATAAGAGGTGATTCCTTATTATAAAAGATCAATCTGGAACACCTATAATATCCAATAATTCCTATGAAACTCCTTATATCAAACTTGTTCTTAGGATGCTCCCAAGAACTAAAAAACTAACCTTTTGGGTCATAATATACTCCTGATTCTGATATTATATAACCCAAGATGTGAATATTGTTGATCTAGAAGTGGCACATAGAAAAATTGGCGTAAATCATATGCTCTATCTGTGCACTCAGAATGATCTCAAGATGTATGGTATTATATCTAAGATTATGATAATACAATAAGAAGTATTCCACAAATACCATTCATATAGAATGAAAATAGGGGTGCAAAAAACCCTATTTATCATAACCATGAAAATAGAGGGTGTGTGTATAAGACCGAACAACACAACAAAGTAATCATGCAGACCATACATTATACGGAATGTTAAATTTGGTATGTCTAATGGTCTAACTCACTCTTGATGATAACTAGATCTCATTTCAGTCATGGAGGATAACTTTTCTCTTGAGATATAGAAGAATAGATCATTGATTCGAGGATGTGGGTAATAGTTCATGACCATAAGGTGGTTCAACTAACTGCAATACACTAATAGACATAATTATTGGTCTGTCTTCATGGAAAAAGGCATTGGTGATCCCCAAAAGGATGCACTATGCCAAATAAATCATTTTACCTCTAAATCCAATAAAATCCACTTTAGTTCTTGAGTCTCTATTGGTAGCATCGTATATGGAGGATTGGGAACTATAGTTGGACATGAAAAAAGAATGATACTAAATACTAACACTCTGATTGGAGGTAATATAGAAAATTCATAATGAAAGTCACCACTAAAATGGTCCACTACTAGAGGTAAATCATCCTTAAATTAACCATGACCCTCCATGAAACGGTTTTCAATCTGGGTGGTCACTCCACCAAGACCATGATTCTGTGGTCCATCTCTATCATTCTGGACATCCCACCCTCCAATATGTAGATAAATCCTATCTACTAGTGATGTAAATGAAAAATTATAGTATTAGTTGTCTACAAATATTTGATAGTCATCTTACCATTCTATCCAATGAATGACAACTATGCCTGTCATCTCAGGAATGAAGAGGTTCCATATGAAAGGGAAACTTCTTACCTCAAGGGGACATTCCCCAAGCTAATGGATACCGTCTGTTAGTACCACTAATGGTGTGTCTACTATAATTACACTATAATAACACTATATCTGTAGCCCTATACATTCAAATAGATTTAGAGATAAATTAGTTCGAATCACATATATCATCAGAAAAAGGCACTATAGTTGTTTCCATAAGAATTGTACATTGTATTGTAGACGAAACATTAACATGAATTTCATGTATCTGTATTATTTCATTCAACTAGCCTAATCCATGGACCTTTGTAATAGATGGTATACCCTAATCATAATTGCTCTACTAGTGCTACTAGTGCATAGGGGTCTGGCTACCATGACCATACCCTCCTCCTTGTCCAGACCTGCTACTGATATTTCAATTACTTTCTCGAGGCGACATGAAAGAACTCACTCCTAAGGTTGTGATGGTGTGGATCCTTTTACACTCAATTATAGGGTAAAGGTCCCATATAAATCATAGATATTCCACATACGGCTAGAAGACCGATATTCCATTGGGTCTATATCTCATTGACACTTCTTGTTCCATCATCATCCCCACTGATGAAACTCTATAGATCTATCGAAACATACACTCTAGTTACCATTTTCCCACCTTGATAGAATTCTTCCTACAACTGGAAGAACTACTATCCTGACATGACACTAGTCTTCTATGCTGATTATTACTAACATATCTTATGTTCCACTCAGGGATTTGAGTCTAATTTATTATCAAATAAATGGTGTGTTGAAAAAAGACATTATCTTCTAGACTAATGGTGTACTAGATAACATTCTAAGAGCATCTAGCATGTGAAACCTCATCACCCTCTTAGAGAGGTTCAAATTGATACAAATCCATGAAAATAAATGAATATTACATAAATAACATAGAACCTTACTCGAGATGCATGGAATCTATAGCAATTTTAGCTATTATTCTCTGAGGAAATAAATGATTATAGAAGGCTATCTTGAAACAATCCAATAACAGTCATTGATGATGACCAGCTTGGGTAATCACATCACATTATTGTTTATCCGAATCCAGAAGCATGTGTATGGAAATATTTATACTCCCCTCTAGAAGCATCTTCATATGTTCAATGATAGATAGTGTAACAACCCAAGAATCCACAATACTTTTACCTTTTAATAATGCAATAGCATGCATCGTACGCAACTTCGAGATTCTAACACATCACGACTAATCAAACTAGCCATTATGAATATTAATACCCACTTTTTAAAATTTTATCAATTTTATCATTCAAAATGGAATTTGTTTGTGGGTTTTTAATATCAAAATTAACTTAGGGTGATTTTTTTATTTTTATAAAAACATTCAATTTTTTATGAATAGTGAAAAATACTAAATTTTAATTAAAAAAGAATTTTTTGATAAATATAATTTATAGTGCTAAATTATATTATTCAGTCGTTTTTAAGTATAATTAGATTATGTTTTTACCACTTAATCCAATGTTCATCATTGGACATAATTTCAAATTTAATATACACATAAGGAAGTGTAAATCATTTGATAGTTATAATTTCTTAAAACCATGATTTTTGTTTTGACAACGAGAATTAATTTTAAATTAATTTCTGCCACTTTTGTGTTTTGAATTTTGAAAAATGGATTCTATATTTGGAATCAGGATGTCAAAATTTGGTATATAAGAAAACTTTTATTTTTATAAATTAGGAATATTTACTTCAATGAATATTTTATTTACCGTGGTTAAATTGGTAAATCCAGTAAAATAAATATAATTTGAAATTTTTGATTCCATCAATTAATATTCCTTATTAATGAAAGAATCAAATAAATGGTATTATATATGTTAAAATAAAAATAATTTGAATGTTTTGATGCCATCAAATAATTTTCTAGGTTAATGCTTCATGTTATAATTTATTAGATGAATTTTTTCATAGTAATAATGCTGTTTTGAATTTAGCAAAAACAAAATACCAAATAGTGTCAAAATCGACATAAAAGAGTTTTTAAAACAAATATTATATTATTAATTGAAATTCTACTTCTAAAAATCTATGGTTTGGCCAAAAGGATAAAATAATTATTTTTTATCATTAATGAACCAATTGGGGATCTCTTGGATGTACATTTTATGTTTATTAACCATATAATATAAAAATACAAAAAGACATGGTAAATGTCAAACTATTTAACAAAGAGTTAAATCTAAAAGATAAGGATAATATAGGGACCCGAACCTGTCAAAAACCTATTGGATGAGTGGTTTTCCACCCATCCCCACCTTATCCTTTAAATAATCAATTTTGGATCCATTATAAAACTAAAACTATTTTATTATAAAATACTATTTCTAGCTTTTCCTAAGGTGCCCCTCACCACTCTTATAAAAGGGAACTCCCCCTTCTCTATAATTTACGACTACAAATATATTTGGCTCGGGAAGAACCTTCCTATATACTCTCTCTACTATCCTCCCTTCATTCTAGAGACCTTATATTAGTCTAAAATCCCACCTAAGGATCACTTTTGATCAAATTAAAAGGAAGAACCTGAAGATGAAGTAAATATTTAATCACATCTTTGAAGTTATTTCTTCTTCCACTTCCTCTTTTTGTTGTTGTTTCCATTCAAAAATAATAACTCCATTATCTTTCATATACTTTTATGTTATTATAAATATGTTACAACCAAATTCATTATTCTATCCATCCTTTGAATGACAAGTCACCATACGTGCGTATGTATGGCTTACCATCTCCACATCGTGGTGTAATTGTTATTCAAAACATTATTATTCGTATGGGTATAATAATGATGTGTAATTGATGTAAATAATAAATATAACATGGTAATGATCCTGTATATATGATATACCATCCAATTATATATTATTTTAATATCAAAATAATGAAGTTGTCGCCCGTTCGTACATACGGATTACCATCTCCACGAACACGATGAGATTAATTCCCCATCGTATCCATTCAAGAATAATTTTCATATGATGATTAAAAATATTGTGTAACTAATTAATATCATAATGGATATGAATAAGATACAACCCATCCATAACAAATTTTACTCACATAATAAATAATATAAAGGAAAACAAATCCATTAACACTAGAAATGATGATAATTCTAAGATATTATTAACAAAACAATGTTAAAAGATCATATATGATATCATATTAATGCATTGGAATATTTTATAATTTAATAACTATTATTTCACCATTATACAAGAGGGTTAACCTACCCTCGACCAAGGAAATGTACAAGGTAATGGTTAATTCTACAATCTCTTTATTATTTGAGGTTGTTTTTACATAAGTATCTACTGGGACCTCTTTATCATCCACATCCATGCATCTTAAAAATGTATTTCAAAACATATTTACTATTTACTATACAATTGGTTAAAGTCATTTATACCCTTCTTTGAACTTATATGTTCTTAAAGGATTCTTTCCGTCGTTTTTCAAACAAGTTACTTTATGACATTTTCAACAAAATTATGGTAAGAATGTATTTTTAACTTATACGGCGAGTGCGGCTATTTTCTGCTGTTATAACATCGTAAAAGATTACCTTATAAGATTATAAAAATATTTTAAAAAAAAAATTCTCTTTATAATTATGTTACTCTTAAATGATTTCAAAAGAGAAAGAGATATTTCTCTAAAAAAGGTTTTGATTTAATCTATGTCAACATCCATTGATGGATTTTAAACATGTTTGAAGATGATTTATTATGAAAAAAAATATTTCATACTGTATTAAAGGTTATGTAATATGTTTTACTGTGGATGTGTTATTTTTATACCATTCGTGGTTTATGTTTAAAGTATTGACATTTTGTATTCTAGTTCTAATATGAGTGTTTATGATGTGTTTCAACCTTTTCAAATGAGGAATGTATTGGACCAAGTAAGTGATGGGTGGAGCCCGCTATAGCTCCTAGATGCGTCGGCAGGCCTCATGAGACAACTAGACATGTAATTGGCTGAGGCCTTTCCCAATTTTATATATTGTTTTGGTCAAGGCCTTCATCTTTTTTAGACGTCTTGGCCGAAGCCTTGACAAAATGTTTCAGAATACCCATCATTAAACATTCCCTCATTAAGAAAATAATATTGATGGTTCATGTTGTCATTAGAGTAGCACAATACCCATGATTTTGTTATATTATGGAAATATTTACTCATCTCATATTATTTCTGTAAAATTATTCATGTTTATTGGTAAAGGGATGTGGTTTCAATTATTCACCATGCATAATATTTATATTATCTACTGTTGTATTTCGTACTCTTACTGAGTGTTTGAGAACACCCATTTCTTATGTTTGATTTTAACATGATATGAAGAAGTTAGTTATGAGTGATGTGCAGGCATAATCTAGGAGGATTGGATGTTTCTAATCGAATAAATTCATGTTGTATTTCTTTTCATGTTGTAATGTTGATCTTATGTATGAATATTATTTCCAATAATACTAAACTGATCGGTATTTCGAGACATGATTTCCTTGTGATCATTCCAATATTATGTAATAATGCACCGACTCTGGGTAACTAGGTTTGGGTCATTACATTTATAATCATAGGAAGTTTAGTACAAACCTTGGAAACTAGAATTAGATAAACTCTAATTAGAGCACATATCTCTAAGAGAGACTTTGAGGATTATTATAGAAGAACATACTATAATTTTGGTATTGTAGAGATTTTGTGAGTTTTCCAAGAAATACATCCATGTATGGTTACAAATAGGTAGAGGTGGCTCTGGCAAAGATGTGCCTAGGGGTAAAACCTGAAAACACCATTTTGAGCTAGACTCGAATGAGAACTAGTGCACGACAACGGGCATTACTGCACTCTTGGTTATGACACTCATGAGGGATATACATAGGATACTTCTCATTTTATTTACAAATCATTATGAAGGTTTTATGAGTATATAATTTCTCAAATAATTTTTTTTATTATGGATTATACCGATAAACTATTCAAATTATGTTAAGTGTTTTATAAGTTTGGATTTATGTATTGTTATTCATAAACTAATCGACTATTTGAAATTGTTCAAAAATGGAACATAAAGGAAGGAATAGAAACTGTGTCAATGCACTCACTCTATGTAGGGGTTTCCCTCTGGCTCAATATAATTTTAGTGGAGCTGGTGATACAACTGGCATTGATCAGCTTATTTATATACTGGGACAACTCACACATGTTATGAATAATAACCTTACCCTCATAGTGCACCCTAATCCACAATGTAGAGGATCAATGTTAGACCACATCATGAGTCAAAAAACACCAATATTCAATGGGGGTAAAAATCCATTAGTAGCTAAACAATGGATAAATTCCTTAGAGAAAATATTCCACACCTTGGGGAGTATCGAAATTGAAAAGGTTGTATTTGCAGTTTACCGCCTCACTGGAGATGCTGATCAACAGTGGTCACTAATTGAAAACAAAAAGGAAGATGATGAACTATAAAATATGGAATTGAGGGAGATTAAAGAAATTTTCATAGAAAAATACATTCTTCATGACCATCAAGCGGATATGGAAAGACAAGTTCGGAGTCTGAGGAAAAGGGAGGATGAGAATGTCACAAAGTATGAAGCTATCTTTACAAGGTTAGCAAGGCATGCTTTAGATTATATACGTAACCCAAGAAGTAATATTGACTGTTTCTTTGACGGGTTAAAACCATTTCTCCATCGAAAATTAGTATCACAATCCTTCTTATAATACGAAGATATTGTCTCGTGTGAAATTAAGATAGAAAAGGAATTCTCAAAGTCTTATGACTTTAATGAAAAGCAAGAGAAGAAGAGATCTGTAGAACACTCTGGAAAACTAAATAAGGAAACAGTGAAGAAAGGAAGAATTGAATTTCCACCCTATGATAATTATGGAAGGAAGCACCATGGTGCCTGTCTAAAAAGAAAAGGAGTATGATATAAATGTGGACATAAATGCCATCTGGCTGGTGATTGTAATGGAAAGAAATATGTTACCAATGTTCAATGATACAATTTTAGGGAGATGGGAAATTATTCAAATGAATGTCCTAAGTATAAGGGAAACTTACCTCAGAAAAGGAAAAGGGATCGGGGCCATGCTTATGCGATCACTACTACTGAGGTTGAAGCCCCAATAGATGTGGAGGTAGGTAATTTAATGGTTTCCTCAAGTATAGCCAATGATTTATTTGATTCTAAATCATGGAATTATTTCATATCCTCCCAGTTATCTATGAAAATTAGATATTTTCAATTTGATTTAACAAGGGAGTTGTCAGTAAAAACTCCTAAGAGAAGTATTATTGCTACAAGGATTTGTGAATTACTTCCTATTAGAGTGTATAAATGTTCTTTATCTACTGATCTCATCGTTATATCCATGATTGAATTTGATATAATCCTTGGTATGGATTGTCTTTCATACCATGATGAAAAAATTTATTATAAGAAGAAGGAGGTTACTATTTTTGATGACGATGATAAGGAACACCTTATCTTTAGAGCAGAATCATCACCACATAATTATTATCTAGATCCACCCCTAGTAGCTCAACTAAATTGAATTATTGTGGAGTAAGAGAATGAAATAACTATGCGTCAGGAATAAAATGTTCAAATAGTGGACGTACTTATTGTACAAGAGTATGTAGATGTATTTCCAAAGGATTTACCTAAACATCCTACAGAACGAAAAATTGAGTTTTCCATTGATTTAATTCCTGGTTCAAGGCCCATATCGAGGACCCCATATAGAATGTCCACAGTGGAATTAGTGTAACTAAATAAACTACTAGAGGAATTGAGTAATAAAGGATTTACTCGCCCAAGTGTTTCTCTATGGGGATCCCCTGTCCTTTTTAATAAGAAGAAAGATGGATCTATGCGATTGTCCATTGACTACAGGGAGATCAATTATATAACAACAATGAACAAGAATACCCTACCTCACATAGATGGCTTATTCGACCGGCTTCATGAAGCTCAATAATTTTCAAAGATCAACCTTCAATCTAGATATTATTAGTCGTTTGTAAAGGAGGAAGACATTCTAAAAACATCTTTAGAACTTGGTATGAGCATTATGAGTTTACATTAATGCCTTTTGGATTGACTAATCCACCTTCTGTTTCATGGATCTAATAATTAGAGTTTTCAAGGAATATCTTGATGACTTTGTAGTGGTATTTATTTATGATATCATGGAATACTCCAAAAGCTACGAAGATCATGAAAATCACTTGTACATTATTCTACAGACACTTAAAAGACATGAATTATATGGGAAGTTTATCAAGTGTGAATTCTGGCTTCAGAAGATTTCATTTCTTGGCCATATTTTCTCTATGGATGGAATCTCCATTGATACTACTAAGTCAAAAGAAATCCAAGAATGACCAGCACCGACGAGTATAACTGAGGTACGCAATTTTTTTGGTTAGCAGGTTATTGTCGGTGTTTCGTCCAGAATTTTTCCTGATTGGCTAAACCAATAACCATGCTCACATGTAAAGGGGTTAAATTTGTTTGGAAAAAAGAGTGTGAATAATTTTTTGAAAAACTGAAGATAGGATTAGTCAATTCTCCTATATTTACTCTACCATTGCGGAATGATGGGTTTGTTAATTATAGTGATTCTTCAAAGAAAAGACTTGGTTGCATCCTTATGCGGAATGATAGAGTTATTTCCTATGCATGACGACAGCTAAAAAATAATGAGAAAAAATATCCTACTCATTATCTTGAGTTAGAAGTTGTAACCTCTTCATTGATGATTTGAAGACACTATCTCTATGGTGATAAATCTGAGATATATACTGATCTCAAGAGTTTTAATTATATTTTATCATGGAAAGAACTCAACATGAGGAAAAGGAGATGTCATGAACTACTCAAGGATTATGATTTCACGCTACACTACCACCTAGGGAAGGAAAATATGGTGGCAGATGCTTTGAGTAGAAAATATCATGGAGTTATGAACAAGATGTGAGTTGAAAAAGATCCTGTATACATGGATCCAGTAAATATGGATATGGGAATAACCATGGAAGGTGAAACATCAATTATTTTTAAAATTGTTTCTAAACAATATTTACTAGAAAGGATAAAATGTTCTCAGGCTGATGATGGGGAGTTTCAACAGAAGATTAATGTTGTGCAAAACGGGAGATTGAGTGACTTCGTATATGAAGATAGAATTTTGAAATTTGGGAAGAGACTATGTGTTCCCGATATACCTTTTCTTAAAAGAGAATTGTTGGATGATGCTCATAGATCCAATTTCCCTATACACCCTGGGAGCACCAAAATGTATAGAGATTTGAAAGAAAATTTTTGGTGGGACAACATGAAGAGGGAGATTGCTGATTTTGTGTCAAGATGTATGGTTTTTCAACAAGTGAAAGCTGAAAGGCTATATCCAAGAGGAGTATTGCAACCTCTTCCCATACCTGGGTGGAAATGGGATAATATTATGATGGAATTTGTTATGGGACTACCAAAAACTCTTAATAGAACGATGTAATATGGGTCATTGTTGACCGTCTTACCAAGTCAGCACATTTTCCTTCTATAAGAGAAGATTTACCACTTGAACATCTAGCAAGACTATATATTAATGATGTTGTGAGATTTCACGGAGTACCCCTATCAATTATTTATGTTTGTGAACCCCATTTTACATCATGATTTTGGGAAAGTCTTCAGAAATCCCTGGATACTGAACATTGTTTGAGCACTGCCTACCACCCCCAAACTGATGGACAATCAGAAAGGACTATTCAAATGTTATAAGAAATGTTGAGATCATGCTCATTTGACATTCAAGGTATGTGGGATCAATATTTACCTCTGGTCGAATTTTCTTACAACAATAGCTTCCATTCATGTATTCAGATGGCACCATATTAAGCATTATACAGAAAGAGATTTTGCACACCAACCTGTTTGGATGATATTGGTGAAAGAAAACTCGTAGACCTAGAACTTGTGGAGGAAACAATGGAAAAGGTAAAGGTAATACAAACCCACATCAAAGCATCTCCGACTAGGCAGAAGAGATATGTTGATAACTAAAGGAAGGATTTGAAATTTAAGGTAGGAGAAAATGTTTTCATTAAGGTATCTCCATGGAAGGGTGTTATACAATTCGGTAAGAATGGAAAATTAAGTCCCGGGTACATCAATCCTTTTGAAATTCTAGAACAAATTGGGGTTGTAGCTTACGAGATGGAAATTCCTCCAAGTATCTCTAAAGTTCATGATGTGTTCCACGTATCACTGTTGAGAAAATACATGTCTGACACAATGCATGTACTCACCTATGAATAATTATAGATGGAAACCGTTCTATATTATTGAAAAGTTCCTATCAAGGTTTTTGATACAAGATAATAGGTGGTGAGAAACCAGATGACTCATCTGGTAAATGTTCTATGGAGAAACCATAAGATGGAAGAGGCAACGTGGGAACCTGAGGAACTTATGATGAAGAACCACCCGAGTCTTTTTATGAAGTAATATTCTTGAAATTTTGAGGATGAAATTATTTTAAGGAGGGGAGAATATAACACCACAAGCTTTCGCGGTAAATTTCCCTTTGAATAATGTACTATCTTTCATTGTACGTAATATCAATATTCTAACACATCGCGACCAATGAAACTCTCCATTATGAATAGTAATTCTGACTTTTTCAAATTTTATCAATTTTATCATTCAAAATAGAATAAATTTTTTTCATTGGGAATTCAAAATTAGATTAGGGTGAATTTTGGGTATTTTTCTGAAATCATTCAATTTTTGATGAAAACTAAAAATACAAAATTTTAATTAAAAACAATGCTTTTAATAAAAATAATTTATAATGCTAAATTACATTATTGAGTGGTTTATAAGTATAATTAGATTATATTTTTACTATTTAATCGAATATAGGTCATTAGACATAATTGTTTACATTTAAACTAGACATAAGCAAGTGTCAATCTTTTATTAGTTATTATTTCTTAAAAACACGCTTTTTTCTTTTGATGACGTGAATTAATTTAAAATTTATTTCTGCCACTTCTGGGTTTTGAATTTAGAAAAATGGATTCCATATATTTAATCTGGAGGTCTAAATTGTGTAAATAGTTAAATTTTATTTTTAGACATTAGGAATATTTTTTTCAGTAAATATTATATTTACCATGGTTAAAGGGGTAAATCCAGTAAATAAAGTTAAAAAATAATATTATAATAATATTAAATTACCCTAACACGTGTCCTGACCCTATTGGATGAGACATGTCCAACAATGGGCATCCTTGGGTCAATTTTGGGACCCAATCGAGCCACTTAGAAGTGATAATGACATTATATATAAAGTAATATAAAGTATATACAAAAAATAACAAAAGAAAATATATTTTAGTAAAAAAATTTAAATACGAGGTTATATAATTGATCTATTTGACATTAAATAGTCATTTAAAATCTAAAAAAATTCCTACTTCAGGATATTTTATTTATAATTATTATACATAAAATAAATCTATCTATTTATGACACAATGATGATACTGTATTTTCTTTATTAAAGAAATAATCAAATAAATGCTATTATAGATGTTAAGATAAATATAATTTGAAATATTTGATGCCATAAAAGTATTTTATCGTTTAATATGACATTTTTTGATTGATTGGATAAATTGTTTATGAATTAATAATTCTTCTATGAGTTTAGAAAAAACAAAATACCAAATAGTGTCAAAATTGACATAAAAGAGTTTTTAAAACAAATATTATACTATTAATTAATATTCAATTCCTAAAAATATATTTTTCTTAAAAAAGACTAATATAATGATATGTGTATCATTAATGAACTACTTTGGGTTCTCTTGGAAGTATATAGTATGTTTATTAACCATATAATATAAAATTACAAAGAGACATGGTAAATGTCAAACTATTTAACTAAGTGTTATATCTAAAAAATAAGGTAAATATAGTGACCCAAAATAGTCCAAAACCTATTGGTTGAGTGTTTTTCGACCCATCCCCACATTATCCTTTAAATAATCAATTTTACAGCCATTAGTAACTGACAATTAATTTATTATAAAATAATATTTCTTGCTTTTCCTAAGGTTCCCCACACACCTCTTATAAAAGGGCACTCCCCCTTCTCTCTAATTCACAACTTCATAGACATTTGTCTCGGCCAAACCATGACTAAATAACCTCTCAACTCTCCTTCTTTCATCCTAGTGGCCTTAAATTCGTCAAAAATCCAACCTAAGGATCTCTTTTGATCAAATTAAAAGGAAAAAATCCGAAGAAGAGGTAAATATTTCATCACCTCTTTCAAGTTCCTTTCTTCTTCCACTTCCTATTTCTTTGTTTTTTCCATTATAATATAATAACTCCAGTCTAATATATATACTGTGTTGTTATTATAAATATGGTGCAACCATATTCATTATTCTATTTATCCTTTTAATGACATGTCACCATACGTGCATACGTACGGCTTACCGTCTCCACATCGTGGTGTAATTGTTATTCAATACATTATTATTTTGATGGATATAATAATGATGTGTAATTGATGTAAATAATAAATATAACATGATAATTATTATATATATTTGATAATCTATCCAATTATATAATATTTTAATATCAAAAGAATGAAATTTTCACTCATGCGTACGTACGGATTACCGTCTCCATGAACATAATGAGATTCATTCCCCATCATATCCATTCAAGAATTATTTTCATTTGATGATTAAAAATAATGTTTAATGAATTAATATAATTTTGGATATGAATAAGAAACATCCCATCCACAACAAATATTTCTCACATAAAAAATAATATAAAGGAGTGTGAATATGTTAACACCCGAGATGATGATAATACTTAGATATTACTAAAAAAGAAATGTTAAAAGATCATATATGTTATCATATTAATGTATATTATTATCTTTCAATTTAATAATAATTATTTCACCATTATACAGGAGGTTAACCTACCCTCTACCAAGGAAAAGTACAAGTTAATGGTTAATTCTAGAATCTCTTTATTATCTGAGGTTGTTTTTACATAAGTATATACTAGGAACTCTTTGTCATCCACATCCATGATTCTTAAAAATGTATTTCAATTTTTTTTACTATTTACTAAACAACGGGTTAAAGTCATTTATACCCTTATTTGACCTTATATGTTCTAAAAGGAATGTTTCTGTTATTTTATAAACAAGGTATTTTTTGAGCTTTTCGACAAAATTAAGGTAAGAATGTTTTTTTAACTTATACGGTGTGTACGGCTATTTTCCTCCGTTATAACATTGTTGAAGCATTCCTTACAAGCTTGTAAAAATAATTTCAAAATAAATGTTTTCTTTAAAATTATGTGACTCTTAAATGATTTCAAAATATAAAGATATATTTCTCTAAAAATGTTTTGATTTCATTTATGTCAACATCCTTTGATGGATTGTAAAATTGTTTGATGTTGATTTATTATGGTACAAATATTCCTTATTGTATTGAAGGTTTTGTGTTATGTTTGACTATGGATGTGTTATTTTTATACCATTCATGGTTTATGGTTAATGTATTGACATTTCGAATGCTAGTTCTAATATGAATTTTTATGTTATGTTTCAAACTTTCCATATGAGGAATGTATTTGACACAATAAGTGACGGGTGGAGCCCAATATAGCTCCTTGATCCATCGGTATGGCTCATGAGACAACTAGAGGTTGTATTGGGCAATGCCTTTACCAATTTGATATATGGTTTTGGCTGAGTCCTTAATCATTTTTAGACGTCTTGGCTAAGGCCATGAAAAAATGTTTCAGAATGCCCGACATTATACATTCCATCATAATGAAAATAATATTGATGGTTCATGTGGTCATTCGAATAGCAGAATACCCATGATTATGTTTTTTTATGGAATTATTTACTCAACTCATATTCCTTCCATAAAAGTACTCATGTTTATTGGTAAAGGCATGTGGTTTCAATTATTCAACATGCTTAATATTTATGTTATCTTCCGCTGTATTGCTTACCCTTACCGAGCATTGAATCTCACCCATTTCTTATGTTTCATTTTCCCAGGATATGAAGAAGTTAGTTATGAGTGACTTGAATGCATAATCTTGGAGGCTTGGATGTTTCTAATGGAATAAATTCATGTTTTATTTGTTTTGAAGTTGTAAATTTGAACTTATGTATGAATCTTGTTTCCAATAATACTAAACTGATCAATCAATTGAGACATGATTACATTTTGTTCATGCCAATGTTATGTAATAATGCACCAAATCTGGGTAACTAGGGTCAGGGAGTTACAAAAAGGATGTCCTCTATCTAACACACATTGTCCTATGGACCACCATCCCTTTAAAAGGTTGGAGGATGTTTTTGTTGGAAGTCACGAGTTTGACCATCCATCATAGGTGAAATACATGGAGCACCATACATGGTCTACATCTGATGTTGGAAAATATCACAAACTTGTTCATCAGTGCCCAGATCAAGTACAGAAGGTGGTTCCTCAAGAGGAACTCCTGGATGTAAAACTGATGGCATATTTCCACCCACATTTAGATCATTTTTTTCACCACCATCATTTCATTGGATACAAGGAATACATGGCGTCGTTGGTATAAAAATACCAACTACACACCTAAAAAAATATTAATAAAAAGGTTAGAATCACAAGAGGAATCTGAGCATAGGAATACTCATTACCCATGGTATACTACCCAAATTACCTGGTTAGACAACTTGGTATTAGTAAGTGATCAAGTGTAATTTTCATTTCATATAACATTTATTCTTTAGGTTCACACCTTTTACTCCATAATATGAAAAGGATGGATAAATTTGTGAATCCAATTAAGTTTATATGTCATTATTCGCGTCATAATTGATTGTCCTTTCAGTGAAGCTGTCCCAATACACCTATCACTAGAAATGACACCCATTTATTTATAGTATAATGTCTTGACATTTTATATTACACATTACTATCCATGAGGGCCCATACACCTCATGAATGGAGATATTAAATCACTCTATCACAATCAAAATTAATACATGTACATGTGAACTTTCACAACATCACTCAATAGTCACAACCATATTTTACAATGAAAAAAGTTAAATACACCCATACGGCATGGAAAAATCAATAACATGTAAATTTGTGGTGCCTATAATTCTTCAAGTAAAAGTAATACTTTCCCTCATATCTTCTGGACAAGTAAGAAATGAAATTATCGATTAGAATAATAATCAATAACTCCACCCATCATGTGTGTCACCCAATGGTGAAATAATATCAATTTTAATAGTCAAAATTAGAATTGAATTATAATTAAGGAACAAAAATTACCCAAAACATTGTTTCTCGATGCCTAAGAACTACTTAAGAATAAGTCCCAAGTGTTCCTAATATCCAATATATTGTCTCAAAATAGTTATGTAATAATTGAAACACTTTGATACCACTTTGTGATGTCCCAGACCCGGAATCTTCTTCAATGGTGCCCCAAGCACGGTGGGCCACATGGACTCAAGAGAATCTCCCAAATACCAGAGTTTTCCTACTAGTAGTGAGCACCTAGGGTGTGTTTGTGGGAAGACTATTCCCTAATTGAAAAAGTGTAGTGATGTAGTTAGATATAAATTGAGGTAAATAGTGGAATCAATAAATGTAAATAAAATCCCCAATAGAAAAAAAGAGACAATAGTATAAATTACTGAAATAACTGGAACAACATTGAACAACTGATGTTATGTCATGTCACTATAAAGGTATAATATAAGGATTCAAGACAGTAGTAAAAACATTTTCAACAAAATATAATGTAAATAAAATGATCACCCTAGTCATCCTAATATCGAATTCATTTCTCTACTAACAATCTCCATCATAAACAATAAGAAATCAATTGTTCAAGGCTAATGCATCCCATTATCAACAACTTCATTAATGTAATATAATCCATGATTAAAACACTATCTAGAGAGGGTGTGAGGTAAATCATATTGGGGTACCCCAATAGTGCCTATTACATTTGACCCGTGTAATAGAAATGTAATAGTGTGTGAACATGTATATATAACGTAAAGCAAAAAAATGTAACTAAACATCAATGTAACTATTTCAGCCCTCACCTGGGGTCTTAACATGACTAGCCCACTAACTGAATATTTTTTTTCACCAATTTATAAATGAGTCCCGTTTGTTAAAAATATAGAAGGTTCAATGTTATGACAAGGAATCCTATATTGAAATTTAAAAATGATGTTTTGAGGTAATAACCATGGCAACGTAGACCTTAAGGGTCTCCAACTTATAAATAATTGTATAGTGGATAATGGTAATAGAGTTACCCATAGGGAATATACCAATGCCTATCATAATAAAATTTCTTCTGAATCCAAGGTGATCATCTATGGTAAAAGAGGGAAAACTTGGGATAGGGACCTATGGGCTATAACCACAGAACCAACATGTTATTGATGGATCCAAGGAGTCTATCCAAGGACAAAATTAATGATATTAAAGGAATCCTACGATGTCATAATGGGAATCCAAATAATAGACAAGGATCCAGATCTTAGTGGGTCTCAACCTAATCAATCTGAGTCCTTGAGTCGGATTGGGGTTCCTAAGTTCTCGTGGAATTCCCTGATTTGAATCCATGGTGAGATCAAGTTATTCCACTCTTATTTGATATTGTGGTCATGTAATAGTTCATTTGGTTCAAGACTTGAATTTCTATAGTGTTATATAGACATGTAGCATGAACCCCAATAATAAAGTCACAATTAATCGACAATCCAATTTTGTTAAGTATTTTACTTTCAATAGTGGTACAAGGAAAATTACCATAAAACCTATATTAATCCCATTTAAGGAAGATTAATTAACCAAGGTTCATTCTCATACCTTCCATTAATGTGGTAAGGGTTTCTTTTGACATGCTACCTATTAATCATTTACAATTAATCTTGTCATGTCATATACTTAATATACATTAGAATTTCCCGGTCACATTTATTTATCAATTTGATACAATATCTTTAGGCTTATCAATAGATGAGCATACATTGTATAGTACATTATAAAATTCACAACATCAATGAATCAATTTAATAAAGAAATTCATAGCCTTAAATGTGTCACACCATGTCACACCAAAATGGTGGCTCAAACATTTCAAATACTAAAAACCCGTTTATGGTGTAGCAGCCTTCATGGGATGGATATAGCATTGTGAAGAAACACCAAAAATTAATCAATTATATGGAAAGAGTAAGAAAAAATATTCTAATGATTATATTCCTGGCATAAAAATTCTATTGTGGGAACAAGATAAAATCAGTGAGGACCGAACAAAAAATCCAAAATCAATTAAATTTAAGGACGTGTTACAGACCACCAACCTTAGGCTTATATTAATATCCTCCTCCAATAACGACCTTTTATTTTTATTGGATCGGAGTAGATATAAAAAAAGTGGAAAAAGTCTCACACCACAATAACAAATTCAAGAGAAAGCGAGAAGATTAAAGTCTTAAATAGACTCAAGTAATATTTTTTTTCTCATTCAATATGATAAATGGAAGATCAATTGGATCCTGGGTGAATGATATATTTCAATCCCTAGCTATCGCCTTAAAAAATTAAAAAAATTGATTGGAATTTTTTGTGTCGGTTCTTAGATTAGGGAAGAAGGATGGATATAAGTAGATTGCTAAGGAAAATAAAAAATTTACCAAGAAAGTTAGTATGATCACGGTATCTCCTCACGGTTTGGAAACCGTGCGCAGAACATCCATGGTTACATGGACAAAAGGGGCACTTGTATGCTTAAGATGTACTTCCACGCTCAAACCATGCGAGATGGTTCTTTCTATAATATTTTCATTTGTATTTTTATCAAAACTGTGTGCCAACTACGTGCTAACCATGAAACCTGGAAAATTTTCAAAAAATGTTTTCTATCGGGATTCTAAAAAGTCATAGACACCCATAAATATTATTCTATCTCATTATTAATCCATTTTAGGTATAAAATAAATAATTTGAAAAAAATTAAGGGATCTATACTTATGTACAAAATTGGGTTTTTACATTTCCACACATTTGAATGGTAAACTTTATCAACCCAATCTTGTGGGCTACCCCACTTGGTTACCAATCCAAGAAGCTCCTTTTGTAGACCACATGGTTGTGGTGAAAATTATCTACAAACCATTCTTCAACCATACTCTAAACAAAAATTGGACTCTTTCACCTATTTATTTTTCATGAAACCCTAGATAACCTATGATAACTATCAATCATCATGAAAAAAAACATAAAAAATGTTTAATCTTTGATTTACCACATCTTAGGGTAGGTATTGTAAAACCTACCCACCTTATAACATATCTCCCATAAACAAATTTCTAATGATTTATCAAAATTCATAGATAAGCGGTTATACTAACAAGACACCATATCACTTTGTTATCCCAATCTTCCACATAATCATGGAAATTGTATCATAACATTTTTATCGAACCATATTCAAAATCCAAACCATTCTCACTATGATTCTCAACACAAGTGAGATGATCCTCAAAGGATGCATTGACCTCTATCCCAACATTACTAAAGTAATAATTAAAGATAAATTTATTGGTAATATCACTAAAAATACCTCAAAAAATGGCATCAAAATAATAACTAACGTCCTAGTAGATCCAATTTGAAATTCCCTAGTCTGATCCCTCGAATAAGGTCAAACAATTAGGTATTTAAGGTCACTAACCATTCATTCTTCTCATACATGACGACAAACCAAATATGGAATCACAAAAAGAATCATATGATTGAAAACCCATATCCCCCAGCCTATATACATCCATAAATCATGTCACAATAGATTTTCTCATACCAAAACATTAAAAACAAAATGAGGGAATAACACTCATCTCATGCATTTAACTAGTCAAAACATTATCTAACACCCATTTCCAAAACCAAATCCCATAATAAATTTTAGAAAATCCCATCAGACCCAAAACATCAACCATCTCGGTAAATAATATATTCCTTTCAATTTTACTCCCCATCTTATTCAAGGGATCATAACAGCCACCATTCAGTGGTTTCCACCGCTACCAACAGAAAAAAACATCTATCCCAAGATTCCATGATGCTCTATTAATATTTCACATCTCACTACACCCAAACATCACTAGAAATAGCATTTGATTTTCAAATTATTCCTTTCCATTGAAACCAGGTATAGTAGATACAACTCCACAGTCCATGAAAAAACTATGGAAAATAATGCCTCCCATAGAGTTCCTTTTGAATCCCAAAATGAATTGTCTATTTCAAAACCATAAACAGAAGTGACTTACAACTCACCAAATAATTTCATTTTCTACACCGAGTCGATCCATACCTAGAACACTCATCTTATTGACATCCAACATTCACTATTATCTTTTCATGGATAGACCAAGCAATTAATCCTTTTAATTAATCAATAAATACTTCATAAGGGAAAACTAACCAAATCATATCTCGAACATCCAATGAAATTTCACTATCACCGCATCCAATTATGTACATAACATTATTGTGTTCTACAGCACACACTAACACATCTTTGACAAAAACACCACATAGGGATTTTATGACCACATTAAACATATGGCCAATGCTCCACCCCATCCACCACCATATGTATATCTACATGAACTTCTTCAAGGTACTAAAATATTTCCCATATATTTTTTTCACTGGCATGATGATTCCACCACATCACATCCATGGTCCTTCTCACATGTCCACAAATCAAACAATACAATCCACCATATTATTTTCATTTTCACAACCTCCCCTAACAAATTTCAACAACTATAGATTATGACCCCATCATAGTAGAGACCAATAATGGACATGGAAATCTCAAACAAAATTTAGAAAAAAATAGTCATCACCCATCCCTAAAATCCTTGAAAAGATCAATTAACATTATCTAACATAGACCACACTATGAACCTCACTTGGTGACAACAAGTAATACGCCATAGACAACCGAGAACCACCGTTATGTTCCTCCATAGGCACAACCTTCAAGGAGGTACATCAACACATTAAAAAAAATCCTTAAGTGGATTTACCTATAGCCAATGTTAGCTCAGTATAATCCATATGCTGAAAATATATTGTGACTGATCATATATAATCTATATGTACACCAAGATGTCATTAAAGAGTACCAAAACAAATTATCCACCACTAATGTCCCCACCGATAGCTAGGACACCTCAACCTGTCAATTTTATTGGATTTTATACCTATAATTATCTTCTTATAACACTCATCCACTACTAATATATAGTGTTTTTTATTAATACAATCCATTTACTCCCAAAAATATAATATTATATCATGAATTTTTTATTCCCTGGGGTTCATCTTCTAACCTTATACTCCAGGTCCTCCAACATGACTTTGGTGACATAATGAAGGAACAAAAAAAATCAATCACCCTAATTCATAATTCAATAGTCTCTTTCATAACCATCACATCCCACATTGATCATACAAAAAATGATAGGTGGTTATACAAACCACATATTCACTTGTCCAAAATGTAATCATACATCCCACGCATGTCCCCGCATCTAGACCTAATCTGAACCCTGGAGTCTAGGTAATTTCATATGAACACTCACTAAACCATACCCTATATCACATGACTTGTACACCATTAATGATATTCCCAAAAATTGCTGATACAAAATGCCATGCCTTTTAGTCAGTCAGTTACATCAAATTCATGGTCTTTTCATCATCCCGTACATTATGTTGACACTTATACAAAACATGTCAATCTATCTTAACCCCATTCCCATATAGACATAACTAATATGATTTAATCATTTATCTATTATCTCTCCAACCCTCAACTAATCTACACATGGTCGACATTGATTCTCCCATCTAACACCATCAGAATAACTAGGTTAGGGATTCGAGTGATCCTATCCCATTATAAATCATCTATAAACCCACACAGAAGACCTTAAGGTGATTCACAAAGAATGAAACCATAGAATAACCATGAACATTACCGAAAGTTGGTATCACCAAATGTGCATTGATTCAACCTATAAATCAAACAATCATTATTCATATATCATGGCACAACAAATATTGATCTAACCTCACTCAATATTAACCATGATTTACAAAAACCACATGAAAAATCATAGAAATTAAGTAAAATATAAAAAACAATTGAATTTACCACTTATCCCTTTAGGAAAACGCCAAACTATGCATCTCTCTCTATCGTATACTATAAATTTCCAACACATCAACTTGTTCTATACACAACCTAAACCATTAGTAACCTATATGACCCCCCTCGACAGCCACCCACCAATAAAAAATGACACCAACCGCCTAATTTGGAACCATATATAAAAAATTTCATGTTATACCCCTCTATATAATACCCATAAAATATTAAGAAGTCATTTATAAGGAACAAAAATTGTAGCCTGATTCCAAAACACATTTTGACCAACACACACAATATAACATTTACTCTTAGCTAAATACCTATAATAATATAACCGAAAAAATAAAGCCGCTGATAAATTACACATTACTAAGAAACAAAAAAACCATCATGACCACAACTCACATGGGATATGACATCCACATTAGCATACAAAATCTCATAACCCCACATCATAATCCTACGAAGGGTTCAATAAGACAAGCCTTTAACAACACGTAAAAAAAATCCCACAACCCATACCCAAGATCTCAATATAGGGAGCTATAATTCCCAAACCACCCATTTAAATTGCCAAATAAAAAATAAGTCACTAATTCCCCCCTCTCAAGGTTACATCGTTTTCAAATTCCTATTTTTAAATTTATTTTTAACTAAATTTAACCGGAATTTTCATATTAGAAAATATTTTTATGAAACAATATTTATAACAAGACGATGTTACCCAAATTAAAATTTCAAAAAATATTTATGATAAAATAATTATATAGAAGATAAATAGGCATAATCCATATACATAAAAGTTCACTAATAGCATGTTATTCCCAAATAACGATCAATTACATGTAACATTACAAAGAGAAATCATTGATATGTATATATCATGGTTCGTGGACCCACACACCCTTTATGTCCTCATTGGTCCATGAGATAAAGACACATAAATCAATAAAATAAAATCTAGGGTATACACTCGAGTTGGAATTATCAATAAAATATAAAATAAAAAATTATGAAAATAAATTCCCACACCGGGTAACTAGGGTTTCCCCTCATACATTGGGCTATAGGAATTAATGAACAAGCTCATTAACCAGCCCTCATAAGATCCTTCCCTCATTTTTACAATTTCATAAATTGGTGGACAAAATTAAATGCCTTTAAACAACATTTTAATAATATGGGTTGGGATTCAAATTTCATAGTTCATCAATTTAGGTCGCCAAATGACCTGATGAATTCCTCTCTACGTACCTGATCCTTCTGACTGGCATTGTAGGTCTATAATGGAATCATAGGGGGACTATAAAATCTTATCAGCCTGTGACCAAAATAAAAATGATATAAATTGATATATCAACCAAATGAAATATAATAATATAAAACCATTGTGAATGGAAAAAATAATCTAATTGAGCCATAATATTAACAAGAAATAGGTATAGAACATTCCAGGATGAAATACATATAAATCTATTATAACCAAACCCATAAAAGATCCTAAACATGGACCCATATCCCAACTAGATCCTACTATTCCATTATCCATCATTCCACCCCATTCAGAACATAAACACTATGTCCTTTTCTTGATCCTTTGAAAAAAACGTGTCTACTTGTGTAACCAAGTTCCCAGACAACTCAAGTAGGGTGTGAGTAAAACCTAGTAGGCCACCATGAAAGATATATTATGTAATTACCAGTATTTTAAATAATTTATATAGATAATAAAGGAGTAATAAATTAACCATGAAACCATAAGTTACATGTTTTAAATTTTATAATCATTAATATACTATTTTATCCCTTTAAGATCTATCATACAATCACACCCCACCCACATCAACCATGCTGTGATTGTAATCCATAAGCTAAACGGGGCTCAAAATTTTAGTCCCAAAGAGGTGTACACTAATCAATTAAATTTATCAACATACCTTAGAGCAACATCACAGGTAATTTTATCATTTCCAAACATTATAATGACATAACCTTAGTCTAAAATCCTAAACCATGCAATGTATCTGTTGGGCCTAGACTATAATTAAATCCCATCCCAAATATTAAGAGAGTGATTCAGTCATTCTAGTCATAAAAGACATCATTTTAGACCAGATAAGTAGTCTAGACTTACCCAATCAATCAAATGCATAGTCCAATACAATTGTAATTCAATACATCGGTGGGGACTAGAGAATCTATCTTGAAAACAAATCTGATTAGAGCCTCAGTCTAATACTAAAATCATACAATTTTCCTAAATGGTAATGATTTATTAAATGTTTTACCTTTTTACTCATTATGTACTATAAAACATTTAACTCTTTAGGTTCTAACAACCATCCATTTATGACATTCCTTATTTCCCTTTAATATATCATGTAATTAAACAATTAAATCATCTACTCATTTGAAACTTGTAAAATTCACCCTTTAAAATATTGGGATTCTATTGAAATCAAATAAAGGCCCCATATATTTATTTCCCACAACACTGTTTAAAAAGTTCCCATTGGAAATTTTCCCACAAAAGAAACCATTTCATCATTTCATATCATTAGTTTAACCCTATTAAATAATCCCTATTTTGAAATAACATTGAGGTAAATAGATACTTCTAAAACTAGTCCCACTTCCAAAAAATATTGTTACTTCATTGAAATCTCTATCTGTGTCAAAAACCAAAACATGTCATTTAATCCATTTTCAAACTCCCAAAAGGAACTTTAGAAGGACTACAAATAATCTCTCGAATTATACCTTTACATATGGACATATTCCAATGTAAAATTCATAATCCATTGACAATCATTGTTACACCATCATAACATTTACAAAATCATTTGAAAAATTTCAGCAGTTTTGAATCCCACATGGGTAGAACTAGGTTTAGTCTCACAACATCAACACACTCTATGGGGTAGTTGAAGGGTTTCACACATTATTATTAGTAAAAAAATTATCATAACCACTTACACTTATTAGATAATTATAATATTAGAAAACTATTATATACCACATACGTCATGCCCGTTAATTCCCACTCATCTAAACATGGCCTTTTAACTGAGTCTATGAATACATTAGAATACAAATATATAATAATTTGGAAAATAGGTTTTAGGGATTAATAATGTTATAATACATCACATCATCCCATCATTATAAAATGGTTGAAAATAAATTCGATAACTTATTGGTCATTCAATTCACCCCAAACGACACTGCATATGCCTACACATTGATGGAGAAACACCGATGTAGGTGGAATAGATTGCTAGATCTTCAGCCAAGCTACATGTGGATGAATTGGGGAGAAAATCAGGGGATAAATAAATAATAATGTGAGGGAAATTGTAATAAACTATTCTTTTTATGAGGTGTATGATTTGTCCGTACAGTAATCTAAACCATGCGTCAACAATTTGTTTCCCTCTATCCAATAGTAACCTGAGCCGCATGGTAATTATAGCCACATACATGGTTTGAAAACTATGTGGTGAATATTTTTCACCCCATTCAAAGGGGAATCTTGAGATACATGGCCTCATATGCCACCCATAATGGTTTCCCCGACTCTATACCCCCTTCTTCGGTCCTCACGATTATGGAGCATATTTACTACTAATCATATGAAAATCAACATCTCCGCACTGATTGGTATATCATTATTATTTATCTTGACTCAAAAAAAACACCTCCAAGACTTGTCACACTCCCCATTAACATTACATAAAAAAATTAAATCTTGGACATACCCTATATCAATGTTGGGATCTTACATGTAGCCTTATATTTTTTTCCACAAGCTATATCATATAAAAATAAAAAATCTTATTATACATTTTTTGGGAAAACTATGTCCCCATAAGAAAATGTGGAATTTCAATACAATTTAACTAACCCAATAACTATAAACATTGTGATAATATACTAAGCTAATGAAAAAACAAATTAAATTTCATTCACTAAGAAGGATATGTACATTAGATTCCTCCCATTAAAATTCATAAGAACACCAGGTGTCCCATATATATGAAAGAAAAAACACATACATGACATATCTCAATCATGGTATATATGTCATTCTCATCAAGGAATGTCTAATAATGGTATCAAATATGATTTTTTTGAATAACCCACATGTCAAAAAAATTAGAGGTATAATAAAACAAATTTAATAATCTATTCCATGTTGAAGATTGACTATAAAATCTGAAATATGTATTTGATTTTGAAAACGTAGCATTATATTTCAATGTAAACGAAATATAATTATATGATATTATAAGTGAAGGATATATAACAGTATAATGATCACATAGTAGTAAAAATTTTCTCCTCATATCCGATTTCAATTTCATGATAGCTATATATTTTATTCTTGAATTTCAGTGACATATAATTATTTATCCTTCTATCATATAGTGAATTTTCTTACTCCCTATATAAAATTTCTCATAGGGTTCACACCATAGGTTACATTATAATATTATATGGTCAAATGATTTCCATATTACCTTTCATGGATTTCTAATTCTATACCCACTCATCCTAATGAAAATATATCACTTAATATGTTTTCTCTATGAAATTAAAAATGATAATAGAAATATAAATATACATAAAAGATTAGTGCATGTAAATAAAATCGGCTATAAATAATGTAATGCCCTATGACTATACTTTATATCATTTCATTGAATAAAACTAAAGTGTTTGATAGATTATTCCATAAAAACAATAAAATAAAATGATACAGGGCATATTATTTGAATAGTATTATGAAAATTATTGGAATTACAAAAACTCAGGTAAATGAACATATATTACGCACCAAATAGCATAAAATTATATGATAAATAATTAATAAAGTTTAATATAAAAAACGGTTAATCATTAAAAATTAAAAATTTATTCTTCTTCTTTTATTTTAAAATTATAAATTAAATTAGCTAGTTTAAAAAATAATCACATGTCAAATGAAATATTAAAATTCATTAAATTACAAATAAATGTAAAATAATATTAGGAACTCGCAAAATTGATAATTCTCAATAAAAATAGTTCTTTCAATATGTTTTTTATTTTCAATTAAAAATCAAAATTAGTAATTGTTAAATTTTTTAAAGAATCATTATTTTGGAATTAGTCCTAATAAAATTATCATATTAATTCTTTGTATATGAAGTGGTTCAATTTTAATTGATTAGTGAAAAATCATTTTTTTGGGCTTTTATAACATATATGAAATTGTTGTAATAGAATGATGATTCGTATGTTTATAAACCCATTTTAATAACATATATATATATATATATCATTTTAAAATAAATTTTTTAATTTATTAAACCAATATTTAATATTTTTAACACTTAATCAAAATTTTGATCCTATAAAAAAATTTCTTATACGCCGAATTTAATAATGTATCCAAAAGTTAGAATTCTATTTTGTATTATATAAAAATTAACACAAATATAAAATTATTAATAATAATAAAATTAGTGTCTCTAAAATATTAAAAATAATACATTCATATTAATGATAATTTTTAATCATAAAAATTGACATTTCTGTAAAATGGTTTCTATGCATTATATGCCCTAACAGTAAAATTATGTTTTATCACCCCATAGAAATTATATTTAAAATTATATTTCATATTTTTAATCATTGAATCCAAATTATTTTTAAGCCCCTTTTTATACTTCTTTATTTAAAATAAATAACAATGGAAAAATAGATTTACCATAGTAAAAATCCTAAATTAGAAACATAATAACCAATGAGTAAAGAATTATAAATAATATAAAAAGATTATAAATATGTATTTTTTAGGATTAATATATCATAATCCATCTCTCTATTTATTTTTTTCCACTTATGGAGATACTTTTCCTAATAATTGGATTTACCATAATCATTATTATAAAAAATCACCCATCTTCCCTATAGAAGTATCAATCACCACTCCACATAACATTAAAATCCAAGACTCTTAGATTTTAATTAACTCAAACCAAATTACTCTTAAATACTATTATAAATCTCATATAGGTTCTAATATTCTTAAAATACTACTACTCAAAAACATAATCCCTTCAATAGATGAGTTTTCAATAATAGTACAGTCATTTAATCAATTACTCACAATTCATTTTATTAATATAATTCATTTTCAAAATTAAAAATATCCATGTTAAAATATTTACAAATGTGTTATTATTATAATGAATTTTTTTATGTTCATTAGATAAAAAACTTCTTCCTCCCCACCCCCATCCATTAAATAAATTAAAGTTCCTCTTGTGTTGGATGTGAACTAGCATCTCTACATTCAACGTGATAAAATTTTCATAACTATCTTAAAATGATATTAAATTTTTTTATGAATTGATTAATATTATACATATATCATTATTATGATTCTAGAAATGAAAATCCATTTTTTAACCTTCATCTACTGTACAAAAAAATCGAAGCCTCATCCACAAGTCGGTGTAGACAACAACATCCATGACATGATGTATTTCATTTTCTATCTGTCTCATATTATATTTTTGAGGAAATATATTAAAATAATATTAATAATAATTAAAACTATAAATAATTCGATTTTTAAAATTTAAAATTTATATTAATAAAAATGAATCAGTTTCCTACCCATATTCATCCATTGGTTATACAATATTATCATTTTGAATTTTTTAAAAATAGATATGAATAAATATAAAAAATATCACAACAAAAATTTTAAGTATAAATATTGGTATTATTAAAAATAACCTTGAAAAATAACTTAATTTATAATTTTGTAATGTTTATATCAGTACATTACATTTTATTATTATATCTTACATTGTTCACTAAAAAATAATGATATAAGAACACCACTGATTTCAACTCTAAGAATGATAATTATAAATCTTAGGGAAAAGAATTTTAACAGTATAACTCATCATAAATTATTTATTATTATAACAAAAATTATATGGGACTGATAATTAGATTTTTTTAAAAATTGATGAATATGGAAATCTAAAATCTTATAAAATACAATTGAAATTACAATCATTAAATATTTATAATAAATAGTAAAACCATTTAGATTCCTAAAAAACATAATTTAATATTATAAAGGATAATGTATAAGAATAAGGATATAAAATAAGATATGAATATATTTGTTTTTTACAAAAAGTGAGAGAATGTATAGTTTTGAAGGATTGAAAGTAATGGATTCTCATCTTACTTTTAATTCATTGAGACATATTTCAAATTCACCACTTATTTGATTTTATGTGAAAATATGATACATTATAGATATTTTTATCATTTTATTAAAATTATTTTTTTCTTTTAATTATAAATTTTATTCCATACATTTTATTATATTATGATAAAAAAGATAACAATGTTATAATGAATTTTAGCAACCCAAATTTATTTTTATGAGTTATAATATATCATCATGTTTTTTTAAATTATCTCAGTATTTGTCCATTTTAAATTTTATATGATAATATATCATCTACCCTAATGGGTAAATTTTATTTTATGAAAAAAATATTATACCTTTATTTTTTATATTATGTAAAATTGTAATGTGGTTAGATATAATTCATTCCATCATTATTTATTGATTATACTCAATATTTATATTTATCATTCCCATTAATATTTTGTTTCCCCTGTATAATATTAAAATATTTATTATTTCATGTTCAAATCTATACATAACATTACTAATTCATAAAATAATGTTTTATTTCACTTTTTAATATTGTTGTTCTCAATAAAGGTACTTCAAATTATTAAAATGGACATTCACCCATTCATACTCAAATTATTGATTATTCACTTCATACACTCTTCAGATAACTTCTATGTCATATAGAAAATCTATTATTAAATATTTTTCTCAAAGGAATTTGGATTCAATTTTTTTCTCTTAACTATTTCATAAATGACTTTTGAAAGTGGCATCTAAATTCTTCAACAATGTTAATGTCAAAAACACTTTTATGATTTAGTTTGAATTTTACAATTTTTCAAAACAATGATTCATTACATTGGAATTTTTTTATTTAATTTTACTATATATTAACTTATTTAATATATATATATATATATATTTCAACGAAATATGACTCAATTTACAATTAATTTTTATCTAGATCCATTAAATGTTTTTATCTTAAGAATTTATTCTTAATTTTTGTATATATCCACAAATGATTTGTTCAATTCACTAGAGAGATCTTATTTTGAGTCCGTGAACATTATTTATTAGGAAGGATTATGAAATTTTTTTAGATTATTTTATTGAAATCACATTTCTTTTCAATGGGATAATGATGTAATTTTTTAAACATTAACATTTTCATTTTCACATGGATCTCTTTTTTATGGATGAAAATTATGAAAATGGTTCAAATTATATATCTATTCCTAATGAATTTTGTATTGGTTTATATAATATGTGAAGGTAAATTATTATGTGAAAATTATGTATGAAACATTATTCGTTACTTTTTTATTCTGATAATGTTGCATGTTGTTTTTTCACCAGTTTTTTATCTAAACATTATAAATGATTCCTTTTTAATATTTTTTTCATGAACATCATTCTTAATGATTTGTTAAAATGTTTTTATGATAATTTTATGTTATTATAATTTTTTATAAAAAAAGGTAACATGAAGTTGTTGTATTTGTTCACACGTTATTCATGTGAATGAGATACATGCATCATTGTTCACATGATTATGCGTTAATGATATAAAGATATGATTTTTCACAAGTTTTTTTATGAGTCTAATATAGGAGGATTTTATAAAAATATATTCTATTCTTATATTTGTTTGATTGTTCATTTATATAATATTTTTCAGTGTAATTCAATATTTTTTGTGTAATATTAATATGCCTATGTGACATTTCCCAGGTTTATTAAATAAAATATAATATCCAAGGTTACATTATTGTCTTTTTGATATTAAGTGTTCTCCTAACAAGACATATGGACATAATCTATAGTTATATGTTCTTTAATAAGGTATATATTGCACTCTAATATTATCTCATATTCTTTTGATCTAACCCATGATTGCATATTTTCGTTGATTGAGTGCTTTGTCTAACCCATTTCTTATGTTTGTATTCATTTAGTTATGATGATTAATATATCCTATTATTTTTATATATGGGAGTTTAGTGTGATTTAAATATGGTATAATTTTCAAAATTACAATAAAAATATTATTACATAGATGATGCTAAAAATAACTAATACTTTAGGTAATTGGTTATAAGTGATTAATTTTTAGATCATATGATAAAACACCATGGTGATTTGTAAAATTCTTTATGAATTTTTTGGTCTTCTAAATTGGTATCATGTGAGAACTATAAATTTTTTTTGCAACACTATTCTTGGGATTACAGTTCTCCCATCTCTCTTTTTTTATTAGATAATGATATTTTATATTTCTTATTTGGGGGGATCATGATGAGATAAATTTAATTTAGTTTATATTGATAAGTCTATGTATAAGGTAACCTGCATAAATTTTGGTAAATTTTTTATTTATAATTATTAATATATGAATTCCCTATATTGATTCTAAATGTGGATAATTGATTTGGTATATATATATTTTGGGTTAGTAATCCTAAAAATGATGGTTGATTATTAGCTCAATATTCTCTATTTTCTAGAAAAATAGGCATAACTACGTACCTATTTTAGCACTCCTAAATAATATAATTTTTTATTTAGACACATATTATGAACCATTTTAATGGATTTAAGAACATATTTTTGGTATGTTAAAGAAACCAATCAGAATGTGACCATGGAATAATAGGTAATACTAAAGTAGTCATTTGATAATTATATTATATTAAAGGAAAATTGAAATTATCATAGTTTTTATTATGATTCTGTTATAGAATTCACCTTATGTTTGATTATTCATATTTTTTGGATTATTTGTAATTAATTTATTATATATTGTAAAAAAATATTGTGTTGTATTTAGTATAAAATATGATCCTAATAATGATGAAATTAAAAAAATCTATCTAAACCTCACTGTATATATAGACAAGCAAAGAATCATATTATGACAAAATTATTGAGGGATTACTTGGAAAATAATTTTATCCTCTTAGTTTTTATGGCTCTATTTTTTGTTTTTTAGGTGACGTTATTGTAAGTGATCTAAATAGATTTATTATTTTTATTGTTTTTTATATCTGATGTTTAAATTATTTTTTTAAATAATTTATATTTTTGTTATTTAAAATATAATATATAAAGATAAATTCAAAGATGGTCATAAAAAAATATTGAATGTGAATTTTTTACATTGAATATACTGAAACCTATATTAAAAACTATAGAGTTTAAAGAAAATTAATGTTACAAAATCTTTTTGATGAATATAAATGATGTATGAGGGTAAATGATTATATAATAGATATGAAATATTAAAAAAAACATCTTAAATATTCGATATATTATTCAAAGTGGTTATAGTGTAAGTGGCTATAATTTTAATTAGATGAATTAACTCAAGATGCATCAGAATTTTTGACATGAATGGGTTTTTTCTAATCCAATTGATACATTTTAATTTTCAAGTGATCTTCAAACGTATTATTCAAAATCAAAAAAGAATCATTTACATGTGTATAAATTTAGATAATTTATCATCAAAATTCGATTACTGAAAAAATAATTATAGTTACCATTATGAGATCCCTGGAAGAGGAACTGGTAGAGCCATTAAAAATATTAAAAGAGTAGATCTGAAAATAATACATGTGGGGGATGAAAATAGAAAAATATTACAATAAAATCATATTGAGAACTCATAAAACATAATCAGAAATTAAAAATTTTAATGGCGCACTATGAATAAAATTCACCAAGAAATTGGTGTGATCTAAAATTTTAGTTTTCATGTCGGACATATTTTAAAAGATGTTAAAATTTAATTTTTAAAATTGGAATTTTAATAAATACCATATATTTTTTAAATACTATATTATTTGTAAACCATAATTAAAAACCCTATTGGATTTTTTTTATAAATTTGATATTTAAAAATTGATATTAATCTCTGTTATTTAAATCTATTTTATGTACTATTGAGAAAATAAGTATATCTCTATAATAAAGAATGATATGAGTTATATAGTCTTACCAATTAATGAGAGTTAGAAATTATATCTTTTTGTAAATGCTTCAATATTTTTCACTAGTGATTTGTAGTTAATACTATAATGATCCAATTTATTTAGGGGGACAATGAAATGCCCAATGATTTAACTACATATATAACTCCTCAAAATGAATTTAATGCATTTTATATGATTATCCACATGAAAATACAATATAAAATTATCATCCACATATTAGCTTTATATTATTAAAAATATTATAGGAAAAATAAAACCTATAGTAAAAAATATATTACTAAACTAAAATTTAAAACTTTTAGATAATGAATAATTAATATAAATTAACCTTAAAATAACTCTTCATTCTCAGATTATGTTTCCTTTTAGTATCACCTATATCATAAGAAAATTTTAATTTAACAAATTTAAAATATTATAATAATGGAAATAATCAATTAAGAATTACACAATTAAAAATTAATGATAAATAATATTATGAACACCTTAAAATATTATTTTTATTATTCAAAAATTATCAATGCATATTTTATTTTCATTTAAAAACAAATTAAAAATTTGGTAATTTTAAATTTACAAAATTTACATCAGTTTTTAATTAACCAATACAAAAGTATATTAATATGATTTTATTTGGAAATGATGATTTTTACGCAAATATAGTAAACATCTAATTTTATAAATAATGTCATATTTATATAATTTTAATAATACAATAAGGATTTATATTTTTTTGAAAAATTTTTATATAAGCCAAAAAAAATTTACATTCAAAAATAAATAATCATTAAAATACAATGTGGAATATGTAATACCTATTTTTAACATTTATGGATCTTATTTAGTAAATTTTTCTAAAAAATGATTTATGGGTATGATAATATTAATATGGAATCTAAAGATAATATTATGTTATGGTCGTCAATAAAATCCACAAATTTTTTTCGAATAAACCAACAAACATAATCAAAATAAATTATATTGATAATAGTATCATTGTAATGATTTTTAATAAAAAAATTAAACTTCATCAAAATATTATTTTAACACTTACTGTGTTTTAATATTAAAATAAAATTTTCCATTATTTCAAATTTAATTTTATAAAATTTGTTTTTTTATTTTTATTAATTAAGTTAAAATTATATAATATGTACCATTTTATTTTTGGGTGACAACTGTAAATTACAAGGCATAAAATTAATTAACAATGTAAAAATGAATAATTAAAAATGTCAATAATATATGAATAAAATACATAACAAATGATTAAGAATGTGTTTTAATGTATTATTGATGATATAATAAAACATTATCTTAATCCATTAAATATTTTCATATAGTTGGATCCAATTTCCTAGAAATATGTCTTCACCTTTTATATTACAATAATATTACACTCCTCCCACATATAAAAGGTGGGATCACCACTGCACTTCTCATTACACTCGATACCTCTTATATTGGAACAAAATATATCTAAATAACTCTGAAAATATTCATGTATTCATTAATATGTTATAGAATCCTCAAAATAATAGCACTTAATTTCTTCATCCCTTTTAGAAAAGATCCCCCAATGTGTAATGAAAAATTATTAATAACTTAATTTTATATGGCTTATCAATCCATTTATATTCAATATTATAAAAATATAATATAATGATGTTTAAATAAATAAATAAATAATATTTTTATAATAAAATGTTATTATTCTTATTTTATTACGATTATTTTCATTTATCCTATCCATAGTAATATAAAAAATGTAACAATTGTTGCATGTGTTTTACCACCTCTATAATAAACATGCTCCATTTTTTAAAATAACATTAATTTAATGGATATAGTAGTTAATTTAATTTATTATTATTATAAGTAAAAAAGTATTTTTATTTCAGAAAAATGATAATAAATTTCCATCCCATATCCCATTCTATATAAAACTGAAAACATTGTTTTGGTGTATATGTAGATTACAGCCTCCAATATGTTACATATTTTCTTTTACATCCCTATAATATTTTATTTTTCCTATATATCTCAAAAATTATTATTATTTTACATATAAAGTAAAAAAATTTAAACAATTAATAATTATATTATGTGAAAGAATAAATTTCTTATCCATAATCACCCAATGATTCTTATATGTTCCTGTTCAAGTTTGATTATCCAACATAATAAATAATGTTTTAAATTTATATCATTTATTAATATAGAAAAAAAATTTAATTTTGATATTAATTATTATTTTAGGAAATTATATTTAATACTTCTATAAATTTTATATTAATAGTTAATTAAATGTTAATTTATAATCTTATATTTGTTAATACTATCGAAACAAACAAAGAACTGATATTATCTACATGAACCATGATGTATATTCTCCTGGAATGAAAGTCTTTTTTCAGATTCCTTTATAAAACAACCCTTCCAATGACTGAAATACTATGGTAATGATAACCCATGTATCATAAAAGGGTAATAACATAGATATAAAAAATGAAGTGAAAAATAATTTAAATTGAAAACATCAAATAAAAAATATATATTAAAATACTCATAAGTGGGTATGAAAAAAAATATAATTACATATTGTAAAAATCAATTGAATTTAACCATATTCTTATATAATTTAATAATATTTGTATTATTTTTATGGAGTATTTATATCTTATTAAGATATTCGAGAATATAATCCACGAGATTCATGTCAAAATTTTTATTTTTGAAAAATATTCCATATTCACGCCTTGTATAATATTTTACAGTTTTTAAAATGGCCATAAAGTTAATTTATTAGGATATTCATGAAATATTGGTGATTTATAATCCATTATATTTTTTTAAACTGAGGCTTTTCGATTATAATGATAAAATTTTGTTATGTCATTTCATTAACTCAAAATTATTTCATTGATAGAAAAGAATTATTCAAGAATATTGTAATTATATGATCCTCATGTTCTTCTATTCTAAATTTTATATGAATACTTCTGTTATCCGATAATGGTAAATTTCATTTTTAACTCTAATATTATTCCTGGATTTATTTATCTTGTATAAAATCATAATGTAGCTAAGAATAATTCTAACACACTTTAATGATTGTTTCAACCATATATTTATATGTATCATTAACAATAATATACTCAGTTATATTTATAAATAAATATATTATTTATTTTTTTAACTTAATACATAACATTAAAAATCCTTAAAATGGCACATTATTATAATTTTTATATTATGGGTTTTTAATAAACATAATTTAAAATATTAAAAAGGGTTTGTATCCATTAATAATTGAATGTGTTACCTTCTTCCTCCCATTTCCATTATATAAATATAATTCCACTTCAATAATACAATATTGAAAATTTATTGTAAAATTATTTATTTTAATAAAATCACATAACCTTTTTAAAAGTCAGAGTTGTGGTGTTTTTAAAATTATTTAATTATTGAATTGATAAAATGGTACTATAAATTCATCTTTTGTTTGTTTTTCAATTTCCTATACCTAGAAAATAATTACCTACTATGGGAATTAGTTTATTGGATTACAATTTGAAAATTTTTAACAGTTTTCCATTAGGGGGTTTAAAACGTTTTTATAAAACACTCACGTTCATGATTAATTATTATGTTTTTTAATTGAAAATTTTCTTCATATGAAGGATTTTTTAATTTATTTCAACTTCCTATGATGATTATTTTATTACATTAAGGTTATTTTCTTATAAAAGAAGTTAATATCTTTCAGTATATGTCTTTAGGAATATTCGTCACCTGTCCCTTTTCCCATGATTAATACGTGGTCGTTTAAAAATGGTTATTTCAATTCTCACATTATTCACATGTGTATGGATAATTTTAATAAAAATGGAAGGGGTCTTATTTAAACAAAAAATGAAATTTTCAAGATTTATATGAAATGAGATTATTAATTTTTTAATTAACTATTCACGTGTTTTTTTTCACCAATTTTAAATGTGGATATGATGCGGGTAACATTTTTCATAATATAATTGTGTGACTGTAATTCAGAAATAATTTATTATTGGTTTATTTTAGAGCCCATGATGTTGGAATATTTTGTCAAGTAATTTTTTATGAATGATTTGTGGGTATATATTTTCAATGGTTTATTAAGTTAACGTGATATTGAAAGCATTTCGTAAATGTTAAATGTGTTAAAAATATGAAATTAGATTTCTTCTCAAGATATATTTATGACCATGTTAAGGGAATATTTGTTCAATAGATTTTTCATGAACATGTTATTGATTTATTGGTTCAAATTTTTATGGAACACACATGATATTGGTATAATTTTCCATAATATAAAATATTTTTAGGACTATTAAATAGTTGTTTATTATGTAATATTTTAGTGATATGCATCATTTTTCTATCATATACAAATTATTTTGATTCATGAATAATATTTAAAATATAAAACCCTTATTATAGCTTACTTTATTGATTATTTGAAACAACATATCCTGTTAACATTACTAATGGACAACTCTTATTGTTCCATATTCATTCAAATATGAAGTCTCTTCCACCATAAATTTTTCTCATCTTTTCATAATATATCCCATGATTGCAGGTATTAAATTTTTAGTCATTTGAGATTATACATTTTTTTATCTTTACATTAACTAGGTTATGAATATTAGAGTAACTAATGAGTATTCTATATGGGATCATTGTATTTTTCCAGTGAGGAGAAATGTTCACATGTATCAAAATTTAAGAAATATTTTTAGCTGATCTTAAAAGAAACATAATCATTAGATAATGGTATTTTTTTGAATATTTTATAGATATAAATTTAAAACACATATGATATGTAAAATGGGTTATATATTTTTGGGTAATCTCCATAGATTTCAAATTTGATGTGTTAATTGTTTTAGAACCATCTATAGGAGTGTGGGTCTGGGGATCCTAATATTGACTACCATGGGGATTAAAATCCACCTAAATTTGTAAATATGATGATAAAATTAATTTAAATCCCTAATATATAACGTAGTATGGTTGTATATAGGAACATACATCAATCAGTATAACAAAATGTTGAGTATTAACACTATATTGAATAATGGATAGATATATATATATATAAGAAAATATTTCCTCACAAAAGTAAATTATATAGATATGTAGGTGAATACAATTATATGAGAAAAATTAAATGATAAAATTTGAATAAGAGTAATGGTTAAATGGTTATAAATGTTTATATTTGATATTGAGGATACATAAAAGAATTAATGGATCAATCCACTTAAATTGATTTTATTTCTACAATCCCAGTGATATATATGAATGGGGATAATGAGTAATGCAATTATTATTTCATCATAATGAATTATGAATTCTGGTTTGATTAGCCACTAAATGAGGATAATATTCATTTTTAATATACATAATATTCATGTTCTATGTTATTCATAAACACCATTTTAGTGCATTTTACACATTGAACATCATTTCACATTATGATTGTAATACCTTCTTAAAATGCACAATTATGTGGTACATTTTTGAACATCATTTAAAGTACCCAATGATTCATCAGATTTTAAGGAATTTAATTATACATATTTTAATTTGATATTTTTGGGAATTTATCTACACTTAAATATGAACATTTTTGATTTAGGGATCAGTGGAGAATTCATGGAGGATGATGGAGATATTTGGAAATGAAAGGAAGCAATTCTGGAGAAGGCAGATTGGATACCAGCCCACTGATGAGACATTTGGGCCCAAAATACAGGCCCAATTAATCCTAAATTTCTTGGGATGTTATAAGACATGTATAGTAACCAATAACTCTTCGTGATCCAATGCTAATTCGGCCTCTATGGTGGTCATTGAGGTGGCCCAAGTTAGAGATACAAATTCTGGGCCAGATTCTGCGGTCCAGAAAAACAGCCCACTAATGTGATCATATCTCGGAATCCACAACTCCAAATGGGACCAAATTTTACAGGCGGTTATAAGACAAAGGTATCTCCATTTTATTTTTCTATGGCTCACTCTGATTCGGCCTTATTGAAGGTCTTATAGATGCGTATTTTCGGTGGAGGAAAGCTGAATGCCACCTCGGGTCAAATGTGGAAAAGTTCAAATTCCACAAGCTTTCCACCACCTATGGTATACCAAAATTAATTGAGATTATTTTAACTATTGGAGGCTCGACCCAAGGCTCCAAAAATTCATATTTAAGGCAGTGGTGGTGAAGGAGTTTGGAATCTTGGATTCTTTGTTCAATTGTAATGTTATGCTGCATTTTTGTTGCCTCAAATTTGTCTTTCACATGTAAGTTGTTCAATTCACTTTAGTTTCTTAATAAAAGATCTTCTTCTACTCTTATTCTGTTGTTATTGATATCACTTTGATACTGTTGGATCAGGACATGAATTTATTCGCACCAACCCGTGTGAAATTATTCACATAACGGTGGAGTGATCATTTTATTTTTGTTGTTTTCTTTACTTCTCCATTTCCTCCCTCATGAGTCTACTTTCCGCTTCCATTGAAACCATGGGATAAATGGAGGGATAACCCACTTATGGGTTGATCCAAGGGAGTATCAAGGGGCAGGATTTGATGTTATATATCACCTAATTAATGTATAATCACTTCTTTAATTGGGATTTTTATTTGATGATTTTTGAACTCCATCGTCCTTGTTGAATTTAAGGCCACACACTTCAAGTACTAATACGAACCTTTACCTTGAAGTGATCAAAACATTTATCCTTCAAGTGTATAGGTTATTAGTATTAAAGGGTTTAGTCATTAAACCAGTAAGTGATGATGTTGTTTTATCTCCTTAAATGAACCCATCTCAAATTTACGAAATTGAAATCATTAAAAAGGAAATACATCCAATCCACCCCGAGCGATAACCTAGAATCAACTCATTCTTTTAAATTGAATTCACTTAAATCAATTAGATATATTTAAAACCCATCCAAAATCAATCCAAGTTGGCCAATTCATAGCCGAAAACAGTCCATAGAATGTACGTGTCTATAGGTTTCTTCTTAGGTCTCTGTGGATTCGATAACCCAAGCTAAACTACAAGGACCGTCTTACCTTCTTCTCTTGGGTAAATTTGAGAGAGAATCAAATTTTGGCGCCATTGTCGGGGACCTAAGTAAGTTATCATAGAAACTATGATCCTTTTTTTTCATTCTACTTCTCTTTTCTCACTCCTCACTCCTATGGAAGTCAATTTTGAACAAGTCCAGACATGGAAAACCTCTCCTTACTTTGATCACCCAACCCCTTGTACGATGTACAATGACCATCCTAATTCCTACTTGTGGGATCATCAACAACATATTGAACCACAATGTTTTTATTCATATGATCCACAATACATTCAATCCTATTATGAGTTTCAATCCCCACAATGCCAATTTGAACACCCTCTTGTGCAATTCCAACAACATAATTATCCACCTGAAATAGACCATATTTCTCAACCCATAACCCATCATGATCCACAACCATTACTTGAAAAATTGTGTCAACAAATAAAGATAATGAATTTTGAGGTTTCATCATTAAGGTTAGAACTCCAAAGCATTAAAAATTGTGAGGAACCCATCCCTACACAAACTGTCTCCTCCATAACCTTATGTGAAGTGTCTAGTTTCCCACAAACCCCACATGAATTTATTGATGAACAAACCTTTGGATTTGGGATAGATGAATAGGATAAAGGAATTGTTGAAGGGTCTTTAAATCAAGAGGAAATTGACTTTTTGGATTCAAAAGTGGAGAATTTGACATCATGGATTGAGTCTCATGAATATAACTCCATTTATGATTTTTCAAAAATACAAATCACTGAACCATTAAGAGAAATCACAAACTTTGAGTCCATACCCATTCCTGAAACTGATCGTTCCAATTTGGTGGTTGAATCTTCTATTAAAAAGGAACCAATTATGTTGAGAAATTTTGAAAATGAAACTGAGTTCAATTCAAAGTCCCAACCTATGTTTGAATGTTTTAGCCTACCTGAACTTGAACAAAAGGACTTTCCATCCACCCTCAAGTTTCCATTCATTGGGGATAGCCAAAAACTTCCATTTTTCACCATTTCTTATCTTGAAACCTCTAAAGAGGTGATTATTCATAATTTCTTAGAAAACACTACAAAAGAAATTAAATCCATCCTTTATGATATTCCTTGGATTTACCACCTCATTTTAGAACATAGGTTTGTGCATGAAACAAATTCTAAACATAGAATAATCTCAATCTTGTGGACATAGAGAAACATGTGTTTCATAAAATGTTTAAAGTTGGTATTGGATTAGTTGGGGGGTTCAAGT